>OY728158.1:305214160-305814160 GCA_963277665.1 Viscum album
TTTAATGACTATAGGAAAGGTATATAAGTTTAATAAACAACACCCGATGAAATCTGTAGGCCCCACACATCAATTACAAAATCAATGAACTTAAGGGATGAGTTATAGAACACCCACCATGTACTCGTATGACTCTCCTCCTCTAGTATTAACCTCTAATTTATCTTAGATCTGAGTAGATCTGAAAATCAAGTATAAAAAATCACACATTGATAACAATGCCAAGAGAAAGAGAAATGAAGAACAACTTAAGAAGACTTAATTACCTACCATTGCACGTCCAACATGAGAAATGAAAGCTCGATCTAATACCGGATGAAGG
Source organism: Viscum album (assembly GCA_963277665.1). Taxonomy (NCBI): domain Eukaryota; kingdom Viridiplantae; phylum Streptophyta; class Magnoliopsida; order Santalales; family Viscaceae; genus Viscum; species Viscum album. The sequence continues at coordinate 305,214,483 of OY728158.1, forward strand.
AGATCTCTCAATCCATATTTTAGGCCTTCAAATTGATCTTAAATGAGAGGGAAGGGGGTTCTATTCACTTGAACTCAGAATAGGGAAGAAAGAGGATAATTATATCTTTAAGGGTAAAATGGTCATTTTTCTCAAAAAGTAGCTTGTGCACGGTTTGAATGCATGATTTTCCAAACTATGTGCCAACCATGCACGAGAACCTAGAGAAGAGGGAAACCTACATGGTTAGTCTATACGATTAGGGAATCCATGTACCAACCGTGTATAATGGCTCTGCCTGAAAATGCAGACTATCCACATAGTTAGATCTAACCAAGCGCCCTACCCGCATGGTTTACTTTAACCATGCCACATGGACATTTTTCTAAAAAGATGGACTCCATGCTTTGAACAATCCATGGACACCCCTGAGACCTTCGGGAACTCATTAGGTATCCAAAAAAGGTCTATAATAAGGAGTTATATAGAAAATTAAAGGATCCATACATGAGTCAAAAATCGGGTTCTTACAGTAATATATATTTTTTTAATTTGTATTTATTTAATTATTTAATTTTATTTTGGACCTTTATCAATGATAAAAATAAAGTGCTAATAAAGGGTATATTTTAATAGTGATATATAAAAGCGCTAATAAATGTTACCCTTTATCAGCGCTAAAAAAAGCACTGATAAATGAAACCCTTTATCATCACTTTTTTTAGTGATGATAAAAGGTACCATTTATCATCATTTTTTGAGTGGTGATAAAGGACACATTTATCTATTATTTATACTAGAATTGATAAATGGAAACAATGTTAATGGACTATTTTGTAGTAGTGTAATATTTAAAAATTCATATTTAAAAATTTAAACAGACAAACAAATAAAAATAATATATATTAAATAGAATTAAATATATATATATATATATATTATAAATTTATATTAAAAAACATATTTAAAAACATAAAAAATTAGATATATTTGTATTTTTATTTATACATTTATATCACTACAATATATATTAAATATATATAAAAATATATAAATACTTTAAAATTATATCAATATATATATAAGCATAGATTATATAATTTTTTTAATATACATTATACATATATAATATTATATAATATTTAAAATAGCTTATATTAATATGTATATATATTTTCATATGCATATTTATATCACTACAAATACAAACACACATTTTATAAATATATAGTATTATATAATATTAAAAATAACTTACATTAAACATATATACAATTATATATGTACTTTATAAATATAATAAAATATATATGTATATATGTGTGTGCCTTTATTTACTATAATAATATTGTATATGTTCCTATATATTATTATTACATCAGTTTGGGGAGGGGGGAATAAACAAAACCTACTTAAATACGCACGGGGAGGCTTAAAACTGAGACCTCTGAAATGCCGCCATAGGACACAAACACTAGACTGTGCCTATGGGGCTATATATGTTCCTTTATATCTATTGATATAGCTGATATTTTAATTATACTTCATATAAATTTTAAGGAATAAATCCCTTCAATTTTTTCAATTTTAGGGAATTTATATCATTTTTATGTTATAAGAACATTTTTGGATTTAATTATAAAAATTATTAAATTCATGGTTTTTAAGTATTTTTTATATTTTTTAGAAACAATTTAACAAAACTTGTTTTAATTTTTTTTTGATATTTTATTTTTGAACTTGAGATGGGTAGAAATTTAGCCAAGTCTGGCTGTATAAGACCTTTTCTAATATGATTATGACTTTTGTGGAGTCACGTAAGATTTTTTTTGCTTCATAATAATTTTAAATGTCCACATAATACATTTTTTAAATTCCTATAATACTTTTACTTGGAAAAAAATTGAACCATAAGAATTTTTCTAAGTCCCTTATGACTTTTGAGAGCCCGTAAGATATTTTACACAGTGTCATAAAAATTTTGTGATTTTGTATGACTTGAGAATTCTTATATGAATTTGGATCCCATAAAACTTCTAAAGTCTTATGATATATTATGTTATTTAAAAAATCATAAAGGGTAGGAGAATTCAAGAGTCTTACTAGTGATATATAAATGTCTAAAGACTGGGCTATAAACTCTTATACGGATCAATATTGAGAAGAATTTCAGCAAAATAAGTAGAAAAATCCAGGATATCCCAATAATATATATTTTTCAAAATCATCTCTTTGACACATGATTTCATTTAAGAGTAATAATAATAATTAAATTCATATGAATAATTAAAGTATAATAAAAGCTTGTCACATGTAGATATTTACTATTTCTAACCTAACTATGCACATGAAGAAAGAAAAGTTGTTGCTACCACTTGGGAGTCAATTGTGGAGGTTTGTTGTATAAAAATGAATTTTCGAATGAAATTATTTGAAATATATCATATTTTACAACTATTTTACCTCCATTAATAAATGATATACAATCCACTACTTGAAAAGAAAAAAAGAGAGAGTTGTAGCGTGCGAGTGACTGGAAAACCCGACTATAGGAGTTCACACTAGTACTGTCTTGACATCTAAGAGAGATGGAGAGAGGAATAATAAAAATGGGAGATGATTTATCCATGAAAGGCTAAACCAATAAGTATTTTTAGATAGTAGATACCTAAGGATACTTACCTTTTGAGCCCTATACTTCATTGTATCTTTTGAATTTTATCTGGAAACTATGTTTTTGAATGAAAGTGGTCATTTTATTTCATTAATATACTTTCTTATATGATGATTGGATCATTTTTCAATTTATTAAAGTAAATTTATTATTATTATTATTTAATATTCTCTTGTGATATATTTCCTTTGAGAATATTGAGTTTAATTAGGTTTGATTACGTATAGGTATTTGAGTAGTCAAATCAATCTAATAGGAGGGTCGAAACCCATGATGAGGCCTAGTATAGTTTACATGAATATTTAGGTGTATACTTTGAGGTTTTGAAGTTTACATTGAGAAATTAAACTAGTTAATAATTATAGATAAGGAATAAGGGAGTGTCTACATAGTTGAAACTTATCTGTTGCTTCTATTTTAAATTTTATTTTCACACGCCTTTTTCAATCCAATTCTTCTTTAATTTCAAAAAAAAGTATTCTCTAATTTTATTTTTAATTTTTTTAGTTTTTTAATAAATTTTACACACAAGTATCAAATCCTTAAATTTTCTTCTATATTTCAAAAATAGAAAACAAAAGTTATATTTTTTAACATAGTATATGACCTTATCTAGAGATAACCCCAGGGAGTTTACATTACATTTCTTAGGGATAAAAAATTGAATAATGTTCCTTGAAAAACCCCTTTCTTTCAACAGATTTTATTAGAGGGGTATTATCCTATTTGGTTTTAATTTTTTTAGAAGTTAAAACTCTTATTTATTACCTTTGGACACTGAAATTGATAAGACCTACTATTCTAGATCTATATTTGTTAGGATTTCTAAAGCTAAAACTTAATTTTTTGATCTTATAAGTGAAGAAATTTTAGGATATCAACCCAAAACATCAACTTATTCCAAAAAAACACCAAGAATAAACATTTTAAATCTTTAAATAATAATGTATGACAATAGAAAACTTAAATAACTAACTTTATTTTATGAATATAATCAAAAAAATCATGTATAATACCTCGATGAACCTACTGGTTATTAAATCAAATCTATATTCATTCATCATCTTCCAAAATTTAAAAGGCTTCCAAGGTATGATCCAAAAAATAATCTTCAATAATTTATTTATATTTATGTTAAAATGAAAACATTGGGAGTCAATGAATATAAAAATTAATTGAGGAATTTCCCTTTTTATTTATAGGGAGTGGCTAAGGAACAGGTTTTCTATTCACACCCTACTTGAATTAGAGATTGGAATATATTGAAGAATATTTTTCATGAATTTTTTCTTACTTCTAGGACTTCTGTGATTAGAAAATAAATATATTGAATTAGAAAAATTCCAAGAGAAAATTTACATGAATATTATTAATGGTAAAAAATAATATTTTTTATATTCCTCCAACACCAGATTAGTGAAGAGATTTTGATTCAATATTTTTATAAATGAATTTTTATTATCTATATAAATATGATTGATTCTACTGTAGGAGGTGATTTAGTTGATATAAAAATACAACAATTTATTGAAATATTATTACAAGCATGGACTAAAATTCCCATAAATTTAGAAAAAGTTCCATTATTAATGTCAAATATTCTCCAGAAGTTCCCACATCCACTTTTGAAAATAACATGATTGTGAGTCAAATTAAATATTTTACCACTATTTTTAGGTCAATAATGTTATCCAACACTTCACAAACTAAAAATAGTGGTAAAATATTTAATTTGACTCACAATCATGTTATTTTCACAAACTAAAACCAAACCAGAAAAAAAGTTCAATTACAAGTTAAATATATAATTCTCACTTCAAATAAAAATTTTACTAATCACTGACCAAAAATTCAAGTACTCTATGATAACTGAAATGTTGTTTTTATAGGATGTAACTTTAAAAAAAAACGAACAAATACATTTTCAATCTAACCAAAACATTAAATATGGATATAAATGATAGATTTAGATAACCCAAACAATAAAGAATATTTTTTAATGTCATTCAAGCAATTCAAAACCAAGATATTTAAATTAGAAAACCACTACTCAAGATATAAGGAATTTATAACTTACAAAATATATTAAAAAAATTAGAAAACAACCTTGATGAAACTACGTGACAACAAAAAATCACGATTATTATAAACCAAATTGGGCTACCCCTTATTCAGGCATCCGAGATGATCCATGGAAAGGCTTGAAGGGTTCTCCCAATCCTCACAAGCTGAGCATAAATGAACTCATTTGGGAATAATTTTACCAATAAAATCACTATCATAACATAAATAAAACCTCAAAGAAAACATAACAATACATAAGTAAAAATAAACATCCAAACATGACATAAATGAATATATCTCATACATATACAAAATATGATATGGGGAGATACAATAAAATACAAAAAGAAGTGATAAATATAAAAACCAAAACCCAAAATGAAAAAATAATGTTATTCATCTTCATGTGACATGAGGGTTGACCTCCCACAATTTCACCACCACCACCCAACCATGGTTCACTATCAATAATACTCACCACCTCTAAGAAACGCATTACTTTTACCGACATATTACAAAAAAAGTCTATATACATCCATTGGGTATATGTGTTGTGTGAGAATAAAGCCCAATAGAGTCCCACCATGTATTCCATGAATGAAAATTGTTAGAAAAAATAAGCATGATAGTTTTTAAAAAAATTAAATAGAAAACACACTTTTAACATTTTAAATAAACAGAATAATAATAATAATAATAATGAAGAACAAATAAGCACAATGGGATAAACCTAAGGTATATAAGGTTAGCCCTTATCCTAAGATCCTCATAATCATTGTGATCAAACAATTAAAAACCTTTCCCATGAACGATACACTAGGGTGGACAAAAAAAAGTCCCAGTACTAACCATAACACTACTACAAAACTAGGTTTATCCAGTGCTAGGGATTTAACAATTCTAGCTAAAAACATTCTTAAGGACCCCATTTGTCATCACTAAAAAATCACTATTAAAGGGGGTCTTTAACATCACTTTTTTATTGTTGTTAAAGGGGGACCTTTATGAGTTCTTTTTTACAAGCGTTGATAAAAGTATACTTCAAAAAAAATTATATTTCATTAAAAAATAATATATAAATATATAAATACATTTATATTGATATGAATATAATATATATTTTCTAAAATATGTTTTAGATAAGGTAAATAGACATTTACACTTAATATTTAAGATATTTAATGAAAATGGATTATAAAATAAAAAAACATTTAATTAAAAATTTGCTTATTATTACTGATCAATAGTAATTTAATATCAATTTGAAGATAAAAAAATTCAAGAAAATAATTAAAGATCTAAAATAAGTTGAAAATTAAACTCAAACTTCAAAGGACCATAAATTTTGATCCGGGTGTCTATTTGGGCTCTACCACATATCAAATCAAAGCATGTGATGAGATATATGCCATGGTCTATCACATTTTTCAAGGCCAAAAAGGCCCATAAGTCCTCCAAAACTGAGTTTTTAGTCAGGGTTCCCCATTTTTTTAACATTTTATGGATTTGTATCCTAATTTAAGGGGGTCTTTTTCCCTTTTTCAATGAGAACTGAATTTATTCCTAGGGATTACATTCATATTGATATTATGGATTTAAAATTTTATCAATTTTCACAGTGTAATGTTATTTATAATCAAATATATAACAATATATACATATTTTTTATATATTCACACATAATTATTTAATTTTATAAATATATAATTAAACATATTTACATATAAGATATATTCATTAATATATAAACACATATATAAACATATATAAAAATATTTGGATAAAAAATGTGATGAAATATGTATAAATATATTTATATATCATTAAATATAAAACAAAATAGTATAGCGTAGTGGTAAAGTTTCTGGTGTATAACATGGAGGTCTAGGGTTCGAAGCTTGCTGGAGGTAGGGGTGCATGTGGGAGGCATGTATTATCTAATGCTCTGATAAAGGGGTGGGGGAAGCACTGATAAAGGGGTGGGGGGGGGGGAAGCACTGATAAAGGTGGATGGGTGGGTCATGGGGAAAAAATTTATATACCCTTTATCAACGAGTCCTTTATCAGCACTAAAAAAGCATTACTGAAGGTCCCTTTAACAGTACTAAAAAAGCACTGATAAAGGGACCATTTAGTAGTACTGATAAAAGTTTTTTGCTTTTAACCATGATTCGATTATCAATTCTTTTTTTGCATTGATAAAGTAATTTTATAGCGCTTTTAAAGACCTATTTTGTATTAGTGAGAAGTACTTGTTTAGTTAGTGTTGTTTCATAGTCCAAGGGCTAGGGAGGTAACAACATTGACTAGTAGTACATGTTCAAGCCATACCACCTAAATACATAGGGTTCCCATGTGTTATCCCCATGTCAACCAATATACTCTCCACATCCAAATCACCTTATGAAAAAAAAAATATTCCATATCAAGACATTTACATTCCAATTCTAAAGGAAAGTAGTTTAAAATCAACCCAACACACACCAATAGTTTTCAGAACGTCCATTTATGATTAAAAATATTTAAAACATGCTTTATAAATTTAGGTGAAAACATTTATTACATTAAGGAATGGTATAAGATGGAAATGACTACCTTTAACACTTGAAACCAAAAATAACCAGTTATAATCCAAAAGCAATGGAGAAGGAAGACCCTATGGAATAAAAATGAATCCATTAACATCAAATCACACATCATAAGGTTAATATTCAAAAAAAACCCTAGGATTTCATGGCCACAAGGGATAAGGAAAAATAAGAAAAATTTTGGAAATAAAACCAAAGGAGTGGGTATGAGAGCCTTACTTGTATATTCCTTAAAGAAATTTATGAAGATCTCACTTGATATCCACCCATGAAGAGGGGGAAGAAAGGGGATCATGCATAAGGGCTGGAGAAATTGAGTGGGGGAGAGAGAAGAAAAAAAGGGATTAAAAAAGATATTAGTAAGGAGGTAATTTAATCTTTTTTGTTTTATGGGAAAGACACATGATTTGGAAACAAAATATTCCAAAACACATGGTAACCATACATATCAACCCTTCCTCACCTGATCACCTACATGGTTGGACCACATAGTTAGGTAAACCATGTGCCAACCATGTGAATCCAGGATATCAAAATGAAAACCTATTTCACATGGTTTCCAGATTATTATCCCTAATTTCATGACACTTAGTGTTCTAAAAAAACTCCAAAATTTTTAATAGAGAGTCTTAGAAACAAAAATATAAAGATAAAACAAAAAAATAAAATAAAAACATACCTAAAAGTGACACCATAGGTGTAATAATTATGAAACAAATGATACAACTAGCTACTAATGTTAGTAGCCTAAGAAATCAGATCAGTAGAGGTTTCCCTTCATAAATTCAAGTGAATACTAATAAAAAATGAAAATAAAATGTAAGTAAAATATAATCTAGGAGTGGAAATAAGTTGAAACACCCCTCCCAACTGAGATTTCCAAACCTGGACCCAAATATGAACATGTTTAAAAGGATTCCACACCTCATTCACTTAATACTGACCTTATGAAAGGATGAATAACTTATATTGAGCCTATTGAAAATTCTAAACCTATTTTAAAAGAAATATTGATATCAAAATGAGAGGATTCTCTTGAGATAACCAAAATTGATTGTAGAAGGATGATAACACATAATATTTCTCAAAATAGTGCTCAAAATGATCAAGATATACCCAAACCATCACCACCTTACTCTCGGATTAACCCTACAATGAAAAAGAGTTTTGAATGTGAATTGAAAAAATTAGTTGTATATAATTTTAAGAAAGTCTAAGTCTATATCCCTTTGCTAGATTCTATAAAATAGATTCCACGGGATGATAGATTTTTTTAATAAATGTGTTGTCATAATATAGAATTCAATGGAGAGAAATTGAACTTTAGGAGGAATGTTTCCTCCATGATTCCACATATATTACCTATAAAATTAAAAGATCCAAGGTTTTTTACCATTCCCTATACCATAGGGGAATGTGAATTCAATGATTTCATGCTAAATTTAGGATCTTCAATAAACATGATGCCTCGTTTTGTTTACTCTACTCTATAGGGTGAAGGGTTAAAACCTGGTAGAATTATCATCAAATTAACCAACCGAAGTACAACCAAACCTATTGGTATAATGTAGGATGTTTTGATTCAAGTAAGAGAATTTATTTTCCATAACAATTTATATGTTTTAGATTTAAATTATGATATATTTAGTATCCATTAATAACTAATTCTTGAAAGACCATTTCTCAAAACTGCTAAGGAAATCAATAATGTTCATAAAGAAACATTATCACTTGAAATTAAAGGACAAGTAGTTCACTTTAATATATTTAAATCTATAAAAAACCCAATTTAAGACCATTAATCCCCTTAAGTGAACACGATTCATTGGTTTTACACTAATTTAATTCCAAATTTCACAAGTAACGAGCCACCAATTTCCAAACCTAAAAATAAATCTTTTTTTTCTATTAAAACCGATGTACATTTGAGTGAAAATGATGTATAAAAGAAATTTATAATCTTCAAACTGCTACATTGGAAGTTTTTAAAATTTCCAAATTTTATTTTATTTTTAATGAAAATGTTGAAACTTTGGAAACTACTAAAACATATTATTTTTTTCCTAAAAATAATAATAATTTTTCATGTCAATTCACTACTGAGTACTAGAAAATTGATAAACATAATGTTGAAGACTTAGATTTTTCATGTTCTTTTAAATCTAACTTTTTTTCTTTAAAATTAAACATATAGAAAAATTGATAAATAACTTGCTAATTATGATTTAAATTTAAAATTTTATTGTTTAGAAGTGAATTAGGAGTTGAAATTTATGTTGTTGTGTAAACTAAACCTTCTTCTACTATTGAAAGAAACCCACTCAAGTTAGAACTAAAACCACTACCCAAAAATCATAAATATGAATTATTTTGTGAAAATTAATGATTCTTTATCTTAATTTATAAAGAGATATCATAGTATCAGGGAAAAAAACTTCCAAGAGTCCTTAAAAAACAAAATAAATCGATATTATGGTCCTTAGCTGACTTGAATGGAATTTGTCCTTCAATTTTGATGCAAAGTATTTTTTTCATAGGATAATGAAAAACCTATTAGTAACTTTTAAATGAAAAATAACCCAACACTTTTAGATTTTATTAAAAATAAATGACAAAATTGAGGGTTTCTAAAATAATATTTCTCATTATTGATAGTCAATGAGTGAAAGATATCCAAATTTTTTCTAAGGGGAGCAGCTTTACCATTTTCAAAAATGAATTTGGGGAACTCATTAATGTTATACTTCCTCATAAATAAAGAGTGTGTATTTATCATAGAAAAATCAACCTAGTGACCAGGAATGATCACTTTACACTCTCATTTATTAACCAAGTTCTTGAAAGGCTAGCTGGATAGACCCATTATTGTTTCCTTGATGGATTATTTAGTTACCTTTAGATTCTTATTTCACCTCAAGATTAATATAAAACCACCTTCACATGTCCTTTTATAATTTTTCCTATAAAAAAAATGAATTTTGGTTTGTATAATTCCATGGGAACCTTTCAAAGTTGTATGATGACTATCTTTGCTAAATTTTTAAATAGTTATATGGAAGTTTTTATAGATAATTTTATATTATATGAATAATTTTTTGAAATAAATTCCAAGAGTTTGACTACTGTACTTAAAAATCCAGTAATAAAAAATATTACTCTCAACTATGAAAAATGATATTTTAAGGAAGTTAAAGGAATATTTCTTGGCCATGTTGTCTATAAAAATGGAATTAAAGTTAATTAATCTAAATTTGAGGTTATTTATTCACCATTATACCAAAAAATAATGATAAATGTTCAATATTTTCTTTGATATACTGGTTTGTATCAGATAATCATAAATAAATTATTAAGACAACTTTTCCTTTATCAATATTATTTCAAAAGAGTTAATTTTTCTTGGATAATATCTATAAAATATCCTCTAGAGTTTGGAATTAAAATCTTGCATATCCACTCATTATTCAACCACAAAAATGTGTCATTCCCTTTTAACAAATGACTGGTGAATCATATTTTTTACTTGGGGAAGTTTTGAGTAAAAATTTGGAAATAAAATCTCTTGTGATAGATTATGTATCGAGGACTTTAGATCAATATCAACAAAACTACACAAAAACTGATAAGGTGTTGTTGGATATTTTTTTATTTAAACAAGTTTACATGTTACTTGTTAGGATTTAAAGTGTTTTTTCACATATTATTATTAAATGATATTTTTAATGAATAAACATGATATAAAACTAAGTATGTTGAGATGGGTTTTAGTTTTTCAATATTTTCATATTGAAATAAAGGATAAAAAAGGAAGTAAAAACCTTATGGCTGATTATTTGAGTATATTTCCTGCTATTTTGTATGAGAAACTTCAAATATATCCACCCATTAAAGAAAACTTTCTTGTTTAGGAATTACATGTTGTTAAGAGTTAGAGACCATGTTTTTATGATCTTGTGAATTATTTGTCTTCCAATGAAATAACCCACTAGTTTTATAAGAAATAATTTGTTTAATATTATTAGAGATGTTATTGAATACATTTGGGATTATGATTACCCTTGTAATTTTAAAAGTGATTAAATAATCAAGATATATATATCAGGTTATGAATTTATATCATTATTGAATTTTTTCCAAACATTGAATTGTGTTGGTCACTTTGGGACCCAAATAATATCTAGGAAATTTATTAACCCAGGATTATATTGTCCCACCATTTTTAGATATACTTTTCAATTTTATAGAATATTTAAAACCTACCAATTTCAAGGTGTCATTTAATGACCATTATTTGTGAAGTGTTTGAATGTTGGGGTATGGATTTTTTGGGACCATTTATTAATTATATAGGATATATTTATATCTTACTTATTATTGATTAGGTGTTTGAGTGGGTAGAAACTATTCCCACTATATTTGATGATGAAAAAGTTGTTGCTAAGGTGGTGAGAGGAAATCCGTTTTCTTGAATTGGGTTACCAAGGTTTATAATCACTAATAAAAGGACCTATTTTTGTAACAGATCTTTAGAAGATGTTTTAAGTAATTATGGAGATCATCATAGGTTTTATACACCCTATCACTCACAAACAAATGGTATGACTGAATTATAAAATAGAAAGATCAACCATATTTTGAAAAAAGATTAAACCCAAATAGAAAATATTGGAGTTTGAGATTGGATGATGATCTTTGGGATTATAGGACTACCTTTAAAACTCAAATTGGAATTTCACCTTTTAGACTTGTAAATGAAAAATTCTTGTCACTTACCCAAGAAGTTATAATATAGAGATTTTGGGGCTATTAAATCCCGAAACATGAATCTTTTTTATGTTGGAAATTAGGAAAAATTATTCTTATAAGATTCAAAAGAAATTATAAATAATGCTTATGAAAACTCTAGGATTTATAAGGATAAAACCAAAGATTTTTATTATCAAATGATAATTAATAAAGTGTTAAATGAGGTATATAATGTGTTATTGTTTAAATCCATACTAAAGTTATTTTTTAAGTAAATTTCATTCCAAATGTGATGGATAATTTATTATTACTCATGATTTTACCTTTGGTGTCGTAAAGATTAAAGAACCAGGGAAGGAAACACTATTCATTGTTAATGAGTTCATAATAATGCTTTTTAGAAAGATCTTTCAAGATCCTCCAGTAGAGGAGATTAATCTTCAAGATACTGGATACAAGTAAGGACATGTTGTACCATTCCTTTTTTTAATTACTTTTTATTTCCCAAATTTATGATTCTTATTTATGATATTTATTGTTTCAAAATGGGTATATTTCACAAAAATAAGTGTTATAGGAAGAATATCCTTCGTTATATTAGAAATTTATATTTTCATTTTCTTTTGGTTTTTATGTTTTTATTTTCATTTATTATTTTTCTTTCATTTTTGTGTTGTTTTTAAAACTCATAAGCTCAAAATGAATACCTTTGTAATTTTTGAAACCCATGTTAATGAGTGAAATCATTTTCCCACAAAACTGAATTTAAATAAATGTTGTCATGGACTTTCTCTTAGATTCAAAATTTTGGGAAATTCACAAAAAGACCATTGAATTTTGAATTCCAATCTGGAAATCACTGTCTAAATTTTGAGATTGCCTTCCCATGTGGACTCAACCCTTTTGAAATTTATTTATGATACCCTCACTTCTTGAGTGAACCAAAAATGATTTATTTAACTAGAATTTAATGTGTTTTTTTCAAAACCATAGAGATAAAGTTACATGTGAAAAATATAATTAAGACAATTATTTTGGTATTTAAAGAAGCTTTTCATAAATAACCTTTTATTTTGGACTTTCCTTTATGTATGATCCCTATGAGCCATTATTATCCATGAACAACATGTTATATATCCACATTATAAACCTATAATCATTATCCAACCTACCCTATAAGTAATATTGTAAGATATTATTGAACTCAAGTGCGTGGGGATGTTGTCTTATGGTTTTCTACATCATTTTTGGCTAATTTAGGGTAGAAATAACAACCGAAATAACTATTTTAAAGTGGAACTCCAAAAAAAATTTGGAGAAGATTTTAGAACAGCATAAAAACTATATATTGATACTTCTTTTTGATAAGTGTTGTATAACCAAGGAAATATCTTGTTTGGGAATATTATATAAGGATTTATCCTTCAAAATAATGGATGGGAAGATAACAATACAATTAAAATACAAATTTACATTTTTTACATCAAAAAATCAAATCTGTTCTAAATTTTATATCTAAATAAATCTAAAAAACAATGGTGTAAAATAGAGGAAGAGGGCAGAAAATTATTTTTTTAGTGAAATTTTGAAATTTTTGGACTTTAATTTAAGTTCTTAGAATTCTTATATCAGATTAATTTCTAAAAGAATTAAAGAGAATACAATTCTTATTGAAAACTGGAATCACTCATTTTTTCTATAAAAAGAGCCAAACCTACTTATTCCGCCTCAGAATTTTTAAAATAAGAAATATAACAACCCTAACCCAATGAAAAACCCTAAAAATTTATCAATATTAACACAAATACTTGACTCATTTAGTTGTATAATTAGGAACTCATCAAACCTATACTGAACCATCCATTTGTTTTGATAATAAAAACATTTCTAAACAAAATTAAAATTTATGTGATTATGTGTGGTGAGTTAAGTGTTTATGTGATTGAGAGGATAAATAAGGTAGGAATGAATTGAACGAACAGAATGTGTAATTTAAAACAAATTTTATTAAGGAGGCATGCTAATTTTTGGTTCCTTGGTTATTGATTTTAGAGACTCTCTTTGTCTTGTGTTGTGAAATTAATTTGGCATTGTTTTTAATGCTACTTTTCTAGGAGAATAATTCTTAAGTATGAGGGAATTTATAGAGATTATATTTTTATTAAATTTTATATTAATTTCAAGGAATAAATTCCCACCATTTTTATACATAAATAAGTGCACAACTTATGCATAAATTTCTCTCAAACCAGTTAGTTTTGGCCTTCCATTCAATCCAATATTTCACAGGATTGATTCATTCCACCTAGATGTTTACTAAATATTAATTTGTAAGGTTTGAATTTGCACATGGGGTATAAGGATAGAAGATCCCTTATTATAATTTGGTGTCATATATATCTCGGGTTTTCAAGGTAAGGAAGGTGTGACAAGAGTTGGGTCATGGGCCAATGAAGCGACTCCTGCTCGTGTGGTAAAATAATTTTAATAAATAGAAATTTGTTTATTTATATGTGTAATATATATATATAGATAATTATTATATATTCTTATAAAATATAATTCAAATGTTTCTCAAAAATGTTATAAAATTATGTGTGGACAATTAACGATGTTGACAAACATAGAAGCCAATTTCTAATGTTTATAAAAACATGGTTAATTTTCAGTGTTAATGAAAACATGACTACTTGGTAATGTTTATATATGTTACTAATTTACCCATTCCTCATTTATCAATGTTTTTTCAAAATTAGTTTAAATAAATTAGATATGTTTATAAATATGTCTAATACAAAAAAACACTACAAAATCACATTTTTTTGTAGTGTATATATTAACTTTCATGTATTATTTGGTAGTGAAATTCTAATGTATCAATTATTAGAGAATTTAAGTAAAATTAACAGAAACAAGAAATAATGTATTAATATATATGGAAAAATATATGTGTATATATAATAATAGTTTGATGGAGTTACAATTTAAGGACATGATATGGTTTTAACTATATCATATGGTATGATATAGGCATATTTAAAGCATGATATATGATATCACACTCATACCTTTTATAGTTGTAGAGTATGAAATAGGAAATTAATAAGGATTATTTAATCATATCATATGATTCATAACACCCTTTGATCAGTAAGGTGATTTAATGTTATATGGTTAATGCTCGGATCCCCCAAACTGGATATCATCAATACAATATTTCATAAGATGAAACACATGGAATTTTTGGATTGGAAAAAGGTTACTAATGGTTTGTAGCCATAACATTAAAAGAATGTTTCATAACATTTTAGTTAGTGCTATAGGGGCCTAGGGATTTTCTTCAAGGACTATATAAAAGGTTAGTCACCATGATATGGTGATTATTCAAGATTTCTAAACCTTCTTCATATTCTACCCATGATCTTTTCATTCTTCACCCTTTACATTCAGAGTCACTAGAATTTAGTGGGATATTGGAGGATCTATCCCATGAAAATAGTTATACACATAAACCTATGGATACACCATGAAGGAGGGTGTCCTTTAGTTTCCTTGAAGGGATCTTAATTAAGTACTTGGATGGAATAATTGTTCAACAACCATCGATGGTGTAAGGTACACAATAAGTACTTTTTTTATACATGTTTTAGGTTTCATACACGGTATATCTCGAGAAGGAAATTTATTGTTATTTATACTACATTTATTATGTTTAAATCGATCATTAAAAACCCATTAGTGGTATCAAAACAAAAGGTTAAAGAGTTAATCAATTCCTGGGAACTCTTGCGCATGAATGGTGATAAAGTGTGGATCTCCGTTAAGGAGCTCCATTATCGATGAAAATAGTTTCATAGTCCAAAGAGTTGAGGCAATGGATTGATTTTATAGATTCATATGGATGCCACATTAAATTTGTTCACATGGGAGATTTGATATCACTTTTAACGGTATCATATCATCACCATGTATTTTTATTCATGAAATCATGTTGAAAAATTTAGGAACCTATTTGTCACACAGATTCCATATTTTCTATTTTATGAAAAGATAGAAAATTTGTACTACTATTTTCTATGAAACATGGGATATTATAGGGAGTGATATGACTATGCCCTACGATATCCGATATCAATACAGGAAACATAATGAGTTCCTTCTTTTCTACACTATACTGTAGTGTATGGAATGGGAAATCATTAGGGATGATGACATCATGCCACGTTTTCAAAAACAGAGCATCATAACATCATTAAGATATTGTGTATATTATAAAACATGACACACTAGGAGAAAAATTTTATATCATAGGCTAGGAATTATCTATCATTAAATACGATAGATAATAGAGTCAATCACGCCTTACAATATAGAGTATATTTTTAAATACAACATATAGAGAAAATTAATTTTTCTAAAACTTCAATTATGAATTGATTTTAATAATTTGAATTTTTTTTATAAATTATAGAAAAATGTATTTTGGGATATTTATTTAATTTATAAAGTGTTTATAAATTAAATAATTATTAAAATTTTATACTTAATTAATAAATGTCTCTAAAACATTTATTAAACAAATATTACATAAATATTAATTAATAATATTAAACACCTTTTGAATTTATATGAAATGAATTATAATTTAGATATAAATGGTTTATATAGAAATTATAAATTTAATTCATAAATTGTTTTTAAATGAAAAAATAAGGAATAATATAGAATAATTTATTTTTAATTTAAAATTATTAATTGTTCAAAATTATTTAATTTGAATTATTCAAAAATAAAGTGAAATATTTGATGAAATTATTTAAACCTCATCAAAAGTAGTTTTGATAATTGATATGATCAAGGTTTAAATAATATTAAATGTTTGATATTTTGAATATTTACATACTATATGAATAGTTCATATATATAATATTTATATTCTAGATATCATATATTTAAAGTAAATGGAATATAAAGGATAATGTGAATTATTCATATCTAAAGTCAATATAAAGTGTTTATTTTATTTATTTTTGAAATTTCTATATTTCATGATGAAATTATAAGGTGTTTATAATTTCTTAATTTATAAATTGTTCATAAATAGTTTATCTCATGTTTAAATATATTAATTCTTCATTTTTTAGTTTATTCTTTATTTTATACATGAATATAATTGTTATTTTATGAATTGATGTATTCTTTAGTTTAAAGTCATGAATTGCTTATATAAATTTTTATACATGGATCTAAGGAGTTATATGCTTGGTATGATTATTGATTTAGTTTTCTTCTAACTTTACTTTATATTATACTAGGCTATGAACTTGAATTTAAATGTTATCTATAGATTATATACATTAAGTGTTATGATTATGATGAAATTTATATCTCGCGTAATTAATGTATCCTTGGGAATAGAGACTTTGGATCAAATTTCTCAATGTCCTGAAGGCTTATGTTTTGTCCAGAAAAGTGGGGGTTGTATATCTGTCACTCCAAACTTACTCATGTATGGATTATCATTTTCATATTATTGTTAAAATTTATATGAAAGGGTGTTATGTACCTTATTAATGAGATGTATTTAGATATATATAAATATAGTTAGCTTTTAATCTGGGTTATCAGCATAAGATATGAGCTATGTAAAGAGTTATATATCAATATGGTTTGAATATATTGATTTAGAGGAATGAAATAGATTCCAAATTAAATCATAAGAAACATTTATACATGTAAAGGGAATACATGTGATAATATGTTTATATTTACATCCCCTTTAAAAACTAAGTGTTATATTCATTCCAAATCAAACAGGTTTCAAGACCTTGATCATCCAACAGAGTAGGTTATGCAAAATATGGATGCCCTTGTAAGGAAATTGAGTAATAAGTGACCCTACTATGATTAGGTTATCATTCTTGAAATTTTATTTGAGTTACAGTTAATTGGGAGACCCTAATATGATTAGGTTACCAAAGGAATAATATTGAGTGAATCCATATGTTAGATTAGGGTAAAGATTTATCCACTCAACTATCTAAGAGTCATATATGGTACAATTTGAACAACGAACTACCTAAATAGATAATTTATGATATAAATGTTAACGTGACCCAAATCATATTTAAATATGGATACCATAACATTAATGGATATGGAGAAATCTAAAATGGGTTATCATTTGGGTGGGAAAATATTTAATAAAATTCCTTATTAAATGAAAGTAAAACATGATACTCATTTTATAAAAGCTTATGTTGTAGATAAATGACATTATCCTTATCAAAAATTACTTTGAGATAAATATTTAGATAGGATGAGCTTAATTCAATAAAATATTTAGATTGGTATAAAGTATTAACAATTATTCTTAAGCAAGAATAAAATTAAGTGTTATAGAAATACCTTTCTAAGTAACCAAAAGATTAATTTTTTTTCAATAATTTGATCTAAATTCTTATGAAAATCATATAAAGATTCAATTAATGCTAAAAAATAATTAGATCCAATATGAATAAAAGAAATTTATTGTTCACTCATATATTAATATTATTGGATATGTTAATAACTTGTAGACACTGAACGTTTCCTTTAAGTATTGTTCTAGTTATTGAATTAATTATGGATTAATCATTATAAATGTGATAAAAGTGTGAATGAGTTAAAAAAAATGTTTACCCTGTTTTATCTAGGTGTTGAGGATATATGAACTATGGAATTCTATGTCTTGGTTTTTATTTTTTACTAATAATACAAGTGGGTAAAAGTTCAAACCGAAAGAAGAAACTTTAGTTGGAAAGTACATAAATATTTCTTCAAAAGAGACAGTAAAAGTCATTAAAACCTAAGGGAGATATCAGGAAGTAAAAACTTAGTTTCTATATGATGTAATTTTCCATGATACCTAAATAAGTATGAGAAAATACATAGAAATTCCATAATATGTTTCAGTATAATAGAAATCAATTCTTCAATTTTTAAGGGTATATGATACTAAATGTATGTGTTGAAAGTGTTATAAATATATAATAGTTTAAAATAATATAAATGATTAAAATATATTTCAGTTTTTATTTAGGTGATGAAGAAAAGAGTTTCTCTATCAAATAGTAGAATTCAAAGGAAAATATCAAGCCACTAAATATGAATAAAGCATGTTTATTTCCATATTAAATTCACTTATTTGATAAGGAAATTCATTTATTAACAAAGAGTTATTATAAAAAATATGAAATGATTGATTTAATACACATGGTTAATGGTTCATTGAATTCAATAACATGTTTTGAGAATAAGGTAAGGATATTTTTTATATAGGATAAATTATTTATCCAAATTTTTATTAAAATATGAGTGATTTTATCCCACCATTAGTGGAATATTTTAGAGAATTTTATTATTTTCATAGTACTTATCTAAACACATAAAATACTATATAAGATATACATAAATTGATTTATTTGTCAAATATTACCATTAAAGTAAATAAGTGTTATTTCCTAACACATAGTGGTTTTTTGTATCTTAAAATGACATTATAAAAATAATATTGTGTTTAAGAGACAATAAAGAGTACTTTTAGACCTTAAGAAGTTCAAAATTAACAAATAAAATTTTACACCAATTAAAACACAAATTGAATGTCACTTTATATCCTAAAAGTTTTAGGTTCTATTGGTAAATGATTAATGTAAATAGTTTCATTAGTTTAAAAAATATTTGAATGAAAAAGTTTGATGAAAAATTTCTAATAATAATGATGATGATTAACTTAAAAGGAGTTCTAAGTCGAAAAATAAAGTTATTAACATCATAACATTTAATTTTCTAAAGTAATGGAGTTTAAATACATTGATCAAAGAGTTTAACATTATGAATATGATTCATAAGTCTCAAAATTATTCAAACTATATTATTTCATATATGTTACTCACTAGAGAGTTTAGTGGGAGGGTTTTATTATATGATCATATAGAGATGTAGAAGGAAGATTTAATGTGTTTAAAAAAAACCACAAAAGTACATCAAACTTAAGGATGATATGGAAGTATATCATATGTGATATAATGTGATAGATTCTTATATATGTTTTTGTTAATATTATTAAAAGAGTTTAAGAATACAAAATATATCATTTTATATAAAAGGTAATCTCTACTTTATTATTCTTTCATGTTGAAAGCATATAATCATGAATTGAAATGATAATCGACCTTTCAAAGTATGAATTTTAGTTATCCCTAACCGATATTCATTTATAGTTTAATTTTAGTGGTAATATTAAAATCGAAATTAAATATTCTCTATGAATATAGATAGGGATATAACCATAGGTCTATATCCAAGGTTACAAGAATAGATACTAACTTCTATTCACTTGTTTGTATTTTTGGTCCTTTAAAATAGTGAAAGAAGGAGACAACACAAAAAATTATAGAAAACAAAATAAAACAAATGAAAGAAAATTTCAGTGTTAATAGGGATAACATTAGGATAGATTACATGAGTACCTCATTATCTAGGTTTTGTTTAAAATTCATAAAATAATAAAGCCATAATAAATCATTAATTAAGTATCTCTATCTATGTCATGGGAATAAACATACATGGAAAACTTTCATATACATATCCAACCCACCGTATCTATAGAGAAAAGGCAACGAACACACCCAACCAAGGAATCAACCATCCCAACACCCTACTCCATTGTATGATGTTCATTTCTTAATCCATAGAAATCCACTATATAAAGTGTAGACCAAGATAAGAGAGGGAGAATAAAATTTATAAAAGTAAGAACATGATAAAAAATGGGAAGTGGAGAAATTGATAACCATCAATCCGCTTCTCCACACACTAATTGATGAATCAAGGATGAGAATAAACCATTAAATAATTGAATCATTAGGATTTTATAACTCATAAAATCTCCCCCAAGGACCATCCATTGAGTTAGTTCTCCATAACCATGAATTTTAGAGATCATAGTGGAGGATAAAGAGAGATGAAATCATGAACAAACAAAAATGAGAAGTATTGTTAATATTAAAAATCAATAAAATAATATACAAAAAATTACTAAACTAATCCCTAAAAGGGGAACCCCTTATATTTAGGATTTAATACCTTTTTAAAGGCATGTAAAAGAGTTTTCAAGATTCACCTTTTGGATCCTTAATGGAATCAAGGTGGAATATTATTTCCTCAAATCATTAAAAATGTTCCAATTTCAAGTTCTTCTTACAAATTCTTCAGGCTTTAGTCCATCTTCATTTTCAGTGACTTAAAATACCATGATCTCAGAAGATGTTTTTTATATGTGTGTCATATGAAGGTACACCCTGGAAATTTCTCTATTTTTCTGGGAATTATTATGAAAATATTATTTTTATGTTGAGAGTTTCATGTAAAGTATCCAGATATAATAATAATATCATCATCCATGACCTATATTGATCTTTCTTTAAGATTATTTGACTTTATAAATGAATCATGTATATGTGCATGATGGTTAGAATGGATCAATTGTGTTATATTATGATTTATATAGAAAAATATATCCTCATATATTAGTTGTAACATGTAGATATTTTATGTATTCATAGATAGCCGGTGTGCAATACAACACCCTTTGAAAAGATTATTATGTAGAACTTCACTTATAGAGGTAATCTGTAGCACTTTCCCATTAAAGTGTTTATTACATAATATCTTACTCATATTAGTTAATCTAATGTATCTCCTAGACATTTATATTTAATCTTATGTAGCAGACTTAATCATGGCTAGAAACATATGATGAACTGTTATGTAATCTCACATGACAGTTTAAGCTAAGGAGTTTAATCTTATGTAGTGTCGGTATGGCCAGATTATTCTTATATAGCACTCTTACTAGCTAAATTATTCTTATATAGTGAATGTATCTTAGGGTTTTTGTTATGAAATAGAATGGATTATGGATTTAATCTTAATCAAGATAGTTATTTTCTTGATAATTCGTATATGGCCTTATAGATTTTTCGTTCACTCTTACGCATCCAACACACCTCACATATGGTTAACCCGTTTTCACTAAAAATGAAATAAAATACATTTTAAATCTTGAAAATTCAATATTAAAATAATTAATAATTATTTAATTAATAAAATCTATAATTTTGGATAAGTTTTAAACTAATTTTAATTGAACAAAAATATTCAAAATTGTGATATTAGACCAAAAATAATAAAAATATGGGAGAAGATTAGAAAACAATTAATTAGAATTTTACAATTTTTTCATTTTATCACCCCCACACTTTTTCCATTACACTCCTAAGAAATATATATACTCAAGTAAATCTGAAACCAATTGAATCAAAAGCAACAATGTGCACTTTTTTTTATCATATTATCTTCTCACATCTATTATGATTTTAACTCCTAGTTCATTCTACTCAGAAAAATTCATTCAATTACATTGATATATCTATTCGTATGTATAGTTACCTCATAAGGAAATTCATCCCTCACTCACAAGAAATGTATTTTGAAAATTATTCATCTTCCAAGGATCATGAAAACTTTCCATATGATTTCATAGTGACTAAATCTCCACTCAATGAAAAGTTTCACTAAATAAAAATGACATTTTCATTGGTTGTGTTGGGGATAAGGGTTAGTAGTTTTATGTTTAGAAATAAAGGATTCAAGGAGGGTTTTAATATCTTAAATCTCAATACATTAAATTCAATAAAATATAATAAAAAATCACTCCCCATTCCTTCCTCAAATGTATCACAAATCTCAAATGTATCAATCCCCTTTTAATGGTAATCCACATAACAATAAAAACCAAAATGATTGATTCATACTCTTACCCCATTCTTTATATTATTATTTTAAAGTATAATGGGAAAGAAAATTGGATATAGTGTAAATATGAAAATTCAATCCCCTTATTATCATTAGGTTCATGAGTCATTTATTTTTTTTGCAGAAAAAGAGGGAAAAATGAATTTCAAGGTATATTTTGACTTGTTTTTTATTAAAAATAAAAATACCACATTGAAATACTCATAATCATTAAACTCCATCAAGAATGATTTTCATGGAAATCCTCCCCCACACCTTAATTAAACTCTAAATCATGAATTAAAAAATATTAGATATGGATGGTAAGGGATTCATATTATAATGTAGCTTCTATAAGGTTATAAATGGTTTCTAAATCTCATCCAAAGTAATTTTGGATGAATGGTATGCTTGAAAAGAGTATAAAATTGGTCTTTGAATTTCAAAAATTGTATTTATCATTTTCAGCACACCTAAACTCATAGAATCTTGAATAAGTCAAAAAATTAAGTTATAAATTGATAATCATGTCCCAAGATCTAAAGAAATAAATAAATATAATAATATACCAAAAAGGTTTAGAAACCTTTTATATTGGGCATAATTTCGTTGGATAGTCTGTTATATGCATGGATTTCTCTATGGACCCAAAATTAATTAAATTATTAAAAATAATTAGGGATCAAAAAAATATAAACAATCATGTAAGTTTAGGAATTTAAATTCATGAACACTACCTGAATTAACTCAAAAGTATAAAAACTAATAAAAGTGTCAATAAAGATTGAATCAGACGCAAAAAGGAAAAAAAAAACAAAACAAAACAAAGCATAATATAGAAGTAGGATACACTATCCCCCACACTTATCTTAAGTATTGTATTCATTTAAGTTCAATTTAAAATTTTCATTTTGTAATAATATTGTGATCAACAAAATGTAAGATAAATATTAGATAGAAATAACTTGGTTTATTTTGGTGGGAAGCTTTTTTAGTTAATATTCTATGTATCCACTCTTACTTCCCTCTATAGAAAATAAAAAAATAAAATTATCTAAATCAATAATTTATTAAAAAAAAGTGAAAGAGAATGGAAAAGAGTCCGGGTTTGAACCCCCGTGTGGGTACTAGGTTTTTACTACCCCCCCCCCCATTTTAGAAGTACCAACTATTATCTAATATATAATGGTCAGTTAGGTTTCTTTCATAGAAACCACCATATGGTGTCCCTTATAGCATACATCCCTTTAAAATTATTTAAAAGGCCCCCTTGGCCAATGAATTATTCTTCTACCCATTCTGGAGGAGTAGATATGAACCCTCCACTATATCTTGCAAACATTCCACCACATTCATAGCCTCTTTATCATATTATAACAGGATTGGTTTCAATGGAACAACATATATATTTATAATATAAGAAGAGTAAATAAATAACACTATATTTAGTGAAATTGAAATAAGATGCATTTAGATTAAAATTATCCCACTTATATATAATATCTTCAATTTCTACCTAAGTATGGAAGGTTACTATAAAATGGGCATCTTCAACTTATATCACCTAATTATCCTCAATGGTGGGTGCTTACCCTCATCTTCACTATCAAGGGTGATCTATTGGATAACTGAATATGTAATTTAATTTAGGTTATAGTGAGTTGTTAATTTATTTTCAATAAAATCACCATAAATAGAATTCACAATGAATTATCCCCGGAATTGGATCAACTGTCATGATTAATTTTGATAGAACCTATGAAATTATTATAAGGCCTAAGAGTATATTTTTAATGATCTCCCCTTAAGCCTTGAATGGTTCCTCCACATAATATATAAATGGGGAAAAGATGAATTTTGATTTTTCTACTTATACTTACCATTATAGTACCCCCTCCATTTATATTTCCTATACATAAAACGATCTAGAATTGATATATTATTTATCTCAAACTTATAAATATAAATTGTGATCACAGTAAAGAGGTGTAAATCTATCAACAATCATTTTAAGTTAATCCAAAGTAGATTGTTGGGATTAAGTCTTGTCGATAAAATCATTATGTGTTTTTTTAGTTTTTTTAAAATGATAAATATTTAAAAAAGAGATGAAAATCAATTAATATAATGTATTAGATCCTTCGTAAAGTGTGAAATTAGATTTTCCAATTATAGTGGGTTTTTCAAAATAGAAATTAAAGATCCAGTAGAACATAACTAGGGAGTTAACCATAGGGTTTTCAACATTGATCCAAGCATAGAAACTCTCTACTCTTCAATTACTTATATTTTTAGTCTTTTAATATAGTTAAAGTAAGTAAGAACTTGAAAAAGGATATCAAACAGAACTACCAAAATGGATGAAAATGTCATGGTGAAAACAAATAACACTAGGTTAGATTATATGAGTGATTAATTATCTAAGATTTTTTCTAAACTCATCTAATAATCAAGAAACAAAAAATCAGTTATTAATCCCCTTTATATATGTTGTTGGAATAAACACACATGAGAAACCTTCTTATGTACATCCTTCCCACCATTTCCTTACCAACGAGGTAGTAAACACACCCAAGTGAGGCATCCACTACCCCAAAAACCAACTCCATTGTATGTTTTCATATCTTAATCCACATAACTCCAAAAGGTTTTTTGATCTATTGTGATTCATCAAATAAAGTACTAAGATAAATCATTAGGTATAATGATATGGTGATAGATTATACCCCACGTAAATTAAATATTCATGAGAAAAATTACCCAACTCATGATTCAGTGTTGGAACTAGTAAATTTTTCATTTAAAATATAGAGGCATTGTCTTTATAGTGAAATGTGTGATATATATAATAATTATAAAATATTGAAGTATATATTCACAAAAAATATTTGAATATTATCAAAATGATATGGTTGGAATTGATTAAATATTATAACTTATCAATATATTACCACCATGGGAAGAAGAACAAGGGGGTTGAGGCTCTAATTTGGAATAATAATTCTAATTTTCCCACAAATAGGATCAAAAGAGATCCAATATTAATAGATTTTCAATAAAAATATTGAAACCATGAGAAAATGGAACAAATCATATCTTTATTAGATGAATGTTTCACTATCCATCCATATAAGTATAGAAGAAGTGTAAAAGAAATAAGTGGAACTAATTATGTGTGTCATTAATACTAGATTTTAAGGAGTTTCTGGATGAAGCTCATAGTTCATCATCCTCTATTCATAATAGAATTACAAATATATATAGATATTTGAAATAGTATTTATAGTGGAAATACATAAAAATGGGTATTTCAATGTATGTATCCCAATTCTTGGTATGTTAGTAAGTTAAGTCTAAGAGAAAAAAATTCTAAGGGGATGTTAAAACCATTACCCATACTTGAATGTAAATGGGAAAACATCACTATGGAGTTTGTCATTAGACTCTCCAAAACATCTAAATTACATTATTATTATTGGGTTATAGTTAGTTTCCTTATGAAGACAAAAAATTTCATTTTAATAATAGAGGATTTATCTCTTTATTTTCTTGATACAATATACATTAAGTGTTAATATTGCATTGAGTACCACATTCTCTTATATCTGATCTGGTTGTCTGGTTTACCTTGAAGTTCTAGAGAAGCACTAAACAATATTTGAATACTGATTTGAACTTGATTTCTACATATAATCCTCATACATATGGTTAGTTTAATAGTAATATTGAAACCCTATAAGTTATGGCAAGAGATTATTCTATGAATTTCAAATGTGTTTGGGATCAACACCTTTCTCTAGTTGAATTTTCCTATAACAATATTTTTCACTCAAGCATTCAAATGGATCCTTATGAATTATTATGTGGTAGTAAATGAAGAAATCCAATATCCTGAGATTAATTTTGTTAAAGAAAGCTATTGTCACTTGATATAGCAATATAAATGCAAGATAAGGTTAGATATATTCAGTAGTACATTAGGGTAGCTCATAGTCGATATAAAAGTTATGTTGAAAATCAATTGGGAGATCTAGAGTTTGAAGTTGGTTAAAAGGTATTACTATTAATATCACATTAGAATAAGGTAATGAGATTTGTAAATAAGGTAAATGTGATCCCTTGATACATCGAACCTTTTGAAATTATTGATCTTATTTGAGAAGTTTCTTATCACTTGGTGCTTCCACCTCTCTCTCAAGTTCCTGATGTGTTCTGTGTATCTATCCTAAGAAAATACATACCTAATCCTCCATATATAATGAAATTAGAGGTCATGCCATTGAATCATGATGATGAACAACTAGTATATATTCTAGATTAAAGAGAGAAATTGATACATAAAATACCCCTCGCTTGGTTAAAGTTTTATGGTGAAACCATAAATTTTATGAAGCAACATGAGAACCTGAGGATGTGATGAGGTATAAGTATCCTTAGTTGTTTATATCAGAGTGGAATAATTTCAAGGGAAAAATTATTATAAGAGGGTTATAATTTATCACTGTAATATTTTATGATAAATTTCTCTTTAAATAATTTTTTTTCTTTAATAGTTTGATTTACACATAACACTGAGTTTAAATGAACTATGATAAACTATTGAAATATTATTATTAAATATGACTATTATTGTATAGTAATTGTATTTTAAGGTATAGATAAGACTAAATAAATAATGATAAAATATTTTTTACACATTTATAAAATGAAATCATTGGTTAAAAATGAAAATAAAACTATTGTAAGGTAAAAAAGTGATGTTTTTTTTGAAATGTTGTTTCACTCACACAATGTGTTTTTATCTTAATAAATTAAGATAATTGTTATTTATGAATTATTTTAATGAAACAAGATGAAAATATATTCAATAAAATATTTTTTATATTTATATAATAGTTTTTACTAGTCATAGAATAATAATAAATTCAATTTTATGCTTAAAAATGCATTATTATAAAAAAGAGTTTTATTGAATTTTTCACACTTATTTTAAAATGAATTATTTCCATTTATAAAAGTAAAATATAATAAAATCGTTTCCATATTTGGAATTATCATTTAAAAATTTTCTAATGAGGGAAATTTCATTCTTTATACTTATAAATAGTAACCAAGGTAAACAATTCATTACTATGGTAAATATTAAAAGGGACAATATGATATAAGGCTTAAAATATCCTAAAAACATGTATAAATCCTATTTTTATGTGTATTTTATCCCAAAATTATCTTATATTTGAATTTGGGTTGCTTTGGTGTCACTTTCACTTGAATATAATTTATTATATTTTAATGTTTTAAGTATTTACAAGAGTGCCACTCCCCTCACTTATAAAAGGGATCCTTCTCTCCTCTCTTCTCCACACAATTTGACCCTTTATCTTGACTAGGATCTACCCGAATACTCTTAAAATATCCTTATGCATGACCATGATGTACTGACATTCCCAAAATACCCATCCAATATATCTTAAGGTGTTTTTCAAAGGAGGATAACTGAAGAAGAGGTATATGTTCGTACCATTATTTTTCATGGTTCTTTCCTATTAAACCCCATAAAAATTTTCTATATATAACAAACCAAAATTTTGTCAATGTCAATTCTCTTCTTATAGTTATTTCATATAGTATAAATCACATAAAATCATTTATAGAACTCGATACAAACTTTTTAAATGAACAATGAATGAAATAAGAGGCATTTCTAGAAATTAAGGAACTTATCTCGATGGAATAGTAACATGAACTTTGGACTAGTATTTTAACCTTTAGGAATAGTAAAATAGACAATATAATAGTAAAATTTTCTATAAAATTATAAATAGAATTTAGGCATCTTATAAATGACAATATTATATAATTATATCATAGTATAAGTAAATAAATATTTTCATAATTATTGATTAAGTGTTGGTATTTTTATACAAGATAAATGTTTATTTATAATTTTATAATTAATATAATTATTTAAAAGAAACATTATTTTCATAAAATAGATTCATAAATTAATTTTTGTTGTCTTGTGATTATAAGATAATTTTATGAGACCTTGATAAATTTTTCAAAGTGTTATAAAATCACTTATAATTTTAAAATCCATATTTTCCATGTATATAATGATTTTAATTAAAAATTAAATTTATAATATTTAGAAAAATATTTTTATAAAATGGATTTCATATTTTAATTATATACATCAAAAAATTGCGAGGTTTAATTTTTTGTATTTTTATAAAATACTTGAATTTTTAGTGAATAATAAAATATGATAATTTACGATAAAAGTTAAATACATGAATTATTGAGTCATAGATGATTTAAGGCTGATTTTAGCCCAAAATATCAAACTCTCCTTCATTATTTTAATATATTTAGTGATAAGGTTCAAACAATTTATATTTTTGTGCCAAAATAAAAAACTAATGAATAAAATAACGAGAAAACACCCCTCTCCTCCCCTAAAAATATCACCCCTCACCACCTCTTATCCTCACACCTTCCAAGATTTGAAACTTGTACAAGTTATAAAAAAATAATTTTTCCAATCCCCTCCCACACATCCATGAGTTCTTGGTCTCATAAAAATACCAAACCCTTTTCCCTAAGGAGGTTCTCAAGGAGGAGAAATTTAAGAGGTAAAACCCTATTTCATTTTCTTTTAATTTATTTTCAATTTCATTTATTTTCTTATACTCTAATCACCTCCAAATATCCAATAGAATTGATAAATATAGTATATTTTATATAATGTAATTTTATTAGTTTAATGGAATAATTCATCTTCCAATATCTTCCCTTTTCCTTTTATTATAGAAATGAAAATATCGTTTGTGGTGTGTCGATTTACCTTAACCGTGGAGGATGCATTTTAATTTTTCACTACCACATTAAAAGAAGGTTATAAAACCATAACATTTGTTAAATAATATTTTATTATACATATTATAAGTTAATATTATAGAACCAATATATAAACATTATATCAAATAAAATGATATGAGTTTACGATGGTCATAAAATCCGCCAAATAAATTAAATCTTTTTCATTAACTATTTATTTAATGGTTCATCCTCATACCATATAAATAAATGAAATATAATACCAAATAAAATTTTATATGTTAATTAATGACATATAATTTCAATTCTATAGAATCATTCC
Source organism: Viscum album (assembly GCA_963277665.1). NCBI lineage: Eukaryota > Viridiplantae > Streptophyta > Magnoliopsida > Santalales > Viscaceae > Viscum > Viscum album. Next base: position 305,244,535 of record OY728158.1, read on the forward strand.
CATTTTACCTAAACTTACATACTCATATACAAGTGAACCAATCATGAAAACTAAGAAAAAGAACACTCCCTAACAATGAAATTGAACTCTGTAACTCATAAGAAATACCATAAATGAACTTAATAAAACTATTTGAGTAAAATTAATTTATAAAAGGTTATGTATCTTTAAATTAATTAATTTAATTTGATTATCTAGGATATTAAAGTGAATAAATCATTAAGACATTAGGTAAGAGGATTCTTGAACCCAACTCTCTTTCTTTGGGTTTTCTATCTTTCACTCTATTTTTAGTATAAATGTTCCTTTATTTTTATATAATTATAATTTATTTGTTCCTTACCTTTTTTTTCTGGGATATACATGTTTCCAATCTTGTTTTATGACAAATTCAAATATTTTTCCAAAAAAATCTTATTTCTAAAAAAACCATATTTTAATTCTCATGATATTGTTTCTTCTTCAATCAAGATTGATACCAAGAATCTAATTCCCTTTTTAGGGAGATACAAATTTTATGAATGTATGATTTATGAAATTAAACCCATTAATTTCCATGGGATACTTTATATCTAAGATCTATATACATACTTTGTGGCATGCATGATAATGTAAATGTAATGTTGTGATAGGTGCACTAGGAATTATATAGCGTATGTAAATGTTATGATGTGAGGAGTGTGCCCAAAATTATATAGAGTTCCAATTCATTTTGTAATGTGATTAATATAATGAGATAAATTAAAATATTTGTGAACATGATGCTAGATTTCTTCACAACTATGCGTGATATTTGACCCCTAAGACATGATGTTTCATGTTTATGCATTGCCACATTCAATGAATTTATCTAATGTTTTTTCTCATGATTATGATTATTATCCCTTTATTATATTATTATGATTATTTTTATTCTCACTTAGGTTTCATGTCTCTTAGTCATCCTCTTACTGGGATTTTAGATCACCCCTTATTTTGATGTATATCCTCATGTGGATACTTGTACTAAGGAGAACATGGGGGCTAATAAGAATCTAGAGAAGAAGAAAAAATTAAATAAAATTTTATGTTTTATTATGTAAAATTTATGTATAGTCCTATTTTTTCTAGAAAAAAAACCTTTAGATCTTGATTTTGTAATGATTCTATGTTTTTTATCTTTAAAATGATATAATATATATATAATAAAATGGATGGTCGCTATAGTTAGTATCAGAGCACAGTTTAGTTAATTTTGGAATTATGATTAGAGAACCTTAGTGAAAACCCTTAGTATGAAACTAAGTATAATTAATCACTTGAGAATATTTGATTTAGAAAAATACTAAACATTGGGATCCCAAAAGATATGGATTTAGAGTTAATTTGAAATAGGAATAAATTAATTATTCATGAATTTTTGACTTATGTTTTGTTCTAACATTTCATATTTTAGAAAATGGTGGGAACTAGGAGAAAATAGGCTTATAACCCTTGCTATGAAGAATGTAACGATTTCCTAAACAACATCCCCAATGCCTTGGCAGGTAGAGTTAAAAGTTTCATGGTGATTTTTACCTAGCTATCTTAGGCTATAAACAATAACCCAAATAATGCGAAACATCCTCCTTTACCTAAGTTAGAGAAACTAGCTATAGAGTCTTTTATGTAGCGATGACCACTAACATTTAGTGGATTTTATGATCCAATAATTACGGAACAATGGGTTAAAAAAATGGAGAATAAATTTTTTATGCTTTAATATTCTTTGATGGAGAAGGTGAATTTGTTCATTTATTATTTAGATGGAGATTCCAACCAATGGTGGGTATTGATTAACAACACCAAGCCAAAGGACTAAATTGAAGAGATAGATTGGGAATAATTTTAGATAATGTTTCTTAATAAGTATTTCTCTTGAAATATTCATTCAAATATGGATAGATAATTCAGAGAGTTGAATCAAAAGGAAGTATAATCTATGATGGCCTACGAATAAAATTTCACAAGGATTTCAAGGAATGCTTTGGGTTTTGTTTTAAAAAATGACGGCTAAATAGAAATATTCTTTAGTGGTTTGAAACCACATCTTTGAAAGGATCTAGAGATTTGTGACTTTGGAGTTATGAATATGTTGTTTGATGTGATCTTAAAGTGGAGATAGAGTTTGGTGAATGATCCAACAACTATGGTTATAAGAAACAAAATATGGAGTTTCAAGATAGAGGATCTAATGAAAATGGTGGAAAGAAAACTAAACCAACCACATGTCAAAAATGTGGTAAGAAGAATCATTGGAATTTCCTCAAAGGGATGGATAAATAATTTAAGTTTAGTAGATAAGGCCACCAAGATCATGAATTTTTAAGATACATAAATAATCCAGCTGATATGATGGAGGGAGGATGGCACCACCCATGGTTCAATGCTTCAACTATAGGGAGGATGGGCACTATGAAATCCATTCCACTAAATCACGACTCCTTGAGGTTAATCATCATCATTATCCACCAAAGAAAAATGAGCATATGAAAGCTTATGATCTCCCTACTACTGATATGGAACCTGAAAATGATGCAGTGATAGGTACACCAATTATGAATTCAAGAATAGTGAATATAATATTTGATTTTGGTTCGACACATTATTTAATATCTTGAACATTTAGTAGAACTATTCAAACACCACCTCAAAATATAGAGGTTGAGTTGTCTGTGAGAACATAAAATGAGGAAATTATTTCATCCAAAGTATATAACTCATCCCAGATGAATTTTTGTGGAATGAACCTCCAAAAAAATATTATCTTACTTCCTTTGGTGGGGTATGATGCTATTTTGGTCATGGATTGTCTATCTTTATACAAACCCAACATCAACTATTGGTAAAGGGAAATCAATCTTTACACCCTGAAGAATACTAATATTCTATACATGTGTAAGGAGAAGGATGAATCTTCTTCAAATACATCATCTCAAGTGTGGATATTAATGCCTTATGAGCAAGCATATCTAGCTCAAAAGATTGATATTAAGGAGATAATCATGATTGAAGGCATGCCCATTGTGAGGGACTACACGGATGTGTTCCCTAAAGAATTTATTGATCTTCCTCTTGACTGAGAGGTTGAGTTCTCAATTGAACTTATTCCTGGTTCTCTTCCTATATCAAAGAAACATTATAGAATGGACACCATTGAGTTAGAATAATTAAAGAAGAAGTTGCAAGATAATCTGGACAAGGGTTTTATAAGCCTGAGTTCCTCACCATGGGGTGCACTAGTCCTCTTAGTCAAGAATAAGGATAGATCAATGCACCTTTTCATTGATTATCATGATCTCAATAAAATCACAATAAAGAACAAGTATCCCCTTCCATGTATAGATGACTTGTTTGATCAAATGTGTGGGGACAAGTTTTTATCTAACGTGGACCTTCAGTCATGATATCATAATTAAATGTGAAAAAGGAAGATGTTCCCAAGACAGCCTTTCAAGCAAGGTACATACACTATGAGTTCATAGTGATGCCTTTCATAATCACTAATTCACCATCAATATTCATGTGCTTAATGATTAGAGTATTTAGATATTACCTTGAAAAAATTTTGGTAGTATTTATTGATGATATTCTGACATACTTCAAGAGAAATGAGGAACATGATTAGAATTTTAATGTTGTTCTAAAGAAATTATGAAGGGATAAAATTTATGCAAAGTATAGTAAATGAGAGTTATGGATGGAGGAAGTATCATTCTTGGGAAATGTTATCACCAGTAAAGGAATATCTGTGGACCCTTCTAAGATAGAGGAAATCAAAGAGTGGCCCATTCCAAAATCAATGAAAAAGATCCACATTTTCCTTAGTCTAGATAGGTATTACCAAAAATTTGTGAATAACTTATCATGATCGTAAAACCCACTAACCAAGTTGAATCTGAAGGGAGAAAAGTTTTTCCAGACCAGTGAATGTGAAGACTACTTCAAAGAGTTAAAAATCGTATCACTGCTCTAGTACTCACACTTCCTACAAGTGGGGAAGTATTTTTAGTATATAATTATGCTTAAAATAATGGAATAGGATGTGTACTAATGAAATATGACAAAGTGATATCCTATTCTTTTAGACAGTTGAAACAGTGAAAGAAAGAGACAACACAAATAAATTATAGAAAACAAAATAAAACAAATGAATGAAAATTTCAGTGTTAATAGGGATAACATTAGGTTAGATTACATGAGTACCTCATTATCTAGGTTTTGTTTAAAATTCATAAAATAATCAAGACATAATAAATCATTAATTAAGTATCTCTATCTATGTCATGGGAATAAACATACATGGAAAACTTTCATATACATATCCAACCCACCGTATCTATAGAGAAAAGGCAACGAACACACCCAACCAAGGAATAAACCATCCCAACACCATACTCCATTGTATGATGTTCATTTATTAATCCATAGAAATCCACTATATAAAGTTTAGACCAAGATAAGAGAGGGAGAATAAAATTTATAAAAGTAAGAACATGACAAAAAATGGGAAGTGGAGAAATTGATAACCATCAATCCGCTTCTCCACACACTAATTGATGAATCAAGGATGAGAATAAACCATTAAATAATTGAATCATTAGGATTTTATAACTCATAAAATCTCCCCAAAGGACCATCCATTGAGTTAGTTCTCCATAACCATGAATTTTAGAGATCATAGTGGAGGATAAAGAGAGATCAAATCATGAACAAACAAAAATGAGAAGTATTGTTAATATTAAAAATCAATAAAATAATATACAAAAAATTACTAAACTAATCCCTAAAAGGGGAACCCCTTCTATTTAGGATTTAATACCTTTTTAAAGGCATGTAAAAGAGTTTTCAAGATTCACCTTTTTGATCCTTAATGGAATCAAGGTGGAATATTATTTCCTCAAATCATTACAAATGTTCCAATTTCAAGTTCTTCTTACAAATTCTTCAGGCTTTAGTCCATCTTCATTTTCAGTGACTTAAAATACCATGATCTCACAAGATGTTTTTTATATGTGTGTCATATGAAGGTACACCCTAGAAATTTCTCTATTTTTCTAGGAAATATTATGAAAATATTATTTTTATGTTGAGAGTTTCATGTAAAGTATCCAGATATAATAATATCATCATCCATGACCTATATTGATCTTTCTTCAAGATTATTTGACTTTATAAATGAATCATGTATATGTGCATGATGGTTAGAATGGATCAATTGTGTTGTATTATGATTTATATAGAAAAATATATCCTCATATATTTGTTGTAACATGTAGATATTTTATGTATTCATAGATAGCTGGTGTGCAATACAACACCCTTTGAAATGATTATTATGTATAACTTCACTCATAGAGGTAATCAGTAACACTTTCCCATTAAAGTGTTTATTACATAATATCTTACTCATATTAGTTAATCTAATGTATCTCCTAGACATTTATATTTAATCTTATGTAGTAGACTTAATCATGGATAGAAACATATGATGAACTGTTATGTAATCTCACATGACAGTTTAAGCTAAGGAGTTTAATCTTATGTAGTGTTGGTATGGCCAGATTATTCTTATATAGCACTCTTACTAGATAAATTATTCTTATATAGTGAATGTATCTTAGGGTTTTTGTTATGAAATAGAATGGATTATGGATTTAATCTTAATCAAGATAGTTATTTTCTTGATAATTCTTATATTGCCTTATAAATTTTTCGTTCACTCTTACGCATCCAACACACCTCACATATGGTTAACCCGTTTTCACTAAAAATGAAATAAAATACATTTTAAATCTTGAAAATTAAATATTAAAATAATTAATAATTATTTAATTAATAAAATACATAATTTTCGATAAGTTTTAAACTAATTATAATTGAAAAAAAATATTCAAAATTGTGATATTAGACCAAAAATAATAAAAATATGGGAGAAGATTTGAAAACAATTAATTAGAATTTTACAATTTTTTCATTTTATCACCCCCACACTTTTTCCATTACACTCCTAGGAAATATATATACTCAAGTAAATCTCAAACCAATTGAATCAAAAGCAACAATGTGCACTTCTTTTTATCATATTATCTTCTCACATCTATTATGATTTTAACTCCTAGTTCATTCTACTCAGAAAAATTCATTCAATTACATTGATATATCCATTTGTATGTATAGTTACCTCATAAGGAAATTCATCCCTCACTCACAAGAAATGTATTTTGAAAATTATTCCTCTTCCAAGGATCATGAAAACATTCCATATGATTTCATAGTGACTAAATATCCACTCAATGAAAAGTTTCACTAAATCAAAATGACATTTTCAGGGGTTGTGTTGGGGATAAGGGTTAGTAGTTTTATGTTTAGAAATAAAGGATTCAAGGAGGGTTTTAATATCTTAAATCTAAATACATTAAATTCAATAAAATATAATAAAAAATTACTCCCCATTCCTTCCTCAAATGTATCACAAATCTCAAATGTATCAATCCCCTTTTACTGGTAATCCACATAACAATAAAAACCAAAATGATTGATTCATACTCTTACCCCATTCTTTATATTATTATTTTAAAGTATAATGGGAATGAAAATTGGATATAGTGTAAATATGAAAATTCAATCCCCTTATTATCATTAGGTTCATGAGTCATTTATTTTTTTTTTCAGAAAAAGAGGGAAAAATGAATTTCAAGGAATATTGTGACTTCTTTTTTCTTAAAAAATAAAAATACCACATTGAAATCCTCATAATCATTAAACTCCATCAAGAATGATTTTCATGGAAATCCTCCCCCACACCTTAATTAAACTCTAAATCATGAATTAAAATAATTAGATATGGATGGTAAGGGATTCAGATTATAATGTAGCTTCTATAAGGTTATAAATGGTTTCTAAATCTCATCCAATGTAATTTTGGATGAATGGTATGCTTGAAAAGAGTATAAAATTGGTCTTTGAATTTCAAAAATTGTATTTATCATTTTCAGCACACCTAAACTCATAGAATCTTGAATAAGTTAAAAAATTAAGTTATAAATTGATAATCATGTCCGAAGATCTAAAGAAATAAATAAATATAATAATATACCAAAAAGGTTTAGAAACCTTTTATATTGGGCATAATTTCGTTGGATAGTCTGTTATATGCATGGATTTCTCTATGGACCCAAAATTCATTAAATTATTGAAAATAATTAGGGATCAAAAAAATATAAACAATCATGTATGTTTAGGAATTTAAATTCATGAACACTACCTGAATTAACTCAAAAGTATAAAAACTAATAAAAGTGTCAATAAAGATTGAATCAGATGCAAAAAGGAAAAACAAATAAAAACAAAACAAAACAAAGCATAATATTGAAGTAGGATACACTATCCCCCACACTTATCTTAAGTATTGTATTCATTTAAGTTCAATTTAAAATTTTCATTTTGTAATAATATTGTGATCAACAAAATGTAAGATAAATATTAGATAGAAATAACTTGGTTTATATTGGTGGGAATCTTTTTTAGTTAATATTCTATGTATCCACTATTACTTCCCTCTATAGAAACTAAAAAAATAAAATTATCTAAATCAATAATTTATTAAAAAAAAGTGAAAGAGAATGGAAAAGAGTCCGGGTTTGAACCCCCGTGTGGGTACTAGGTTTTTACTACCCCCCCCCCCATTTTAGAAGTACCAACTATTATCTAATATATAATGGTCAGTTAGGTTTCTTTCATAGAAACCACCATATGGTGTCCCTTATAGCATACATCCCTTTAAAATTATTTAAAAGGCCCCCTTGGCCAATGAATTATTCTTCTACCCATTCTGGAGGAGTAGATATGAACCCTCCACTACATCTTGCAAACATTCCACCACATTCATAGCCTCTTTATCATATTATAACAGGATTGGTTTCAATGGAACTACATATATATTTATAATATAAGAAGAGTAAATAAATAACACTATATTTAGTGAAATTGAAATAAGATGCATTTAGATTAAAATTATCCCACATATATATAATATCTTCAATTTCTACCTAAGTATGGAAGGTTACTGTAAAATGGGCATCTTCAACTTATATCACCTAATTATCCTCAATGGTGGGTGCTTACCCTCATCTTCACTATCAAGGGTGATCTATTGGATAACTGAATATGTAATTTAATTTAGGTTATAGTGAGTTGTTAATTTATTTTCAATAAAATCACCATAAATAGAATTCACAATGAATTATCCCCGGAATTGGATCAACTGTCATGATTAATTTTGATAGAACCTATGAAATTATTATAAGGCCTAAGAGTATATTTTTAATGATCTCCCCTTAAGCCTTGAATGGTTCCTCCACATAATATATAAATGGGGAAAAGATGAATTTTGTTTTTTCTACTTATACTTACCATTATAGTACCCCCTCCATTTATATTTCCTATACGTAAAACGATCTAGAATCGATATATTATTTATCACAAACTTATAAAAATAAATTGTGATCACAATAATGAGGTGTAAATCTATCAACCATCATTTTAAGTTAATCCAAAGTAGCTTGTTGGGATTAAGTCCTGTCGATAAAATCATTATGTGTTTTTTTAGTTTTTTTAAAATGACAAATATTTAAAAAAGAGATGAAAATAAATTAAAATAATGTAATATATCCTTGGTAAAGTGTGAAATTAGATTTTCCAATTATAGTGGGTTTTTTAAAATATAAATTAAAGATCCACTAGAACATAACTAGGGAGTTAACCATAGGGTTTTTAACATTGATCCAAGCATAGAAACTCTCTACTCTTCAATTACTTGTATTTTTAGTCTTTTAATATAGTTAAATTAAGTAAGAACTTGAAAAAGGATATCAAACAAAACTACCAAAATGGATGAAAATGTCATGGTGAAAACAAATAACACTAGGTTAGATTATATGAGTGCTTAATTATCTAAGATTTGTTCTAAACTCATCTAATAATCAAGAAACAAAAAATCAGTTATTAATCCCCTTATTATGTGTTGATGGAATAAACACACATGAGAAACCTTCTTATGTACATCCTTCCCACCATTTCCTTACCAACGAGGTAGTAAACACACCCAAGTGAGGCATCCACTACCCCAAAAACCAACTCCATTGTATGTTTTCATATCTTAATCCACATAACTCCAAAAGGTTTTTTGATCTATTGTGATTCATCAAATAAAGTACTAAGATAAATCATTAGGTAGAATGATATGGTGATAGATTATACCCCACGTAAATTAAATATTCATGAGAAAAATTTCCCAACTCATGATTTAGTGTTGGAACTAGTAAATTTTTCATTTAAAATATAGAGGCATTGTCTTTATAGTGAAATGTGTGATATATATAATAATTATAAAATATTGAAGTATATATTCACAAAAAATATTTGAATATTATCAAAATGATATGGTTGTAATTGATTAAATATTATAACTTATCAATATATTACCACCATGGGAAGAAGAACAAGGGGGTTGAGGCTCTAATTTGGAATAATAATTCTAATTTTCCCACAAATAGGATCAAAAGAGATCCAATATTTATAGATTTTCAATAAAAATATTGAAACCATGAGAAAATGGAACAAATCATATCTTTATTAGATGAATGTTTCACTATCCATCCATATAAGTATAGAAGAAGTGTAAAAGAAATAAGTGGAACTAATTATGTGTGTCATTAATACTAGATTTTAAGGAGTTTCTGGATGAAGCTCATAGTTCATCATCCTCTATTCATAATAGAATTACAAATATATATAGATATTTGAAATAGTATTTATAGTGGAAATATATAAAAATGGGTATTTCAATGTATGTATCCCAATTCTTGGTATGTTAGTAAGTTAAGTCTAAGAGAAAAAAATTCTAAGGGGATGTTAAAACAATTACCCATACTTGAATGTAAATGGGAAAACATTACTGTGGAGTTTGTCATTAGACTCTCCAAAACATCTAAATTACATTATTATTATTGGGTTATAGTTAGTTTCCTTATGAAGACAACAAATTTCATTTTAATAATAGAGGATTTATCTCTTGATTTTCTTGATACAATATACATTAAGTGTTAATATTGCATTGAGTACCACATTCTCTTATATCTGATCTGGTTGTCGGGTTTACCTTGAAGTTCTAGAGAAGCACTAAACAATATTTGAATACTGATTTGAACTTGATTTCTACATATAATCCTCATACATATGGTTAGTTTAATAGGAATATTGAAACCCTATAAGTTATGGCAAGAGATTATTCTATGAATTTCAAATGTGTTTGGGATCAACACCTTTCTCTAGTTGAATTTTCCTATAACAATATTTTTCACTCAAGCATTCAAATGGATCCTTATGAATTATTATGTGGTAGTAAATTAATAAATCCAATATCCTGAGATGAATTTTGTTAAATAAATCTATTGTCACTTGAGATAGCAATATAAATGGAAGATAAGGTTAGATCTATTCAGTAGTACATTAGGGTAGCTCATAGTCGATATAAAAGTTATGTTGAAAATCAACTGGGAGATATAGAGTTTGAAGTTGGTTAAAAGGTATTACTATTAATATCACATTAGAATAAGGTAATGAGATTTGTAAATAAGGTAAATGTGATCCCTTGATACATCGACCCTTTTGAAATTATTGATCTTATTTGAGAAGTTTCTTATCACTTGGTGCTTCCACCTCTCTCTCAAGTTCCTGTTGTGTTCTGTGTATCTATCCTAAGAAAATACATACCTAATCCTCCATATCTAATGAAATTAGAGGTCATTCCATTGAATCATGATGATGAACAACTAGTATATATTCTAGATTAAAGAGAGAAATTGATACATAAAATACCCCTCGCTTGGTTAAAGTTTTATGGTGAAACCATAAATTTTATGAAGCAACATGAGAACCTGAGGATGTGATGAGGTATAAGTATCCTTAGTTGTTTATATCAGAGTGGAATAATTTCAAGGGAAAAATTATTATAAGAGGGTTATAATTTATCACTGTAATATTTTATGATAAATTTCTCTTTAAATAATTTTTTTTCATTAATAGTTTGATTTACACATAACACTGAGTTTAAATGAACTATGATAAACTATTGAAATATTATTATTAAATATAACTATTATTTCATAGTAATTGTATTTTAAGGTATAGATAATACTAAATAAATAATGATAAAATATTTTTGACACATTTATAAAATGAAATCATTGGTTAAAAATGAAAATAAAAATATTGTAAGGTAAAAAAGTGATGTTTTTTTGAAATGTTGTTTCACTCACACAATGTGTTTTTATCTAAATAAATTAAGATAATTGTTATTTATGAATTATTTTAATGAAACATGATGAAAATATATTCAATAAAATATTTTTTATATTTATATAATAGTTTTTACTAGTCATAGAATAATAATAAATTCAGTTTTATGCTTAAAAATGCATTATTATAAAAAAGAGTTTTATTGAATTTTTCACACTTATTTTAAAATGAATTATTTCCATTTATAAAAGTAAAATATAATAAAATCGTTTCCATATTTGGAATTATCATTTAAAAATTTTCTAATGAGGGAAATTTCATTCTTGATCCTTATAAATAGTAACCAAGGTAAACAATTCATTACTATGGTAAATATTAAAAGGGCCAATATGATATAAGGCCTAAAATATCCTAAAAACATGTATAAATCCCATTTTTTGTGTATTTTATCCCAAAATTATCTTATATTTTAATTTGGGTTGCTTTGGTGTCACTTTCACTTGAATATAATTTATTATATTTTAATGTTTTAAGTATTTACAAGAGTGCCACTCCCCTCACTTATAAAAGGGATCCTTCTCTCCTCTCTTTTCCACACAATTTGAACCTTTATCTTGACTAGGATCTACCCAAATACTCTAAAAATATCCTTATGCATGACCATGATGTACTGACATTCCCAAAATACCCATCCAATAAATCTTAAGGTGTTTTTCAAAGGAGGATATCTGAAGAAGAGGTATATGTTCGTACCATTATTTTTCATGGTTCTTTCATATTAAACCCCATAAAAATTTTCTATATATAACAAACCAAAATTTTGTCAATGTCAATTCTCTTCTTATAGTTATTTCATATAGTATAAATCACATAAAATCATTTATAGAACTCGATACAAAATTTTTAAATGAACAATGAATGAAATAAGAGGCATTTCTAGAAATTAAGGAACTTATCTCGATGGAATAGTAACACGAACTTTGGACTAGTATTTTAACCTTTAGGAATAGTAAAATAGACAATATAATAGTAAAATTTTCTATAAAATTATAAATAGAATTTAGGCATCTTATAAATGACAATATTATATAATTATATCATAGTATAAGTAAATAAATATTTTCATAATTATTGATTAAGTGTTGGTATTTTTATACAAGATAAATGTTTATTTATAATTTTATAATTAATATAATTATTTAAAAGAAACATTATTTTCATAAAATAGATTCATAAATTAATTTTTGTTGTCTTGTGATTATAAGATAATTTTATGAGACCTTGATAAATTTTTCAAAGTGTTATAAAATCACTTATAATTTTAAAATCCATATTTTCCATGTATATAATGATTTTAATTAAAAATTAAATTTATAATATTTAGAAAAATATTTTTATAAAATGGATTTCATATTTTAATTATATACATCAAAAAATTGCGAGGTTTAATTTTTTGTATTTTTATAAAATACTTGAATTTTTAGTGAATAATAAAATATGATAATTTACGATAAAAGTTAAATACATGAATTATTGAGTCATAGATGATTTAAGGCTGATTTTAGCCCAAAATATCAAACTCTCCTTCATTATTTTAATATATTTAGTGATAAGGTTCAAACAATTTATATTTTTGTGCCAAAATAAAAAACTAATGAATAAAATAACGAGAAAACACCCCTCCCCTCCCCTAAAAATATCACCCCTCACCACCTCTTATCCTCACACCTTCCAAGATTTGAAACTTGTACAAGTTATAAAAAAATAATCTTTCCAATCCCCTCCCACACATCCATGAGTTCTTGGTCTCATAAAAATACCAAACCCTTTTCCCTAAGGAGGTTCTCAAGGAGGAGAAATTTAAGAGGTAAAACCCTATTTCATTTTCTTTTAATTTCTTTTCAATTTCATTTATTTTCTTATACTCTAATCACCTCCAAATATCCAATAGAATTGATAAATATAGTATATTTTATATAATGTAATTTTATTAGTTTAATGGAATAATTCATCTTCCAATATCTTCCCTTTTCCTTTTATTATGGAAATGAAAATATCGTTTGTGGTGTGTCGATTTACCTTCACCGTGGAGGATGCATTTTAATTTTTCACTACCACATTAAAAGAAGGTTATAAAACCATAACACTTGTTAAATAATATTTTATTATACATATTATAAGTTAATATTATAGAACCAATATATAAACATTATATCAAATAAAATGATATGAGTTTACGATGGTCATAAAATCCGCCAAATAAATTAAATCTTTTTCATTAACTATTTATTTAATGGTTCATCCTCATACCATATAAATAAATGAAATATAATACCAAATAACATTTTATATGTTAATTAATGACATATAATTTCAATTATATAGAATCATTCCCATTTTACCTAAACTTACATACTCATATACAAGCGAACCAATCATGAAAACTAAGAAAAAGAACACTCCCTAACAATGAAATTGAACTCTGTAACTCATAAAAAATACCATAAATGAACTTAATAAAACTATAATGAGTAAAATTAATTTATAAAAGGTTCTGTATCTTTAAATTAATTAATTTAATTTGATTATCTAGGATATTAAAGTGAATAAATCATTAAGACATTAGGTAAGAGGATTCTTGAACCCAACTCTCTTTCTTTGGGTTTTCTATCTTTCACTATATTTTTAATATAAATGTTCTTTTATTTTTATATAATTATAATTTATTTGTTCCTTACCTTTTTTTCTGGGATATACATGTTTCTAATCTTGTTTTATGACAAATTCAAATATTTTTCCAAAAAAATCTTATTTCTAAAAAAACCATATTTTAATTCTCATGATGTTGTTTCTTCTTCAATAAAGATTGATACCAAGCATCTTATTCCCTTTTTTGGGAGATACAAATTTTATTAATGTATGATTTATGAAATTAAACCCATTACTTTCCATGGGATACTTTATATCTAAGATCTATATACATACTTTGTGGCATGCATGATAATGTAAATGTAATGTTGTGACAAGTGCACTAGGAATTATATAGCGTATGTAAATGTTATGATGTGAGGGGTGTGCCCAAAATTATATAGAGTTCCAATTCATTTTGTAATGTGATTAATATAATGAGATAAATTCAAATATTTGTGAACATGATGCTAGATTTCTTCACAACTATGTGTGATATTTGACCCCTAAGACATGATGTTCCATTTTTATGCATTGCCACATTCAATGAATTTATCTAATGTTTTTTCTCATGATTATGATTATTATCCCTTTATTATATTATTATGATTATTTTTATTCTCACCTAGGTTTCATCTCTCTTAGTCATCCTCTTACTGGGATTTTAGATCACCCCTTATTTTGAGGTATATCCTCATGTGGATACTTGTACTAAGGAGAACACGGGGGCTAATAAGAATCTAGAGAAGAAGAAAAAATTAAATAAAATTTTATGTTTTATTATGTAAAATTTATGTATAGTCCTATTTTTTCTAGAAAAAAACCTTTAGATCTTGATTTTGTATTGATTCTATGTTTTTTATCTTTAAAATGATAAAATATAAATATAATAAAATGGATGGTCGCTATAGTTAGTATCAGAGCACAGTTTAGTTAATTTTGGAATTAGGATTAGAGAACCATAGTGAAAACCCTTAGTATGAAACTAAGTATAATTAATCACTTGAGAATATTTGATTTAGAAAAATACTAAACATTGGGATCCCAAAAGATATGGATTTAGAGTTAATTTGAAATAGGAATAAATTAATTATTCATGAATTTTTGACTTATGTTTTGTTCTAACATTTCATATTTTAGAAAATGGTAGGAACTAGGAGAAAATAGGCTTATAACCCTTGTGATGGAGAATGTAATGATTTCCTAAACAACATCCCCAATGCCTTGGCAGGTAGAGTTAAAAGTTTCATGGTGGTTTTTACCTAGCTATCCCAGGATATAAACAATAACCCAAATAATGTGAAACATCCTCCTTTACCTAAGTTAGAGAAACTAGCTATAGAGTCTTTTATGTAGCGATGACCACTAATATTTAGTGGATTTTATGATACAATCATTACGGAACAATGGGTTAACAAAATGGAGAATATATTTTTTATGCTTTACTATTCTGTGATGGAGAAGGTGAATTTGTTCATTTATTATTTATATGGAGAGTCCAACCAATGGTGGGTATTGATTAACAACACCAAGAAAAGGACTAAATTGAAGAGATAGATTGGGAATAATTTTAGATAATGTTTCTTAATAAGTATTTCTCTTGAAATATTCATTCAAATATGGATAGATAATTCAGAGAGTTGAATCAAAAGGAAGTATAATCTATGATGGCCTATGAAGAAAATTTCACAAGGATTTCAAGGTATGCTTTGGGTTTTGTTTTAAAAAATGACGGCTAAATAGAAATATTATTTAGTGGTTTGAAACCACATCTTTGAAAGGATCTAGAGATTTGTGACTTTGGAGTTATGAATATGTTGTTTGATGTGATCTTAAAGTGGATATGGAGTTTGGTGAATGATCCAGCAACTATGGTTATAAGAAACAAAATATGGAGTTTCAAGATGGAGGATCTAATGAAAATGGTGGAAAGAAAACTAAACCAACCACATGTCAAAAATGTGGTAAGAAGAATCATTGGAATTTCCTAAAAGGGATGGATAAATTATTTAAGTTTAGTAGATAAGGCCACCAAGATCATGAATTTTTAAGATACATAAATAATCCAGCTGATATGATGGAGGGAAGGATGGCACCACCCATGTTTCAATGCTTCAACTATAGGGAGCATGGGCACTATGAAATCCATTCCACTAAATCACGAATCCTTGAGGTTAATCATCATCATTATACACCAAAGAAAAATGAGCATATGAAAGCTTATGATCTCCCTACTACTGATATGGAACCTGAAAATGATGCAGTGATAGGTACACCAATTATGAATTCAAGAATAGTGAATATACTATTTGATTTTGGTTCGACACATTATTTAATATCTTGAACATTTAGTAGAACTATTCAAACACCACCTCAAAATATGGAGGTTGAGTTGTCTGTGAGAACATAAAATGAGGAAATTATTTCATCCAAAGTATATAACTCATCCCAGATGAAGTTTTGTGGAATGAACCTCCAAAAAAATATTATCTTACTTCCTTTGGTGGGGTATGATGCTATTTTGGTCATGGATTGTCTATCTTTATACAAACCCAACATCAACTATTGGTAAAGGGAAATCAATCTTTACACCCTGAAGAATACTAAAATTCTATACATGTGTAAGGAGAAGGATGAATCTTCTTCAAATACATCATCTCAAGTGTGGATATTAATGCCTTATGAGAAAGAATATCTAGCTCAAAAGATTGAGATTAAGGAGATAATCATGATTGAAGGCATGCCCATTGTGAGGGACTACACTGATGTGTTCCCTAAAGAATTTCTTGATCTTCCTCTTGACTGAGAGGTTGAGTTCTCAATTGAACTTATTCCTGGTTCTCTTCCTATATCAAAGAAACATTATAGAATGGACACCATTGAGTTAGAGGAATTGAAGAAGAAGTTGCAAGATAATCTGGACAAGGGTTTTATAAGCCTGAGTTCCTCACCATGGGGTGCACTAGTCCTCTTAGTCAAGAATAAGGATAGATCAATGCGCATTTGCATTGCTTATCATGATCTCAATAAAATCACAATAAAGAACAAGTATCCCCTTCCATGTATAGATGGCTTGTTTGATCAAATGTGTGGGGACAAGTTTTTATCTAACGTGGACCTTCAGTCATGATATCATAATTAAATGTGAAAAAGGAAGATGTTCCCAAGAAAGCCTTTCAAGAAAGGTACATACACTATGATTTCATAGTGATGCCTTTCATAATCACTAATTCACCATCAATATTCATGTGCTTAATGAGTAGAGTATTTAGATATTACCTTGAAAAAATTTTGGTAGTATTTATTGATGATATTCTGACATACTTCAAGAGAAATGAGGAACATGATTAGAATTTTAATATTGTTATAAAGAAATTATGAAGGGATACAATTTATGAAAAGTATAGTAAATGAGAGTTCTGGATGGAGGAAGTATCATTCTTGGGAAATGTTATCACCAGTAAAGGAATATATGTGGACCCTTCTAAGACAGAGGAAATCAAAGAGTGGCCCATTCCAAAATCAATGAAAAATATCCACATTTTCCTTAGTCTAGATAGGTATTACCAAAAATTTGTGAATAACTTATCATGATCATAAAACCCACTAACCAAGTTGAATCTGAAGGGAGATAAGTTTTTCCGGACCAGTGAATGTGAAGACTACTTCAAAGAGTTAAAAATCGTATCACTTCTCTAGTACTCACACTTCCTACAAGTGGGGAAGTATTTTTAGTATATAATTATGCTTAAAATAATGGAATAGGATGTGTACTAATGAAATATGATAAAGTGATATCCTATTCCTTTAGACAGTTGAAAATTTATGAGCAAAACTATCATATGCATGATCTGGAGTTGGAAGCTATGATATATGAATTGAAAATATGGTGGAATTATCTTTATAGTGATAATTTTGAAATATATACAGATCATAAAAGCCTAAAATATATATTCACATAGAAGGATATTAATATGCACTAGTGAATATGGTTAGAGCTCATCAAGGATTATGTCTTCACAATCCACTATCATCCTGGAGAAGAGAATAAAGTGGTAGATGCTCTGAGTAGAAATGATCCTAAAACATTATCAATGATGAGGACTGAGAAGGATCCAATATTCTTAGATTTTTAAAGGATGGTAATTAGAATCATTAGGTAAGGAACATCATCAATCCATTCTCAAATGATTTATCCACCATCCCTCATGATGAAAATAAAGGATGATCAAAGAAATGATGTATAAATTCTAAAGAAGGTGGGATCTATGAGAAATGGGAAATCCTCAGAGTTTAAAATTTATGAGAAAAGAGTTATAATATTTGGATCATGATTATGTGTACCATCCGATCCAAATATAAATAAGGATCTTCGGAATGATTCACATATATCAACATTCTCTATTCACCCAAGGAGAACAAATATGTATTGAGATATCCAAGAGAACTATTAGTGGGACAATATAAAGACGGAAATCACTGATTATACATCAAAATGCTTGGTATGTCAGCAAGTGAGGTATAAAAGACAAAAGTATAAGGGGTTTATGCAACCATTACCTATACCAATATGAAAATGGGAAAAATCACCATGGAATTTTTCACCAGACTTTTGAAGATATAGAGAAGAAACAATGCTACATGGGTTATTATAGATCATTTTATAAAGAAAACTCACTTTATTTCAATTCAATAGGACTTCTCCCAATATCAACTTTCACATATATACATCATAGAAGTGGTAAGGCAGTATGGAGTACCACTATCAATTATATTTGATTAAGACCTAAGATTCACCTCTAAGAACTGGAAAAGTCTCTAATATTATCTAAACACAGATCTGAAATTCAGTATGGATTATCATTCTCAAACTGATGGCCAATCTAAATGAACTTTTCAGACACTATAAGAAATATTGAGAGAATGTTTTATAGACTTCAAATGAGGATGGGACCAACATATTCCTTTTATTGAGTTCTCTTACAATAATATTTTACACTCAAGCATACAAATGGATCTATATGAATCCATTTACGGTAAAATATGTATAACACTGGAATGATGGTATGAATTCGATGAACGTAAGTTATTAGGACCTGAAATGGTCTAAGAAATGGTGGGAATGGTGAAAACCATTCAGCATCACATCAAGGAATCCCAATGTTGAAAAAAGAGATATTTAAATAATCATTAATGTGACCTAGAGTTTAAGGATGGAGACATGGTATTCCTTTACATATCTCAATGGAATATGATCATTATATTTGGGAAGAAAGAAAAATGGGGTCTCAGGTACATTGTCTCTTTGAGATTCTTGATCGAGTTAGAGTTTTGGTCTATTAAGTGGCACTTCCACCAACTATGTCTCAAGTACATGATGTGTTCCATGTATTCCTCTTGAGGAAGCACATATCATATCACTCACATGTACTAAATACAGATTTTGTAAAGTTGGAAAATGATCTCTCTTATGAGGATAAGACAGTGCATATCATGGACCATAGAGATAAACTTCTACGCAAAAAGACTACTCACCTGGTCAAAGTACTATGGAGGAATCGTAATTACGTAGAGGAAACATGGGAACTATAAGAAGTGATGAAGGATAAGTACTCTCATGTTTTTTACCATTGTATGTAAAATGAAATTTTGAGGGCAAAATTTCATAAGGGGGGAAGAATTTAATTACCCAAAATTGTATCAATGGAAATTCCCTTATTATAATTATTTCATATATTATAAATCACATAAAATCACTTAAAGAACACAATACAAATTTTTTAAATAAATAATGAATAAAATAAATGGTATTTATAGAAAATAAGGAACTTATCCTGATGGAATAGTAACATGACCTTTGGAATAGTATTATGACTATTATGAATTGTAAACCGACCAATAGTACTATACCCTCATCTATAAAATTATAAATAAAATTTAGGCATCTTATAAATGACAATATGATATAATTATATCATATTATAAGTAAATGAATATTTTAAAAACTATTGATCAAGTGTTAGTATTTTTATACAACATAAATGTTTATTTATAATTTTATAATTAATATAATTAGTTAAAAGAAAATTTATTTTATTAAAATATATTCATAAATTAACATTTCATTATCTTATTATTATAATATAATTTTATAATATCTTGCTTAATTGTTCAGAGTGTTATAAAATTAGTTATAATTTTAAAAGTAGTATTTTCCCAGTAAATGATGATTTAAATTAAAAATTATATTTCTGTAATTTATAAAATTATTTTCATAAAATGGATTTAATGTTTTAATTCTACATGTTGAAAAATGGTTAGGGGGAATTTTTGGTATTTTTCTAAAATACTTGAATTTTTGTTGAATAGTAAAATATGATAATTTAAGATAAAATCTAAATACATGAATTATTGATTCATAGATTATGTTAGGTAGTTGTAATCCCAAAATATCAAAATATCACTCATTATTTTAAAATATTTTGTGATAAGGATCAAACTATTCATAGTCTTGAGCCAAAATAATAAACTAATGAATAAAATAATGGGAAATCACCCCACTCCTCCCTTATAAATACCACCCCAACACCTATTCTCCTCACACCTTACAAGATTTTGTCCTTATCCAATTTCGACCCAATAATATTCCCAATACACTAACCTATTTATATGATCTTTTGGTCTCATAAAATTACCAAACCCTTTTCCCTAAGGAGGTTCTCAGGGAGGAAAAATTCAAGAGGTAAAACTCTCTTTCTTTTTCATTTATTTTCTTTTCAATTTCATTTTTTTATAATCCTATCCTCACCTGCACATATCCAAGAGGAATTATAACTATATTATATTTTATATATTGTAACTTTATTATTTTAATGGAATAATTCATCTTTTAATCTCTTCCTTTTTCATTTTATTCTAAAAATGAAAATATCGTCCATGGTCTGTCAATTTACCACCACCGTGGAGAATGAATTTTAATTTTTCAATAACACATTAAAGGATAGTTATAAAACCATAATTATTGTTAAATAAGATTTTATTATAAATATTATAGGTTATATAATGTTTTGGAACCATTATATAAATATGACATTAAATAAAATCCACCAAATAAATTAAATCATTTTCATTAACTCTTTATCTAATGATTCATCCTCATAGCATATAAAAAATCACATATAAAACCAAATAAAATTATATATGTTCATTAATGATATATAATTTTAATTTTACAAAATCATTCCCATTTTACATAAACTTCCATACTCATATACAAGGGAACCGATCATAAAAACCAATAAAAGGAACACCCTTGAATGATTAAATTGAACTCTATAACTCATCAAAAAGCCCACAAATGAACTTAATAAAAATAAAATGAATAAAATTCGTGTATAAAAGGTTTTTAATTTTTAAATTAATGAATTTAATTTGATCATATAGGATATTAAAGCGAATAAATCATTCAGACATAAGGTAACAGGATTCTTGAACACAACTCTCTATCTTTGGTTTTTCTATCTTTCACTCCATTTTCAATATGGATGTTCATTTATATTTCTATAAATATAATTTATTTTTTATTCCCTTTTATTTTTTGGTATACAGATGTTTTCAATCTGGTTTTATGACAAATTCAAATATTTTTGAAAATAACTCTTCTTTTAAAAAAAATATCTTTTACTTCTCATGAGATTGTTTATTCTTTAATGAAGATTGATACCAAGAATATTATTCCATTTTTTTGGAGCTGAAAAGTTTATGAATGTATTATTTATGAAATGAAACCCATTACTTTCCATGGGTTTCTTTATTTCCAGGATTTATATACATTCTTTGTTGCATGTCTAATAATGTAAATGTTATAGTGTGACGGTTCCACCTAGAATTATATTGCACATGTAAATGTTATGATGTGATGGGTGCTCTCAAAATTATATATCACTCTAATGCAATGGGTAATGTGATTAATAACATGAGATAAAGTGGAATATGCATGAACATGATGCTAGATTTGTTCATAACTATGTGTGGTATTTGACCACTAAGACATGATGTTTCATTTTTATGAATTGCTACATTCCATGAATTTATCTAATGTTATCTATCCTGATTATTATTATGATAATTTAGTTATATTATGATGATTATTATTATTCTCAACCATGTTTCATGTCACTTATTCATCCTCTTTACTGTATTTTAGTCCACCCATTCTTTTGATGTATATCCTCAGGTGAATACTTGTACTAAAGAGAACACAATGGCCAATAAAAATCTAGAGAAGAAGTAATTAAATACATTTTTATGTTTTATTATATAAAAGTTATGTATAGTCTAATTTTCCCAAGACACTAAACCACTGGATCTTGGTTGTGTAATGATTTTATGTTTTTTATCTTTAAAATAATGTTATAGCTATGTAAGAAAAAAGAGAGTCACTATACTATAACCATTTTAAAGTGATTTAATTAGTATATTAGATATACTGATATATTTTTATGTTAATTTTTTATCCATTTTCTATCTCTTTCACATCCTTTAAAAAATAATAATATCGCTCGTGCGTACGTGAGGACTACCACCTCCACAAAGTGATATGATTTTTTTTCATTTACTAATTACATATTTGGTTATAAGGATAAATTTAAAAAATATATATGATATATATGATATAATTATGATTATTTAATTTTTTATTATTATTTACCTTTATTTTTTTCCATTTATCAAAAATTTGAAATATCACTCATGCGTACGTATAGACTACCATCTCCATGAAGTGACGCATGTCATTTTTCATCACCGATTAATATGAATGGTTATAAAAATGTATATAATGAAAAAATATAATTCATATTAAATGATTGATATTTTTATATGTTTAAACCACAAAAAAGGTTCATGTACTGGAACCATTTAACCAAAAGATACATGGAAGACAACCCAATTTTCATCTGAATGTTCATTTTAATGAATAATTGTTACTAAAAGAATATTTGGAAATTATAAAGGAATGATACATAGTATGTTCTATATTAATATGGTTCTATAATAGATTTATATTAAATATATATTTATTATATAGTATTTTTTAATGCATAAAAATCATGATAATACTTGAGGTAAGAGTTTATGTTACAATCTCATTTATTTTCATGATTATCTATGATATATTTTTATTGAGGGAAATTATATTGTCCTTATCCTTTAAACCCAAATATATTCTTATCCTATGGTTATTCATATAATTTTCACTTAATATTTCCATTTTATTTTCTTTATTACTTAAAATTATTGAGAAAAATGTTTTTAAGAAAATCTGACCATATTTTCTCTTTGGTTAGTTAACTTTTTCTTCCAAATCCATGTTCATAAAAATGTTTTATGGAAGTTTTTTATCTATAAATAAATGTTTGAGAAATATTCTTTTTAATACCTTTTAATTTATTTATAAATTATTAATATAGATTTTATCAAAAAATTTAACATACAACTGACTTTTTAATTTTTACAAAAGTTTGAAAAGAATGTTATATTTTAATGTATAAGACATGAATTAATTTTCCCATCAGAATGAATATTATTTTATTCAAAGCATACTTTATAAGTTTCCATGGTTATTTTCAAAAAAAATATTTTTATTCATATTCCCGGAGTTTTTTTTAAAGATACCTAAAAAAAGTATATTTTCCCTATTTTCAAAGAGATATTCAAATACTCTTATAAAGGTATTTTTAATCCACATCAATATACTTTAAATATTGTTATGATTCATTTTGGATATGATATTATGACAAAATACAATATATTTATCAATATTTCTTATGGTGAAGATGATTTAATGAGGATTTTATGAAACTCATTTCTTCTCCATGGGTTTATTAAGTTATGATGAAATCTTTGTGAAACCTATTTCTTTTATAAGGGTTAGGAAATGATGAAATATTTATGAAACCTATTTCCTTTCCATGGGTTATGATATGATGAATTGGTGGATGTTTTATAATCTTGTGTTAAACATATATATGGTTTTCACTATGTGATGGGCGGACTCTGAATTATATATCCCTTTAAGTAATTGTGTGAAGATTTATATCTCATGAGATAATATAGTCTATAATGGAAAATGGACCCAGTTCGCCAAGAGATTTTTTCTATTATGATTGTCTTGGGAGTGAACCTTGAATGTCATAATTTTGGAATGTGGAGTGGATCCAATACACTATGATAGTCTTGGAGGTGATCCTTAACTACGGAAATGATTTTATATACAAATATGTATGTCAGAAACCTATGTATTCTTCTTATGATATGTTATCATGGATCATGATTGATTATTGATGATTCCACACTCTAATGACTTTTTGACTTTTTTATATAAACTATTTATTTCCGGATTCATGATTAAATATATTCTATTGATTATATATTACTTTTGTAAATTATTATCATGATATCATACCCTTATGTTTATCTTATGATCACTTATGATCATTGGTTGATATCTCATATGTTTACCTACTAAGTATCTGATCACACCCATTATTATGTTTAATTTACCCTAATTATAAATAAATTTTTTAAGTAGAGTATGTATAAGAAGTGTACTACATGAGAGGAACTTTGGTGGATATGATGAATATTTTTAATGAAATAATATGATTATATATCTAGTAAAAAATACACTAAACCTTTATAGTTCTAGGTCTTGTATTATTATGATATGTATTAAATATTAATCTAATATGATGTTATATTTTTGTATTTAATGTTTGGATCACCTCATTTGGTATCATAGTAGGGTTTAGTTATTTTTATAGATTAGGATAGAGAACTTGGTTGAAACTTTGGGAAAAATCTAAGTATAAGACAATATCTTGAAGTTTTGGTAAAGTAGAGATTGTGTGGTTTCTGTACAATAACTCCCCTATCTAGATACTAACAAGTGTATGTGGCTAGGACATAGATTCAACTAGGGTTAAACACCCAAGAAAAGTAAGGTTGATTATCAACACTATCTTCACTCAGTGCACAATGACTGGGCCTAAAACTACACACCTAGCTAGACACTCCCAAGAGATATTCTTTAGTTAATTCACATTCTCTTTATAAACCATTATTATGAATGAGAAGATAGAATATGTGACAACCTATTGTAATACATAGTGAAATAATATGAACTTAACGTGTCATGGGTTGAAACAAGGTGTCATAATTCTAGAGATCATAAGAATAATTTTCATAATCATATGATTTATTACTTTGATTATTGATTTTTGATACTCACAATATATTTTTTTAGTTTTAGTAAATGGTTGGAACTAGGAGGAATCATGTGAATGATGAATGTGATGACCAATACAATGATTTCCCCCATGATAAACTGAATGAAATGGGAGCTGGAATGTGAAACCTTTTGATTATTCATAATCATATATCTCAAATTATGATTAATAACCAGAACGTAAGTTAATTTATGAATGCACTAAATAAGATAAAAATTTAATTTCAAGAAATTTAATGTGATAAAAACTATGGAGGTAATAAATATAATCTTCCTACATTTCAATAATTTAGGAAGAAGAACCCAGCTAAATGAATCAAAAAAACGGGAAGATGTTTTATGTGTGGAAAACAGGGGAATAAAGAAACTAATTACCAAGGAAAAATAAAGAGTTTGATTGAGGAAAATAAAGTTCATACTAAGTTAACCCTAATACTTAAATGTCTTATGTGTGAGTAACTTGGAAATTGTATGATTCAATGACCTAATACATGGGCTAACTCTTAAAATAAGGAAGGGTATATGTTATGTCAATCTCTAAAGTGGATAATGATGGTTAAGGAACACTTATCCTTCACTCTATAGTTTGGGATTTCATATTGAAGTTCTTAAGAATTTTCCCTATACAAATCTTATTATTTATCCTTTAGTGTAATTTGATGTGATTTTGAGAATTAATAAGATATATATATATATATCTAGATCCCATTTAAATTACTAGAATAAGTGAATCACATTTTATATTCTAAATAAAATGAGCTTCCAATGAAAATTACTTCTATTATATGGTTCTTTCTACTTATTTATGAGGGATATTTATCTCAAATTTTTAGTGTTAAAATTAACATTGAATCTATTCCTATTTATTGGGAATATCCTTATTTATTTCCTGAATACTTTCTTATTCTTCCCCCAATTCATAAAGTTGAGTTTTCAATAGAACTCATACCTAATTCTAAAACTATTTTAAAGACTCCATATCAAATTGACCTGATTGAGTTGTTGGATTTGAAAAATAATCTCTAAGAGAATCTAGATAAGGGATTTATACACCCAAGCATGTCTCTATTAGGTGAACCTACTATTTTTGTTAATAATAAATATTTTTAAATTCATATTTTCATTGATTATCAAGAACATAACAAGATCACTATTAATAAAAAGTGTCATCTACCCCGTATTGATGATTTTTTTGGTGAACAGTACAGAGCTGAATACTTATCCATGACTGACCTTTGTTTTTTATATCATCAATTTTGTGTCAATAAGGCTTATATAACAATGATAACCTTTTGTACAAGGTATGTTCATTATGAATTTATAGTGATGTAATTTAGACTTACCAATTCCTATATTATATTCATGTATTTAAGGAATAGATTCTATATAGATTACCTCAATCAATTCATAGTAGTCTTTATAGATGATATTCTTATATATTACAAGAGAAAGAAAGAGTATAAAGATCATTTTAGGATTGTATTGGAGACCCTAAGGGAGGATAATATGTATTAAAAATTTACTAAGTTCCAATTTTTTCTCTATAAAGTTTCATTGTTGGGTCATATAATTTCAAGAGGGGGTATATCAGTGGATCCTTCAAAGATAGAAGTTATTGAACAATAGAGAAGACCAACCATGGTGATCAATATCTATAGTTTTCTTGGGTTGGATAGATATTAGTGATTCTTTTTGAGAGATTTATCATGGCTATAAAATCTAATAATAAATTTTAATTATAAGGGATACAAGTTCCTTTTGATCAATGAATATGAATAATTTATTAAGGAACTAAAGAGAAGGTTGGTTAGTGCACCTGTTATCACACTACCAGAGATGGGTTTGTGATCTATAATGATGCATCTAAGAAGGGACTGAGATGTATAATCATACTAAATGATAAGGTTATTGATTATTCCTCATTCCAATTAATGATTCGTAATAAAAATTACCAGACTCCTGATTTGGAGTTTTCAGTAGTATTTTTTAAATTGAAAATATAGCGGCATTATCTTTATTTTGAAAGGTGTGATTTATATAATGATAATAAAAATATGAAGTATATATTCACAAAGAAATATTTGAATATTTTCTAAAAGAGATTGTTTGATTTGATTAAATATTAACTCAAGTCAATCCAATGGCTCGAAGGCCTTCATTTTTTACAGATTTTGATAATCCACATTTCAAGGGGTGAGGAGGAACCCTTACAAGGCCCATAGGTGTAAGTATTACATAGCCCGTAGGCCTTAGAGGAATTCATTACCTGTAGTCTTCAAACATTACTTACAACCCAGACTAACTACTTGGAACTGCTCCTCCCCAGCATCTTCATCGTGAAATCAGCTCTCCACCTTCGCATGGCTGTTCAACTTGGCTATCCCATTCATACATAGGCTTTTCCGGATGGAAGGTTCCATAAACTCTCATTATTTCAATACATGTAACTTCAACTATGGTGAAAGCTCTTTTTTAATCCTCCTTATAGAGTGTGTTCCTTGTAGGTTATATGGTTTGCATCTACACTAAAGGTGGACTGAAGGACTTGAGGTGGCCCGAAGGCCTTACTGGCCAAAAGGCTTGGGTGGCCCGAAGGCCTTAAAGGACTCATGGACCAAATCAATGACCTGAAGTCCCAAATATGGGAAAATTACCGGCTTCTACAGTGCCAAACTGTGCCTTCTATAGTTCTTGCTATAGTACTTGCTACAGTACTACACAATTCCTGCTACAGTACTGCATAGTTCCCGCTACAGTACCCCCTGGAAAATTATGCCTCCGCCAGGATTTGATCCTGGGTCGCTTGTATGAACTTAATATTCTTCGCCAACTGGGATAAGGCTCATGTGATTCTAATACATTACCACATTGGGAAGGAAAACAAGGTGGTTGATACTTCGAGTTGGAAGGACCATGCTAGTTTTCCCATGATGATGATCAAAAGAGATCCAATATTTATATATGTTTATAATATTGATATTGAAATCCTGATAAAAGGGGATAAATCATATCTTTATCAGATGAATATTAAACCTCTATCTACAAAAGGATTAAATATTTTCATAAGGAATATGTGGAGCCAATCATGTTCCCAGTAAATATTAGATTTGTAGGAGTTGTTGGATGAAGTTCATAGTTCAATATTCTCTATTCATCATGGAATTACAAAGATGTATAGAGATTTGAAATATTATTTATGGTGCGGAAACATGAAAATGTACATTTCATATCATGTATCTCTATGCTAATTATGTTCTAATTTTAAGGATGAGAGATATAATTACTGGGTGATTTTATAACCATTACCTAAAACAAAATGGAAATGGGAACACATCACCATGGATTTTATCATCAGCTCCCCAAAATATCTAAAGACTATAATGCTTTTTGGTTTTTGTTCGATTGCCTTATGAATTCAAAACATTTAATTTCAATTATAGAGGATTTATAAATTGATTATATTACTATAATATACATTAAGGAATTGGTAAGGTTGCATGGATTACCACATTCTATTATATTAGATCGGGTTTTGAGGATTACCTCAAAGTTCTAGAGAAGTATTTAGAAATCTTTGAATACATATTTGAAATTTAACAATATATATAATCCTTAAATATATGGTTAGCTTAATAGGAACATTAAAACCCTACAATATATATTGAGATCTTTTTCTATGGATTTCAAAGGTGTTTAGGATCATCACCTTTCTTTGGTTACCTTTTCCTATAATAATTGATTTCACTTAAGCATTCAAATGGGTTCTTATGAATCCCTCTATGGTAGGAAGTGATGAACTCCAATCTGTTGGGATGAATTTGGAGAATGAAATACATTATGTTTAAAGACCTTGAAATTTCAAGTAAAACTTTTTCTTAAATACTTTGTAATTTTACGAGTCTATATCTTCTGACGACACTTGATTCTGAGGCCCGGTGTGCCCGGAATCAGTTTCCGAAGTTTAGCTCGGGTACATTTAATAAATGAATGAGCGGGATTTTCTATCTTTTGAACCGGTTCATGGAATTGAAATCCGAGGGCACCGGTGAACTCTCAGCGCCGGTAATTGCTTAAGAGGACCTTTATTGAAGATGTGTTTGCACGGGAGAAGAAGTTAATTTTTGTGGATTAATTGAGAGTTGAATAAAATTGTGGAACAAATTTATTTTTATATCTTAAGTGGTTATAACCTACAAGGGGAAGTTAGGGTGGGATCCAATAACATCCTAACTACCCATGTGAGGATAAATGTGAGGTGGGTCCCACATGAGCCCCAACCCTTCACATTTCCATAACTCTCATAAACTCCCCCTTTAAAACTTGTTAACTCCCATTAATTAAGTAACTCTCCCTCTCTCCCTCTTTATTGCATGCCAACACACACATTAATTAATTAATTGAAACTCTTCATTAATTAATTAAGTGTTTGAATTCTGTAAATTTGAATGCATGGCATGATTTAACATAATATGGGAAGCCTTATTTTATTTTTGGGGTTGGCATGTTATGTTGAGATTTTGGGGAGAGAGATCTAGTTTTATTTGATCAACTACATCCTCAACGAAGAACGTCAACTATTCGACGAAGAACATCGACTCGGTGACCCCGGTTTCTCCGTCCTCTTCTTCCTCCGTGACAAGGGAGGAGACACCGACACGGGAACTCACCAACGACATCACTCCTTTCAATATTCTCTCTATGACAAAAAGGGGAGACGTCGCTTCCTCCTCAGACGCTCTCCGTCGACGTCTACGGAATCCCACCCCGCAACACCGACTTCTGCGATGCCCGTCATTCAACATCTTTCGTTGAGGTAGGGCTTAAGTTCAATTTTAATGGATTAAAATTGTGCTTTGGTTTTTCATTGAGCATCTCATTTAAGATGGCCGATTTCTATCATTTAACACGGAGGGTGCGGGCCAAACGAACACGACCCGACAACCCACCGTTGTTCTCGTTTATTAATATAGAATTGGCAATTGATGGTGGAGGAAGCATGATGCCGTCACGCTGTGCCGAGAAAATGGATAAGGGAACCGGCGCTGTCGCGTAGGTTGTGCAGAAATAACCACGGCCTGCTTCACGGGCTGCTTCGGCGGAAGAACCAACCAGCCCGTCGGCCGATTGGGCGGAGCTGGACCGCGGCGCCGGGAGGGCTCCGCGCGGGAGAACTGCGGCCCGCCCATGCAGGCCATGTGCACAGAAGACCGACCGGTTCAGGGAAGGGCGGCATCGCCTGGCGCCCCCGGTGCAGAACATCGCCCCCCTAGAGCTCACTCGGCTTCGGTCGAGCCAGTTGAGACGCGCGCTTGGCCAGGCCGAGCCGGGCCGCGCTGGGCTGCGCCGCGCTGGGCTGAGTCGGGCTACGCCGAGCCGGGCCGCGCCACTTCATGCTGGGCCGCGACCCTTCGAGCCGAGTTATGTTTTTATTTGGACCAGTCTGACACCCTTGCTGGGTCGGACCCGTCAAACTGGGTCAACCCGACCCGTCGGCCCACTGGGCTAAACGGGCTAGGGCTGTTATTCACTAAAACGTGAATAACATAAAGAGCGTGCGTCTGATCGACGCGCCATCTGTGGCAATAGGACTCTTTCGACGAGTCGGTACTTTTGAGATAATCTAAGAGAGTTTTGGAAAACATTGGTAAATGGATGGGTTTGGAACGAGCATATTTCCAACTGGTCCCCTTTAACGGAAAAGCCAATATCTCTCAGAACGGGCATCCGTTTGATGCGATGTCTGTCGCGTTGAGTACCTTTTTATGATACAGAACTTCGGGAAACATCAACTCTAGACTTAGTGAAATTTGATGTATTGAATCCCTTTACATGATGATCGGACCCTCCTAGAATCGAGTACGTTGTGTGTGGGAACCCTAGAGCTGGCTGCGACTGCGATGACTACTGTGCTGGGATCCTCCGTGGGTTTGATGACGATGACAACTTTACTTGGATCCTCCATGGGTTCGGCAGTTAGGATTACTATACTTGGATCCTCCGTGGGTTCGGCAGCGATGGCAACTGTACTTGGATCCTATGTGGGTTCGACAGGGATGGTTACTGTACTTGGATCCTACGTGGGTTCGGCAGTGACGACTTCTGTACTAGGATCCTACGTGGGTTTGGTAGAGGAGATGATTCAGAGGATACATCTAATCATCTCCACCCCTCTTCGTGAGTAGTATACCTGTGTGAGCTGAGTCTTGACTTTCAATCATAATCATCGATATGATTTACTTGCTTTCCTGTGTGGACTGGGTTTTGATTTCCTGTGTGTACTAGGTTGTACTTGGTATCGTGAGTTGGAGCCGAAATGGAATTGATAACTTAGGTATATGTATGGGCATATACCTAATTAGTGTTGGTTGGTACTTCGTGCTTGTATATTTCTTTTGTGGTTTATCCTTTGAGGATTCTCGGAGACCTTCGGGGGTCTTGGGGTCCCTACTGAGTATTGTATACTCACCCCTGCATGGGCTATTCCTGCACTACGTTGTGTTGGTTGTAGACTATGGACATCTCTGATCATGGTTGAGGCTTGTGGATCGAAACGGTATCCGGAGGTGGACTATCAGGTAGGACGTACACGGAGCGGACGGACGGACTTGAGGAGCTTAGGAGACCATCTGTACCCACCCTTCATGTGGGATTTCCAGAGGACGACTTGGTGGTTGCTACTTTACTTTTTAGTTGTTGTAATTTCTTTCTTAGTTGTATTGTACTTTCAGTTGGGTTTTTATACTGGCCCATTTACTTTCCAGCACTTACTTTTGTACTCAGTTTACTTAGTGTTTACTTCAGCTTGCATACTCTGTTGTGTTTGTTTACTTATATAAAGGCAATGCCTTCCCTTTTATCGGGATTTATGACTTTGGTGCTAGTCTCCAGCCCTTGGCCTATGGAAGGCGGGCTTGGGGTAGTCACGGAATGGGTCCCGAGGATAGGTCATGACAAATTGGTATCAGAGGAGTCAGTTCTACCGCAGAACTTAGGACTATGATAATTTCTTCTTGTGAAGAAATAGTGTTAAGGGTATTGAGTGTGGTTATCAGTCCAGGGATTCTAGTGTTGGTGTGGCGGCCGACGTATCCATACACCAGGACCCTGACTTCTAATTTCCGACTCAGTGCACGAAAACATTGATTGCATGTGTGTTTCAAAAGTTTTTTTAGTGATTACTTTGTGTCAAATCACCAGGTATACTATATTAACTGTGGCGCACCTATTTCTTTTCAATATGGTGCCACGATGGCAACAAGCTAGGGTTCCTATTTACGTGCGAGATGACATCCCACCGATCGATGAGGCCTTAGTGCAGGGCCCCATTACAGCGGAGGCACCAGCGGTACCTCTACCCGCTGGGCCACCGATACCACTAGCCCCAGCAGCGAAGGGTGCACGCCGCCTAAGTGCGCTGCATGAGTTTCAGCGACAAAGGCCGTCCAGGTTCTACGGAGAGACGGACCCTCAGGCAGTTGAGGATTGGCTGGAGGATATTGTCCAAGTCTTCAGATTGGTAGGGACACCAGTAGATCTTATCGTGATCTTTTTCGTGAGTCTCCTGCACGCAGCAGTAGGTAGATGGTGGAGCCTGATGCTCCAGGTGCATGACGAGGCATCTCTACTTTGGATGGACTTTGAGAGCCTCTTCCCCTCGGAGTTTGTTCCAGCCACCCTCCATGTGGTGCACATCTAGGAGTTACTAAAGCTGTGGCAGGGCAGCATGACAGTAGCCCAGTACTCAGCGAGGTTTACCAACCTCTCGCGCTACTCCACGGACATGGTATGACACCCATTCTTCCAGGATCAGACCTTCGAGCAGGGACTGAGGCATGAGATCAGGGCTTCGATGATCTCCCTCGGCATTCCGATGCAGGTAGGAGTACTAGAGCGAGCCCTTCTTGGGGGGAGATTCCTTGCTGAGCCTACGCCAGTAGTGAGACCTACTGCAGGGTGACACATAGTGGAGTCTTCTACAGCAGGCAGTAGACAGATGTCATAGAGGTCCAAGTAGACCAGGCCATCAAGTGGGCAACCTCAGGATACTGGTTCGGAGGTGCGGGGAACACACATCAGAGCCATTCATACGAGGGGCTGGCAGTGCTATGCATGCAGTGGGTAGGGCCACATGGCTCGTGACTGCCCGACCCACCATGCAGAGGAGTAGTAGATAGTTGAGGGAACACCCAGTAAAAGGCAGAGGTTCGACCGTGGAGGTCCGATGGGAGCAGGAAGATGAGGGAGAGGAGCTGGCCGAGCAATGGGTGGTGGGAGACGCTTTGAGGCTCTGCCACCACCACTATTAGGAGGTCCACCCCGACCACAGGGAGCTGGTGGACAGAGGCAAGCTTAGCTTCAGGCAGTGGAGGCTTACGACCACGGTTCACCTGAGATGATTCTAGGTACTATCTATGTCGACTCCACCCTTGCTGCAGTTCTTATAGACATAGGAGCGAGTCATTCTTTTATTTCTGCTGCCCTAGTTCGGATCTCAAAGATTCTGATGGAGCCGTTGGCTTGATCCTTACAGCTATAGACTCCTACGGGAGCAGAACCGATGATTATACACTGGTTCCGGCAGTGTGAGCTTACTCTAGGAGGCAAGATCTTCAGCTGGGATCTTCTTGTTGCGGCGTCGAGGCCTTACAATGTCATCTTGGTCATGGATTGGTTATCTACAGTCCATTCTCAGATCGACTGTATTAGGCGCAAAGTGCGATGTGTCCGCACAGATGGGAGTAGGTTCACCTTCACCGGTGAGAAGGGAGCCTTTGTAGTTCAGGATGGACTTACGCAGAG
The DNA here is from genome assembly GCA_963277665.1 of Viscum album. NCBI lineage: Eukaryota > Viridiplantae > Streptophyta > Magnoliopsida > Santalales > Viscaceae > Viscum > Viscum album. The sequence continues at coordinate 305,278,628 of OY728158.1, forward strand.
GAGAGGTCAGTCGATCACACATCAGTTGTCTAGTCTCATCCTCAGAGTGGTTGATGTGCAGATTCTGAGTTTTCTTGTTGTGGTGGATCGGTATGCCGACATATTTTTTGATAACGTTCTAGGACTACCTCCTCGTAGAGAGGTAGATTTCTACATTGACCTGTACCCTGGGACAACCCCGATATCTACTCCAGCATATCGGATGGATCCCGCTGAGCTTTGTGAGCTATGGGAACAGTTGGAGGACTTGTAGGGCAAGGGATTCATCTGACCCAGTGTTTCACCCTGGGCTTCTCCGATCTTATTTGCCAAGAAGGCGGATGGGAGATTAAGACTATCTGTTGAATACTGTCTCCTGAATCATGTGACCGTAAATAACAAGTATCTACTCCCGAGGATTGACGACCTCTTTGATCAGCTCAAGGAATCATGATGGTTCTCGAAGATAGACCTCAGGTCAGGCTATCATCAGCTCAGAGTTCGAGATGAGGATATGTAGAAGACAACCTTCAGGTGTCAGTATGGCCACTATGAGTTCTTGGTTATGCCTTTCGGCGTAACCAATGCTCTAGTAGTGTTCATGATTCTCATGAACAGGATCTTCTATCCTTACCTCGATTGATTTGTCGTATTCTTCATCGACGACATACTGATTTACTTGACTACTGAGGAGGAGCATGCCTACCACTTGCAGGTTGGTCTGGACACACTCCGAGAGCACCAGATTTATGGTAAGCTCTCAAAGTGTTAGTTCTGGATTCGATAGGTCCACTTATTGGGGAACGTCATCTATGAGGCGGGAGTTTCGGTGGATCCTGTGAAGATCGAGGCAGTACTTCCTTTGGAGTCACCCAGGAGCGTGACAGAGGTGTGGAGTTTCCTAGGTCTAGCTGGGTACTATCAAAGATTTGTGCCAGAATTCTCCAGAGTTGCAGCACCACTTTCAGCTTTGACAAAGAAGGGGAAACCCTTCGTGTGGAAAGATAGATGTCAGCAGAGCTTTCAGAATCTAATATAGAGATTGACCAGTGAACCCATCTTGAGGCTTCTGGAGAAGGGCGTAGGGTACGTAGTTTACAACGATGCATCGGGGACCGGACTTGGGTGTGTCCTGATATAGGAGCAGGCATTGATCGCCTATGGTTCATGACAGTTGAGGCAGCACGAGCAGAACTACGCTACCCATGACCTGGATTTAGTAGTAGTGGTCTTCACCTTGAAGATGTGGCGACACTATCTGATGGGAGAGCGCTTTACAGTCTACTCTGACCACCAGAGTCTCAGTTACATTTTCTTGCAAAAGGACCAGAACCTGAGATAGTGGAGATGGATTGAGTTCCTCCAGGAATATGTCTTTGAGATAGTCTATACTTATGGGAGGGGAAACATAGTTGTTGATGCTCTTAGCAGGAGATTGGTCATTCAGCTACTTGGAGAGGCGACATAGAAACTAGTCACGTTGCAGATATCCTTCATGGATAGAGATGGATAAGTCTTTCTACAATCACTCACAGTCACTCCTCCACTGCTTCAGTGGGTCAGAGAAGCACAACGTGGTGATATTGACTATGAGACGCGATGTGCACAGATATCCACAGGATAGGCACCTGATGGATGTTCTGTAGGAGGAGAGCACGTCATCCTCTTCCGGGGACGTACCATGGTATGAGCTGCATTACATGAGGAGGTGCTGATGGAGTTCCACACTTCCCCTTTAGCGGTACATCCAGGAGTAATGAAGATGTACCAAGATCTCAAACAACAACACTGGTGGCCGGGTATGAAGAAGGATGTGGTAGAGTTTGTTTCACGATGCCTCACATGCCAATAGGTGAAGGCAGAACACTAGGTACCGACAGGCTTGGTGCAGCCCCTAGAGGTCCCATAGTGTAAGTGGGATGCGATATCCATGGAATTCATGATAGGGCTTCCACGTACTTCCAGAGGACACGACTCCATCTGGGTGATTTTCGACTGACTTACCAAGTCGGCCCACTTCCTACCTATTAGAGAGAATGGCTTAGTGGAGAGCTTGGGACGCCTCTACATTCAGGAGATCATATGGATTCATGGTGTTCCATCGTCTATCGTCTCCAATTGAGATGATCGCTTTAATTCCTGGATTTGGAAGGGGTTGCAGGAGGCGTTTGGGATGCAGCTACGCTTGAGCATCGCCTTTCATCCTTAGACAGATGGCCAGATGGAGACGACCTTTCAGACACTCAAGGACATGCTCCGTGCATGCATCCTTGACTTTGGCTGTAGCTGGGAGGATCACCCACCCTTGGTGGAGTTTGTGTACAACAATAGCTACCACTCCAGCATCGGGATGGCACCATACGAGGCATTGTACAATCGACCATGCAGATCACCTCTATGCTGGACTGACCCTGGGGAGTCAGTACCCGTAGGACCAGAGATGGTCCAAACTATGAAGGAGAAGGTGAAGGTCATCCAAGAGTGGATGAGGACTACACAGAGCAGACATAAGTCCTATGATGACAAGAGGCGGAGACCACTATATTTTGAGGACGGTGACCACGTTTTCTTACGGGTCTCACCTCGACGTGGATTACGGAGATTTGGTCGGGGAGGAAAGTTATCTCTGTACCTCATCGGACGATTCCAGGTCCTCAGCAGGGTAGGTGAGGTGGCTTACCACCTGTATCTTCCACCTCAGTTGCACCGAGTGCACAAAGTCTTCCACGTATCTCAGCTGAGGAGATACGTGCATGACCCGATGCACATCATTGATCACGGGGAGCTGAACATCGATGACGGGGTGACTTTTGTGGAGGTCCCGGTGGAGATCAAGGATCGACAAGAGCGGGTCCTACATGGATGGTCAATTCCTCTTGTGCGCATTTTCTGGCATCATGGGAACCTCCAGGAGAGAACATGGGAGCGGGAGGCTCAAATGCGTGCACAGTACCCTCATTTGTTTTCCTAGTTTTTGATGTAGCTTTACGGGGGCGTAAAGCTATGAGTTGGGAGTAATGTAAAGACCCAAAAATTTCAAGGATTTTTTTTGTTAAATACTTTGTAATTTTACGAGCCTATGGATTCTGATGGCACTTGATTCCGAGGCCCGGTGTGCCCGGAATCAATTTCTGAAGGTTAGCTCGGGTACGTTCAGTAAACGAACGAGCAGGATTTTCTATCTTTTGAACCGGTGCTCGGAATTGAAATCTGAGGGCATCGGTGAACTCGCAGTGTCGGTAATTGCTTAAGAGGACCTTTACCTAAGATTCGTTTGCACGGGAGAAGAAGTTACTTTTTTTGGATTAATTGAGAGGTGAATAAAATTGTGGAACAATTTTATTTTTATATCTTAAGTTGTTATAACCTACATGGGGAAGTTAGGGTGGGACCCACTAACAACCTAACTTCCCATGTGAGGATAAATTTGAGGTGGGGCCCACATGAGCTCCAACCCTTAACATTTCCATAACTCTCATAAAATCCCCCTTTAAAACTTGTAAACTCCCTTTAATTAAGTAACTCTCCCTCTCTCCCTCTTTATTGCATGCCAACACACACATTAATTAATAAATTCAAACTCTTTATTAATTAATTATGTGTTTGAATTTTGTAAATTTGAATGCATGGAATGATTTAATAAAATAAGGGAAGACTTATTTTATTTTTGGGGTTGGCATGTTGTGTTGAGATTTTGGGGAGAGAGCTCTAGTTTTATTTGAAGAACTTCATCCTCAACAAAGAACGTCAACTCTTCAACGAAGAACATCGACTCGGTGACCATGGTTTCCCCATCCTCTTCTTACTCCGCGACAAGGGAGGATACACCTATGTGGGAACTCTCCAATGACGTCATGCCTTTCAATCTTCACTCTGTGATAAAAAGGGGAGACGTCGCTTCCTCCTCAGACGCTCTCCGTCAACGTCTACGGAACCTCACACCACGACGCCGTCTTCCACGATGTCCATAGTTCGACATATTTAGTTGAGGTAGGGTTTAAGATCAATTTTAATGGATTAAAATTGTGCTTTGGTTTATCGTTGAGCATATCGTTTTCCATGGATGATTGCTATTGTTTAACGAGGAGGGTGCGGGCTGAATGAACACGGCCTGACAACCCTCTGTTGTTCTTGTTTGTTAATTTAGAATAGGCAATTAATGGCAGAGGAAGCACGACGCCGTCGTGCCGTGCCGAGAACATGGCAAAGGTAACCGGCTCTTTCGCGCCGGTTGTGCGGAAAGAACCGCAGCTTGCTTCACGGGCCACTTCGGCGGAGGAACTGGTCGGCCCGTCGGCCGGCCGAGCGGAGCTGGACCGCGACGCCAGGAGGGTGCTGTGTGGGAGAACGGCGGCATGCCCATGCAGGCCGCGTGTGTTGAAGAGCAGCCGGTCTAGCCAGACGGTTCGGGAAAGGGTGGCCCCGCCTGGTGCCGCCGGTGCAGAAGACCCCCCCCCCCCATGCAGCCCGCTCTGCTTTGGCCAAGCTGGCCGCGCCGCGCCGCACCGCGCCGGGCCGAGCCGAGCCACGTCACTTCGGGCCGAGTTATGTTTTCCTTCGGACCGGTCTGACACCCCTGCGGGGTTGGACCCGTCAAACTGGGTCAACCCATCCCGTCGGCCCACAGGGCTAAACGGGTCAGGCCCGTTATTCACTTAAACGTGAATAACTTAAAGATCGCGCGTCCGATCGATGGGTCGTCTGCGGCACTAGGACTCTTTCGATGAGAAGGTCCTTTTGAGATACTCTAAGTGAGTTTTGGAAAACTTTGGTAAATTACCGGGTTTGGAATGAGCATATTTCCAACCGGGCCCCTGGATCGGAAAAACCAATATCTCTTAGACCGGGAGTCCGTTTGACGCTCTGTCTATCGCGTTGAGTTCCTTTTGACAAGACAGAACTTATGGATACATCAACTCTAAACTTCATGATAGTTGATGTATCGAACCCTTACTTGAGGAGTGGACCCTCCAGGAATGGAGTACGCTGTGTGCGGGAACCCTAGAGCTGGATGCAACTGCGATGACTACTATGTTGGGATCCTCTGTGGGTTCGACGACGATGACGACTGTACTTGGATCCTCCATGGGTTCGGCAGCGAGGATGACTATACTTGGATCTTTCGTGGGTTTGGAAATTATGGTGACTGTACTTGGATCCTACGTGGGTTCGGTAGCGATGGTTACTGTACTTGGATCCTACGTGGGTTCGGCAGCGACGACTTCTATACTAGGATCCTACGTGGGTTCGGCAGAGGAAATGATTCAGAGGGTACATCTAATCATCTCCACCCCTCTTCGTGAGTAGTATACCTATGTGAGCTGAGTCTTGACTTTCAATCATTATCATCGATATGATTGGCTTGCTTTCTTGTGTGGATTGGGTTGTGCTTTCCTGTGTGGAATGGGTTGTACTTGGGCTCGTGAGTTAAAGTCGAACTGGAATTGATGACATAGGTATATGTATGGGTATATACCTAAGTAGTGTTGGTTGGTAATTCATGTTTGTATCTTTCCTTTGTGGTTTATACTTTGAGGATTCTTGGAGACCTTCAGGTGTATTGGGGTCCCTACTGAGTATTGTATACTCACCCCTGCACGGGCTATGGCCGCACTACGTTGTGTTGGTTGCAGACGACGGACAACACTAATCGTGGTTGAGGCTTGTGGAGAGGAACGATATCCGTAGGTGGACTATCAGTCGGGACGTACACAGATAGGACGGATGGACTCGAGGAGATGAGGAGACCATCTGTACCCACCCTTCAGGTGGGATTTCCGGAGGACGACTTTGTGGTTGCTGCTTTACATTTCAGTTGTTGTACTTTCTTTCTCAGTTGTACTGTACTTTCAGTTGGGTTTTTATACTGGCCCATTTACTTTCCAGCACTTACTTTTGTACTCAGTTTACTTAGTGTTTACTTCAGCTTTCGTACTCTATTGTGTTTGTTTACTTATATAAAGGCAATGCCTTCAATTTTATCAGGATTTACGCCTTTAGTGCTAGTCGCCAGCCCCTGGCCTATAGAAGGCGGGCTTGGGGTAGTCACAGCATGGGCCCTGAGGACAGGTTGTGACATTATGACCCAATATAGATAAGGAAATGGAAAATAAGGTTAGATAAATTCAATAATACATTAGGGAAACTTAGAGTCTATAGAAAAATTATGTTGATAATCGTCAGTGAGATCTAGAGTTTGAAGTTGGTGATAAGGTATTCATATGAATATATCCTTGGAATAAGGTTATGAGATTTCGAAATAAGGGATAGATTAGCCCTATATATGTTGGTCCCTTCAAAATGCTTTATCGTATTGGGGTAGTTTCTTATTTCTTATTACTTCCACCAAATCTCTCTCAAATTCATGACATGTTCCATATATCTCTCTCGATGAAGTATATACCAGATCCTTCACATATTCTAAACTTAGAGTTTATACCATTGGAGCATGATCTATCTTATAAAGAACAAATAGTGTAGATTATTGATTTCAGAGAGATAGTACAGTGGAACAATACCTCTCACCTAGTCAATGTTTTGTGGTGATCCGTAAGTTTGAGGAAACTACATAGGAACCTGATGATGTGATGTGGTAGAATTATCCTCAGTTTTTTTTCATAAGAGTGGTGGAATTTCAAGATATAAATTATTATAAGTGGGTAAAATGTAACACCCTAATATAATATGATATATTTCTCTTTAAATAATTTTTATTTCTTTGGTAGCTTGTTTTACACACAACACCGTGTTTAAATAAACTCGGATATACTATTGAAATATTATTATTAAATGTAACTACTATCACCTAGGTACTGGATTAAAGGGTATGAATTGGAATAACTAAAATATGAAAAATTATTTTTTTACACATTTATAAAATAAAATCATTGGTTAGGAATGAAAATAAAAACATTTGAAGGTAAAAATATATATTTTTATGAAAATATTTTTTATGTTCCACTGTGTTTTTTTCTTAAAAAATTAAATCAATCAATATTTATGAATGATTTTGATTAAATATTTATATAATATGTTCAATAAAATATTTTAATGTCCATATAATGGTTTTTACTAGGAAATGAATAAGGATAAATTTACTTTTAGGCTTTAAAATGTATTTTTATAAAAATATTTTTCGTTGTGTTTTGTGCACTTATTTTAAAATGAATTTATAACAATTATAGAAATTATATATGGTAAAATTGTTTTCATATTTTAAATTATAATTACTGAATTTTATAATGAGTTAAATTTTATTTTTTTATCATTATAAATAGTAACCAAAGTAAAAAAATCATTACTATGATAATAGTTAAAAGGGTTAACGTGGTGTTAAACTAAAGAGATAAGAGTTAAAATAACCTAAATATTTGTCTAAATATTATTAGTTAAGATTATTCCTAAAAAAATATCTTATATTCTAATTTTGATTGCTTTGGTTCCACTTTCACTTGAAAATGAATTTATTATATTTTAATGTTTTAAGTATTTACATGAGTGCCACTTCCCTCACTTATAAAAGGGAACCTCATCTCTTCTAAACACCACTTGATCCCTTTAGATTGACCAATATCAACCAAAATTCTAGACCAAAATCCCTATCCATGACATTTATGTGATAATATTTCAAAAATACCCTTCCAATAACCCTTAAGGTGTTTTTCAAAGGAGGATAACTGAAGAAGAGGTATATGTTCTTACCGATATTTTTCATGTTTATTTCTTCTCAAACCTCCTCCAACTGTTATATAACCATATTCACATGGTGTAATCCATATATTATATATAATGATATTTTTTTAATGATAATTTTATTTATATTTTCTATCTCCTTCCCATCCATTGGAAAATGATAACGCCACTCATGTGTATATTGGACTACCACCTCCACGAAGTGATGCAATTTTCTTTTCATTTCATATTTAAATATATGGACATAAGGATATATTTTAATAAATATATATTATATGTATAATTTAATTAATATTTTTTATGGTGAATTAAAATTTTTTCATTCTATCTATCAAAAAGTGGAAACATCACTCATGCATACGTACAGAATATCATCTCTATGAAGTGATGTAAGTCATTTTTCATCACCGCTTTATATGAATTGTTATAAAATTGCATATAATGAATAAATATGATACCTATTATATTATTAATATTATTCATACATTGAAACCATGAAAAAGGTGCAAGGACCTAGACAATCAAACCAAAACATGCATGGAAAACATACCGCTTTTCACCTGAATGGTCATTTTAAAAAATAATTTTTAATAAAAGGATAATAAAAAATTATAAAGTAATGACACATAGTAATTTATATATGAATATAGTTTTTTAAAATATTTATAATAAATATATATTTATTATATAGGATTTTTGAACACATACAAATTAATACGAGACATGAGGTAAGGGTTTATGTTATAATATAATTTCTTTTCGAGACTTTCTATGATAAATTTACATTGGGAAAATCATATGGTACTTATCTTTTAGAACCTAATATATTTTATTATACTCTAGTTATTCCTATAATTTTAAATTAATAATACCATTTATTCTATTTGGTATTTAAAATTATTGATAAAATGTTTTTAAGAAAAGATGACCTTATTTCATTTTTGGTTGGTGAAATTTTTCTTCCATGTAAATGTTCTTCAAAATGTTTTTTTGAAAGTTTTTTATCTATAAATAAATGTATGATAAATATTATTTTTACTACCACTTAATTTATTTACAAATTAATAAAATTTATCTTTTCAAATGTTTTATATACGAATCACCTTTTATTTTTTATAAAAGTGTGAAACGGAATTTTCTCTTTTAACGTATATGACATGAAATTTTTTTATTTCCATCATGATTGTTCTTTACTTTGAATATTACTCTATATGTTTACATGGATATTTTAAAAGTTTTTAAATATATAGAAAGAAAAGGGTATTTTACCTATTTTCAAAGAAATATTTAAATGCACTTATAAATGTATTTTTAATTTATATAAACTTCCTTTAAGGATTTTTATGATTAACTAGGGATATAATATTATGATAAAATCCATTTACTTTCATTGTATTGATGATTTAAGGATTATTCCATAAAACCCATTTCCTTCTAATATGTTAATTAAGTTATGATGAAATATTTATGAAAGTTATTTCTTTTCCAAAAGTTATGCTATGATGAAATATTTATAAAACCCATTTCCTTTCTATGGGTTATGATATGATGAATTTAGGAATGATTTATATTATTTTTTAAAACATATGTTTGGTTTTCATTATGCGATTGGTGGTCCCAAAATTATATAGTCCTCCAATGTATTGGGTGAAGATTGATATCTTGTGAGATAATATGGAATTGAATGGGGAGTAAACATAGTTTAGTAAGAGAATATATCCATTTTTATAGTCTTGGGATAGAAACTTGACTATGTAAAGGATGAAATATGGAGTGAACTCAATCCACTATACTAGTATTGGTAATGATCTTGGATTATGGAAATGATTTTCTATGCTTATATTTATGCCACAAACCTATGTATTATGATTACAATATATTCTCACGACTCATGAATGATTATTGATGATTCTGAAATCTTATGAATTATGTATTTTGTTATAGAAAATCCTTATTCCATGATTAATGATTAAATATGTTTGATTTATTATACATTATATTTGTAAGTTATGATCAGGTTATCATACTCTTATGATTATCTTATACTCACTTATGATCATTGGTTTATATATCTTATGTTTACCCTTACTGAGAATCTAATATCACCCTTTCTTATGCCTCCTTTTCCCAGGTTACAAAGAATGCTTTTTAGTAGTGTATGTCTAATAAGTGTACTATGTGAGAATATTTATTTTGGGATATATTTAAAATGTTTCATAAAATATGATTATTATGTATTTAGTCCTCAAATACACCTAATATTTATAGTTCTAGGGTGTGTATTTTTATGATATGTATTGAATATTCATATATAATGATGTAATATTTATATATGTAATGTTTGAATTTACAAATTTATAACTAATTCCAATTTAACCAAAATATTAAATATTGTGATATTATCCCAATGTTAATAAAAATATGTGGGGATATTAAAAATTAAAATTAATTAAAAATTAATATTTTTCATTTTATCGTTCATCATGGAATATTATAGGTTGTGGTGAAATGTTAAGGTTACCATGAGTACGATTCTTATATTAGGATATAGAATATGGTCACGAAGCATGAAACATGTTTTCTACCTTGGATGACCTATAAAGTATACCATAGGAAGTGTCATACAATATGTATTTAGTATTCTAGAGGTGTATGGTTCATATTTAGATTTCCCTATACCTGAGGTTAGAGAGATACCTAGATTGATTAATTTAATACTTTGATTCCTTTCTTACACAAGACATACGGCTTAGATAATCAGGGGTGATTAGGTATTTTGATGATCATTTCACCAGTTGAAGCTTAACTAAGATGGGATCTGTCCTCTCATATAAACAGTACGAAATATAGGAAATCAGTTGAGATAGATAGAGGAAGTGTATAGTCATACCTAGATAATTCATGTCATGTGATTATTTATTAGGTGAGGGTCATGTGATGTGATAACCTATAATGGTGAATTACATGTGATGTATTCATCGACCAAGTTAGTCCATACTCAGAGAATTGGGAATGTATGAGTAGGTTATATAGTATTGATATACTCTATATCCCATGGTCACTCGATGTATTGGACAAAGGGATCGTGTGAAAATGTATTCTTTCATACAATGTAGTTGGTGGATATACGTATAGAGATACATGTGTTTGATGAAGATCAATCCATATCAATTTATATTTTTAGTAGCACTAATTATTTTCTAGAAGGAAATATTTTTTTAACATTCACGAATTTATTAATTCATATTTATTTTAATGCTATAAAATCCTACAGGATCACACATTGTGGTTGACTGAATGATGATTGAGTTTTACACATAGATCTAATCTAAAAATGTTTTAGAGTTTATCCAAATGGGGTTTTGAATAAGTATTCCCAAGGTATTTGATATGTTATGATATGAAATGATGTTGATGATAGATTTTCAAAAATGCTTTAGAAGATATCCAAAAGGTGTATTGGATATGATTTCACAGGCTATTGTATATTATAAAATATAAGGTCAAATAGCACATATTATACAATGATAAAGTATAAATGGAATATTAATTGAGTTATAATCTAAATACATGGGATAATTTTGGTTATATCATTTGGTACAACATAGGAATATTATAAAACAAGTTATATGATATCATGATCTTACCTTTTATAGTCTTTGTTTATAATATAGGTAATTTATAAGGCTTATAAAATCATATAATATGATTCATAAAACCCTATAATTAAAATATATTTTGAATTCTATAAGGTTAATTCTTGGATAAACCACATGTTTTTTATCATTACTATAATGTTACATAAGATGAAACACATATGAGTTTTGGATTGGTCCAAGGTTACAACTATTTTATAACCATAACATTACATTAATGTTTCAAAATGTTCGATTTAATGCTATGATTTCTTAGAGAGTTTCCCAAAGGATTATATAAAAGGGTAATCACCATGTGATTGTGATCATTTGATCTTTCCTAGACTTCTTATGATTCTCTCCATGCTCACCTTTTCCTTCTCCCTTTACTTTAGGAGGCACTGGTTTATCGTGGGAGATGAGAGAATCATACCCATGCAGTTGGTGATTCACATAAACATGTGTATACATCATGGAGGAGTTTCATGAACCCTCCCTTTAGAGGTACCCATCTTAGGATAGAAATAAAGAAAGAGAGATAATGACCCCCTGAGTCGCACCTCTAGTAGTCCCTGGGTTGTTGACAAGCATTGAGGGTATACAAATCCCACATATGGAAGTCATTAAACTCTATAATAATATAGGATTAGGAGAAAGGATTAAAAATAACAAGAAACTATTGAACATAATATAAACATAAACCCAAAACCATCCCATAATGCATGAATAATGTCAAAAAATACAAATAAAAGTCCCCGAGTAAATATAAAAAGATAACCCCTACGATAGTGAATAAACATAAGTTCCAAAACCCAAGCTAGTAATGTCCAAATTGGTCCCCAAAGTCCTCCAGAAAACCTGAAAAATAGTTTTATATGTAGGATTATAATAACACATACACTTAGTAGGATCATACCCAAGGTCTCAAGTGCAGATGTTAAAAGAGCATACTAATGCTCCAGTGAACAAATTGAAGAAAAAACATGCACCTAAATAAGAAAACTAACCAATAATAGCCTCACTATTGTATTCTCACAAAATCATACATCAAATATTTTAACATAGTGTTAAAATAACATAAATGAAGGTTCCCCATGTCCACTTACCGATTTATTTTCTTCTTTCATGCCCCAAAATCAAACGTATTATGCTCCCATATATTCCATACATATCACATCATATATCCATCCATATATGATGTGGGTTGGGATGCATCACTACCTACACCACCCTCACAAGGTCTAGAATCTAGTGTTCGAATCATTCATCATCACATCACAACCTCATCACATCACATCACAATGTCATCACATCACATCATAACTCCATCACATCACATCATAATCTCATCACATAAGAAAAGTAGTAGGGTATAATGAAAGTGAATGACATTAAACTTTTGAAATACTCCTATAATGAATGACCCCAACACATATCACATCCTCATCACTATTGGGTAATCTGCAACACCAACCTGTATCATCACTACTTAAGAGAAGGTAATAGGGGGTAGCCATCCATCCATATCACCACCATCTTAGACCTAGGGAAAACAATTGAAACCCAAAACATTTGGGCATTGGTAAAGTTATCCAAATCAGGCAGGGAAAATAAAAAAAATAACATAAAATACATGATAGATGGATAACACACAATACCCAACCTATGGGTTCACATAAACTACACTAGTGCACACCACAACACTGCTTTCATACAATGAAACATTCATTTTAACTATCACCACCACTAAATGTATCACACCACACAATCACCACACATAACCAAACAATTACAATTCTAATTATAGGTTCCACAATTTTCTATATTTTAATGAGTTTCCACTAACTCCCGTTTACTAAGATATTCATTTACATTTACACCACTCATTTGTTATTAGTTTACTTCGTTTAATACAATTACCACATATCATTTATAAACCTTTTTTATTTATTTACCAAACCATGATATTTCATTTTCATCTTTATAATTTATTAAATGGATAAACGAGAAACTAACACAACCATACCACACAATATATCATCTATATCACATGAACCATTACCACAACACCACACCAGCCAAACCAACTAATCACAACAACCACACATCACAACCACTGCATGAAACAACCATCACATGACACAAACACCACACATTACAACCTTCATTCATCAAAACCACTCCACATCACCACCATTACACAACTGTCTACATCGTATCCCATCCTAACCAACCATAATATCAGTTCCCCATACTTTCCAAACCCAACACAGTCACTACCATCCCCACACAACTGCCCACATTGCATAAGGAATCAAAATAAGAAAACCCACATATAGAATCACATATTTTCTTCAAAAAATTTGTGATTTAATAAGGTCTTTAATTTAGTTTACCTCATTACTTAGCATGGGTATTCTCACAAAATTCCAAATTTACAGGGGAAACAAATTCATTATAAATATATATGATCTTAGACTTTTATTCAGGGTGAAATCAAACAATCAACATAATATGGGTCTCATATACATATCAACTATAGCCCAAGAAAGGCTCCCAATAGTAGTGATTTTCAGTAATTGAATCAAAAATGTATAATTTCAATAATAATAACATCAAAGTAGTAAAACATGAAATTTTTCCCAATTCCCATTAAATTTAAATTAAATAATTTCATTAAAACTATTAATTCAACCCTTATTGTACACTTAATGGAAGGAAAAGAGTATACATTTCCCACACATGCACATAAAAATGGATGAGAACAAGGATCCACTACCTAAAAGAATCTTTCTAATTCATCCTACATAATAGGGCTAAGGTAAAACAACCAGAAGAACAAAACTTCACAAGGAAACCTCGAATCAACCTAGATCACACTAAAGGATCATAAAAATCGCATCCCAAACTCATACCAATCAAAATATCATTACTGTTGTGAATTCCTAAGAGAATAATGAAATGAAATAAGGGGAAAATGAGGAGAACCCAACTCATATTTCCAATATAAAACCTATGAAATTCAAATATCAAATCTTGAGGAAATCATTCTGAATGATCCCCAAAATCTCATAGGGTTCTCCCAAAAACATGAGGAACAAGAGAGTAATGGAGTAAAACTGTGCCCCCTAGAATTTATAATCAAGATGGACCTTAACACATTTAAGGTGTGAAACCCCCATTCAAACCATGAATTTAAATGAGTCTCTCAAATTTTGGACATGAAAAAAATTCTGGTTGTGAACTCCTTAAACCTCAAACCCAACAAAAATCCACTGATTTTCATAGTTCCTTATCCTCGATTTAATTCATTTTGTGAATCACCCTTTCATGTTGTGAGTTACTGGGGCATATAAACCTAATCAGAAACTCAAGAAATGAATATTCAGCAACAAAATCTACAACATACTCTCACATCATGAATACATATTCCCATCATGAACAACCTTATGTAGTAAAACCATAGCTCTTAACTCTGATGAACCCTCCTCAAGCCTCCTTCGAACACCTCCAACTCCCAAACTAGTAAAGTAATAGGCTGAGAAGGCATGAATCATTACATTACATATATATCAAATTATTATCATCCTAGATAATAAAAAACCTAATAAGAAAGGGAATGGTTTGAAAAACCATCCCATGAGATACCCCTCAGGGATCTTATTATACTATAAACACTGCCACTAGAAAAATATACCCAACCAAAATGTCCATAAAATTACCTATACAAAAACAACTCCATCTCATTGGGAATAACACCACACCATCTCACACCTACCACAATTCACCTCTTTTCCACATAAACACCCACACAACCATTTCAAACTCCACAGAACCCTTGCTAAAAACTACTTCATACATCTTATAACACTACCCCAAGCACAAATATTAGTGAAAACCTCCCTACATATCAAGATATTGTATTATTTTGGGTGGCACTGAATTTACTGCATGGTTTTAAATTTTTTCATAAACATAACACATATTGATTAGAAAAGGTTGTCCCCCTCTTCATATGGATTAATCCATCAAATAAATATCCAATAAGTGGAAAATTCATATCTCATAAAATCATCAAGGTTCAATCATCACATCATCACAAAAAAATAGACCAAGGTACAACTCAAAACAAATTTGGGTACTTGGTACACATTTGTGTCTCACACATTCATGTACTCACTCCCAGGATACCATGCCTCAACATTACATGAACCAAGGGGATGATTCTTCCATGGAAAAACTTCTCTCGATGATCCTGAATTTCTATTGGTCGCTTAAAAAAAATTGAATCATCCATGATATCCAATTATCCCGAGTCAATGACATTAGATTCATTGTGAAGATATCGATGAAGCTAAGACACATGGAAGGCATCATAGATCTTTTCCCATCACGATGGCAGTTCCAATTGATATTCCACCTCACTAACTCACCCCAATAGCTCAAAAGGCCCAACAAACCTGGGAGAAATCTTACTCCCTCAACCAAAAATTCACTAACCCCAATGAGGGGAAACCCTCAAGAACACATGTTCTCTAAATTAAAACTCTAGGGGCATCCAGATACAATCATAATAGGCCTTTTGGTGGTCCTACAAAACCCTCATCCTTTATTAGACTAAATGGATATTCTTGGTCATAATATGCATTACATTAGGACCAAGAACCACTTAATTCCCTAACTCCATCCAACACAATGAATAAT
Organism: Viscum album; assembly: GCA_963277665.1. NCBI lineage: Eukaryota > Viridiplantae > Streptophyta > Magnoliopsida > Santalales > Viscaceae > Viscum > Viscum album. The sequence continues at coordinate 305,294,638 of OY728158.1, forward strand.
GACATGACCAACCACACAACACCTCAAATGGATACATTCCAATGGGTAATTGATAACTATTATTGTAGAAAAAATTAACAAAATATATATGATTTACCCATGATTTTGTAAGATCTAAAATGTTATCCTGTAATATATCCTCCAACTTCTGGATTATTTTCTTTCTCTTCTCATATGTCTGAGGGTGGAAAGTAGTGATAAGGTAAAACTAGGATCCAAAGTTATGATGTAATCCTCTATAGACCTATGAGGTAAAATGATGATCCGAATCAGATATTATGGTCCTCAATACCCTATGAACCCTAACCACATCATCCACATAGCACCTCACCAAGATATCCATGAAACTTGATTCTCAGATCACAAGAAAATGAACCGACTTCATTATCCAATCCACAATCAACCAAGCTGCACCACATCCTAAGCATATGGTAACACAGTGAAAAAATTAATGAAGATATCCTCCCATTTAAACTCAGTAATATCCAAGGGATGAAAAAACCTTAAGGAACATGGTGTTCCACACTCACTTGCTGAAAAACTAGACACATCATCACAAACTCTACAACTAACCATTTCATCCCTTACCACCAAATATGTCTCCTCAATCCATGATTGTAACAACCTGAACTTTTATAAATAAAATTAACTTTTTGGTTTAATTAATTATCTATTATGTATTATGATTATAGAAAACAAATTCACTTCCTTGGTTTCCTTATATCCTATTGGATTTAAAAGAATGATAAAAATCATAACCATTGATAACATATCCATTTAATAGTGATCATTTTATTAATATAGATAAATGGTTTTAAAAAATCCAATTGACATAGACAAAGGAAGTGATGACCTCAACCAGTAGGATTGTACACTATGAAGACAATTTATTGGGCCTTTTAAGGGAGATAACATCACTGGGATTTTACCCTGAACTAGCTCAAACTGATATCCAATAACTAAAGCGTGAGAAGAACTATTTACATGAGAAGTTCAATCTCATCGAGATAACAACCCAAACCATGTATGTCAAACCACCCCCTGAAAATCTCACAATCATGCACCTTATCCTTAGAGAGTTTGCTGGTGTAATAAAGTTATATGTATCAAGAACCTACTAATATTAATGTATATATTATATATAATAATGAGTATATTTTCTTATTATTATTATTACTATATAAATTATTTTGGTTTTTATACAATAAAACACAAATTGTATTTTTGAATAATATTCAATTTCAATAATGAAATTTAATTTTATGAATTAATATATTTTAAAATAAATAAAATTTTAATAAAATTTTATTATTAAATAATTTTTATTAAATATAAATGATAATGTAATTTTTGTGATGTCAAATGTAATATTTATAAGGGTTTGAAAATTATTCTTGTGAAAAAACCCATATTTATTCAATAAATATAAATTATTATTTTAAAAGTAAAAATTCAAATATTTAGATAATTATTTGGATAAAATAAATATTATTTTTTGAATCATAATTCTAAAATTATCCAATGGTTAATTTTTCATAATTTTTTGAGACAGTCAAATTTTCAGGCAAAAATTAAATATAGTAAAAATATACCATGTGTATTATGACATCATAATGACCCAAAAGTGATACAATAAATTCTATTAATGGTATCCACGACCAAATATATGTTTCCCTTTAAAGTTATGTGATTTTGAGATTATTTTATTAAATTTAAAAATCCTTTATGAATCCTCCAAAACCTATATTATATTTTAAGGTTTTAAAATCATTTCTTTAAGAACATGAGTCACTTCCACATCATAAAGAGTAATATTTTAATAAGATTTTATATTATTCATATAAAATAATGAAACCAATCCTATTTTTATGAAACCATGTGAAGTTTTTTAGGTTTTATAAATTTATTATATAGAGTCTAAAACCTAAGTTTGAGAAATAATAAAGAACTCCCCTTTATTTTCCTATATAAACCCACCCTTGATCCCATTAATCTTCACTAAAAAACATTTAATCATGTAATTAATGTACCCTAATTTCTCTATATCACCCCCAAGGTTCAGCTAATCTCTCATGAAGCTCCTCCTAAGCTTTTGGAAGTACCCTCTCAAGGTAAGAGATCATTTCCTTCTCTTTATTCAAGCATTTTCTTCATTTTATGTCTTTTATTTACAATTAATAATGTTGGGATATGTTTTTACATATCCTTATTATTGTAAATTTTATTTAAAATTTATTATAGGATCATTTATCTCCCATTAAACCATTTTATGAATCTTTAAGTACTTCTGTTATGCTGTCGAAATTTCACTGTGATTTTTCCGCACCAAACCTTTTTATTAGGAATACCATCGCTATTTCCACTCAAGGGTATTCACCTAGACATACCTATAATCATTTTATTGGGTAATTACATGTATTTATTACATATTTCTTGATAATATAATTAAATTCTATGAAATATGAACCAATTTTTAATGATCTATGTGGAAACTTATACATATACATGTTATGAAAGTGACGGGTTCACCCAAAATTATATAGCGCTCTAATGCATGGGGTAATGTTTTAGTTTCATGAGATGTCATGAAATGGATCAGGGAGTTAACCTAATCCATCACATTAATTTTTATACCATGTTATGATGCTTTGGTGGTTATCCTTGACCTATGTTTATGATTCCATGTTTAAAGTTGTCACCACATTTCCCATGTTTCCTTTATATTAACATGATATATCATGCATCATTGTTCATGTTTATGATTCACAAACATTTTATGTCTCATAGATATTCCGATTTTCTAACATGTAATACTTTCTTCATGTTATTTCAGGTTTATTCCCTTACTAGGCTTTATAGATCAACCCTTTCTTATGTATGTCCCCAGGTTATCCCATGCAGTTTTAAGTAAGATGGGATATTATGATCATGTTAAGGAACATTCCAATAATGGCAATGTATCCCCTATTAAAAGTTTTTATGTAATGTACCTAATTACCAAAACACTATAATTCTTTATATTTCAGGTTGTATTATGTGTAATATTATGTAATAAAATCATGATTTAATGTTCAATAAAGACAAGGGTTGTCATAGTTGGTATCAAATGAAAGTTTTTTTATTTTTAGGATTAGGATTATAAAACTATAGAGAAAACATTAAGTATAATACTAAAGATAAGAATACATCCCTAAATATTTTTTAACTATAGAGTATTTTTATTCCAATAAAATACATCCCTTTCTAGATACTGTAAGTGGATGTGGCTCTAGCACAGATGTACCAAGGGTTAAAACCTGAAAACACTGAATTGAGGTAGACTCAATCATGAACTGGTACCTAAAAAAGGCCTTTATACACACTTGGTTTGACACTCTATAGGGATATTCCTTATTAAATTCACAAGATCAGTATGAACCATTACTAAGGGAACAAAAATCCCCATAATTGTAATTTTTATAAAATAGATTATGGATAACATATATTTAATCCTAGAAATTCATAAGTTAAGGAATAAATGTAATTTATAAGTTATCCCTTTAATGTCATTGGATTCACATTTATGCATTTAAGAGTTTAAAATTTATTATCCCTAATTTTCCCTTTATTCTTTCCAATGGAATAAAATATAAGGAATCAATTGAACAACCAATGTGAAGGGAAATGTGATGACTGCCCCAATGAAATTCCCAACCTGATGGGAGTTGTAATCATGAAATTTGTGATGATACTCTCACATTTGACTTAGGTTCTAAATAAAAAACCGAATAAGGGGTAACACCCAAATCCTCCTGAGAAATAACAAGTTGTAATTGATAACTTTATACTAAAAACGCCTAAAACTTTCAATGGATCATTCACTCCCTTAGTCTCAAAATAATGTATCAACTCCATTGAGAAGATTTTCTCTATCCTTAAATGTTATAATAAAGAGAAATTTATACTTATTTTTTATCATATAGAGGAAAAAGATGATCAGTGCTGGACATTGATCAATAATATTAAGACTGAGGAAGATATCAAAGTGATGGGGTGGAAGGAATTAAAGAATTTTTTTTGACAAATATTTTCCTTGCACTCTCCAACTTAAAATGGAAGGAGATTTCCTTTCCCTCAAGTAAAAAGTTGATGAATCTATCAGGATGTGTGAGTTAAATTTTACAATACTTGCATGATATGCCTTTGAATTTTTTGTTACACCCAAATGAAAAGTGGAATACTTATTTAGTGGTATAAAACCTAGTCTATGGAATCCATAGTGATCCGAGACTTTGATAACTATGAGGAAATTTTCCAGTGTGCTCTCAAAGTCAAAATAGAGATTGGATAATCTCAAGGGTATAATGGGAATAGGAAGCAGAAAGTGGAGTTTAATTCTAGTGGTGTGATTAGGAAATATAATGGTGGTAAGAAATTTAAACATACCAATTTTAAAAAGTGTGGAAATAATCACCATGAAAATTTGATAAGGGGGATGGGGAAATTCATTATATGAATAAAGGAAGGGAATCTAGCTAGCGATTTATGATGGGAGAAGCCCACCAATGCCATGGAACAAATTAATTCTCTATTCAACCCTTAGTATTTTGTCCAATGATTCAACTACAAGGAATAAGGGAACTTTTAAAACTATTGCAGTATGCCAAGGGTGGTCAGAGAAAATCATCACCAACAACCTTGAAGGAAGATTGGGAAAGCTTATTCCATTACAAACACTAAAGTGGATCCTGAAAATGAAGTGTTGATAGGTACTCTAGTTATTCATTCAAGAATAGTGAACATAATTTTTTATTCTAGTTCTAAACATTCCTTTATACCATTAAATTTTATTAGAACTACTCAAACACCACCACAAATCATGAATGTAAAGTTTTTGGTGAAAACAAAAAATGTTGAAATTATTGAATCCCAAGTATATAACTCCCCCATGTCAAAATTTTGGGCTAAACTTACCAGAAAACCTTATGGTACACCCTTTAGTTTATTTTTATGAAAATCTTGGTATGATTGTATTTTCTTATATAGATCTAAAATAAATTTCCATGAGAAGGAAATTACTCTCCATATCATGAATCATCCCCCTATTCTATACAAGTTCAAGGAGGAGGAATAATATTCTTTAGAACTTATATCTCAAGAATGGATATTATTTCCCTAAAATAAGGAATATATAGCTCAAATTATTGAGTCTAAGGAAAATGATCATCCTTGAAGACATTCCCATTGTGAGGAAATACACTAATGTATTTCCCGAAGAATTTCATGATCTTCCTCCTTGCTGATAGGTTGAATTCTCAATCAATCTTATACCCGGGGAACAACCATTATCCAAGACTCTTTATAGAATTGATATTTTGTAACTTCAGTATTTGAAGAAAAAACTACAATAAAATCAAGATAAAGGGTTCATATTCCCAAGTGCTTCACCGTGGGGTGAACCAATCCTATTCATCAAGAATAAGGCTAGTTCAATGTGTATTTGCATTGATTATCATGAGATCAAAAACATCACGATAAAAAACAAGTATCTTATGAAAATAATTGATGAATTTTTTGATCAACTAAATGGAGATAATACTTATCTAAGGTGGATATTCATTTGAGGTACTATCAATTAAGGGTGAAGAAGGAGGATATTCACAAGACTACTTTTTGTACAAGGTATGGTCACTATGAGTTCATAGTAATTCCATTCAAACTCACTAATGCTCCAAAAATCTTCTTGGAATTTATGAATTGTGTATTTATATATTAACTCAATAAATTTTCCGTAGTCTATATAGATGATATTATAATATATTCTAAAAGTAAGGAGGAACATGAGGATCATTTTCACACTATGCTAAAAACCTTACTAAATAAGAATCTTTATGAAAAGTAAAAAAATGTGAATTCTAATTGAATAAAGTATCATTCATGGGTAATATTATCATAAGTAATGGTATATATTTAGAACATTCAAAGATAGAGGAAATTGAAGGATGGACGAGGCCAACATCTATGAAAAAAAATCTGTTGTTTCCTTGGATTAGATGGGTACTATAATTTATTTGTGAGAAATATCTCACAAATTTCCAAACCTCTAACAAAATTAACTTGGAAGGAAGTCAAGTTTTTTGGAATAATGAATGTGAAGAGATTTTAAAGGAGTTAAAAAACCATTCTTATCCCTGCACCTATACTTATGCAACCCACAATCCGGGAACTATTCATGGTATACAATGATGCTTTGAAGAATGACTTAGGTTGTTTGTTAATGTAGAATGAAAAATTTATAGCCTATGCCCCAAGGCAATTTAAATTTAATGAACAGAACTACCCAACACATCATATGGAGTTGGCTGTAGTAATATTCACATTGAAAATAGATAAGTATTATCTCTTTGGGGATAAGTGTGAAATATATATTGATTATAAGAGCCTCAAGTATATTTTCACATTAAAAGAGATGAATTTTCACTAACTAATATGGTTAGAGACGATTAAGGACTATGACAGATCAATCCACTACCATCCGAGGAAATAAAATAAAATGGAATATGCTCTAATTAGAAAGGATAATTTTTTTTATCATTAATGAGAAATGGGAAGGATCTAATCTTCTTATAATTTAAAAGGATGGACATTAAAATCATAAAGGATTGAACATCATAAATCCTTTCAAAAATTATTGATCAAATATCCCTTCTAGAGAGAATAAATAAATCTCAAAGAGATGATGTTATAATTTTCAAGAAGGTGGAAGCTATAAGAAAAGGGAAATCCTAAAAATTAAAAATTAATAAAGAAAGATTTGTAATATTTGGGTCAAGAATATGTAAAATATCAAATCCATAGTTAAAGTAGTTATTTTATGATGCACATAACTCTACCTTCTCCATCCATCCAGAGATCCCAAAGATGTATTGAGAACTCTGAGACAACTATTGGTGGGTTAATATGAAGAAGGAGATCATGTAATATACATCAAGTTGTCTTGTATGTCAGAAAGTGAAGGATGAAAGTAAAATATCCAAGGTAATGATGAAACCATTACTCATACCTACATGGAAATGGGAAAAAATTACCATGAAACTTGTCACTAGTCTTATGAAGACTCTAAGAGGAAATAATTCTATATTGGTTATGGTGGATCGTCTCACAATGAATGTTCACTTTATTTCAATCTGAGAGGAATTCTCACTTGATCAAATTAAAATAATATCCATTAAAGAAGTGGTGAGGCTGCATGGAACACCACTATTTATTATATTTGATTGGGATTCAAGATTTACCTCTAAGTTCTAGAAGATTCTCTAACATTCTCTAAATATTGAGTTTCATTTCATCACGACCTATCACCCTCAAACCGTTGTCCAATCTAAGTGAACTATCTAGACACCTGAGGACATGCTGAGAGCATTCTAAATTAACTTGAAAAGATGATGATATCAGCATCTTACTCTAGTTGATTTATTATAAAATAACATCTTTCAATTAAGCATCCAAATAGAACCTATGAATACCTTTATGAGAATATGTATAGAAAATATGCATGTTAGTATGAAGTTATAGGACATAAACTACTAGGTCCAAAATGTTCAAGTAAATAGTGGAAAAGGTCATGACCATTTAGCAACACATTAGGGATGATCAGAGTTGACAGAAGAAATATGCTAAAAAATTTCGATGAGACTCAGAGTTTTAGGTTAGAGATGATTTATTCCTCTTTTTTTCTCCTTGTAATAAAATCATGAGATTCGGGATGAACATAAAGCTTAGTACTAGATATATCGGTCCCTTTGAGATCATTGATCGAATTAGAGCGGTGAACTATAGACTATCACTCTCACCTAGCCTATCTCAAATATATGATGTATTCGACATATCAATCTTAAGTAAGTATATAATATACCCCTTACATGTTCTTAATCCATTGGTGGTACCATTTAAAAATGATATTTAATATGAGGATCAACCTGTAAAGATGTTAGATCGTAGAGAAAAAGTTCTAGGAAATAAGACAATGCACTTGGTCAAAGTGCATTGAAGAAACCAAAAGTTTGAATGAAGAGAAATGGTAATCATAATGGGTGATGAAACAGAGTTACCCTCAACTATTTTATTATGTGAAATCTAAATATCAATGGAATAAATTTTGAATGGGGGAATATTGTAATAACCAAAACATTTACAAATAGAATTACATTTGTGGTTAAATTAATTCCCAATTATGTATTATGGTTATATAAAATACATTCAATTAATTTATTTTATTATATCCTATAAGATTTAAAATACCTTTAAGCATCATAACCATTGATAATATTTCCATTGAACAACTATCAAATGATTTGTATAAATAAATGGTTTTGAAAAATCCAATTGACATAGAAAAAGGAAATGATAGACTAAACCAGTTGGATCGTACCCTATGAATCCCATTTATCATAGATTCCAAGGGAGATAACATCACTATAATTTTATCTTGACCAATCCTAAGCTAATATCCAACAACTAAAGTATGATTGAAACTGTTTATGGGAGAAGTTCAAGCTCATCGAGATAATAGCCCAAACCATGTATATGAAACCACCCCATAAAAATCTTACTATCACACACATTACCCTTAGGTAATTTTATGGTATAATAAACAGATATGTATCAAGACCCAAATAATATTAATATGTATATTTTATATATAATGAATAAATTTTCTTCTTATTATTATTATTTTATAAATGATTTTGGGTTTGAAACAATAAAATACAAATTATATTTTTGGGTAATATTAAATTTAAATTAAGACAATTATTTTTATGAATTAGTGTATTTTTGATATAAATAATATTTTAATAAAGTATTATTATAAAATATAAATGATTATATTATTTTTATGAAGTTAAATGTAATTTTTATAAGGTTATGAAAACTTTTATTGTCAACATACCCATATTTTCTCCAAAAATGTCAATTATTATTTTAAAAGTGAAAATTAATATATTTAGAAAATTATTTGGATAAAATAAATATTATTTTTGTAATCATAATTTATAAATTATCCAATTTTTAATTTTTTATAATCTTTTGAGATAGTCGAATTTTTTGGAAAAAATTAAATACGGGATAAATATACCATGTGGATTATGACATTATAATAACCCAAAAGTGATATAATAAATGATATTAATGGTATAAAAAACGAAATATATGTTTTCCAGATAACATAATGTTATTTTCTGTTTATTTTATTAAATTTATAAAGCCATTACGAATCCTCCAAAACCTATATTATATTTTAAGGTTTTAAAATCGTTTCTTTATGAACATGACTCACTAACACACCACCAAGGGTTATATTTTAATATGTTATACCATTATACTTATAAAATAATGAAATAAAATCATAGTTTTTATAATATAATGGACAAAACCATGGGAAGTTTTGTTTTTTTGATTACTTTATTATGTAGAATCCAAAACATAGGTTTGTGAAATAATAAAGAACTCCCCACTCTTTTCCTATATAAACACACCCAATATCATATTATTTTTCACTAAAATTATTTTATAATTTAATTAATCTTACCTAACATCTATAGATTTTTTATGGCCTCCAAAATCTCTCAAGAATCTCCTCCCAATCTTTTGGGATCTCCCTCTCAAGGTAAGGGATCCTTTCATTGTCTTATTTTTTCAAGCATCTTATTCATTTTATATCTTTTATTTATAATTAATAAAGTTGGGATATGTTTTTTCATGTACCTATTAATATAAATTTAATTTAATTTTATTAGATATCCATTTATCTCTCATTAAACCACTATATGAATCCTTAAGTATTGTCGTTATGCTGCCGAAATTTTACTATAATTTTTCTATGCCAAACCTTTTTATTGTTAATACCATTGATATTTCTACTCAAGGGTATTAACATAAAAACACATATAACAATATGATTGGGTAATGACTTTTATTTATTCCAAATTTTTTTATTTTTGAATTAAATTTGATGAAATTATTTCCTATGTTGAATGATCTATGTGGCACACTTATACATGTACATGATATGAAATTGAAGAGTACACCCAAAATTATTTAGCACTCTAATGAATTGGGTAATGTTTTTGTCTAATGATATTTAATTAAAGGTATTAGAGAGTGAACTTAATCAACTATGTTACTTTTTATATATGTAATCCCACATTTTCATTACATAAATTTTCATTACATTATACAAATATAGGATCTTTTAAAGTTTAGTTTCTTGGAAATAAGGTACATAATACATGAAAACATAAAAAATTATTCTAATAAACTTTAAAGTATTATTAATTGGTTCATCCTAAGTAAATTTACTATATATCATAACTCTTGGACATGAATTAAAGTAAATGGTGAGAATAAGTTCTATAAAGGGAATAATAAGGGGAAATAGTTTACATGTGATGTTGAGGAATATCAATAAGAACATGAGGAATATCATTATGGAATGAGAAAGTGAACATGAGGAATATCATAATAAAAATAACATGAATCATAAAATTTAAATTTGTATAAAACATTTAACTTTGACATTCATAATCATATCACCAAGGTTAATCACTAAGGTGTTGTAAATTTAAATTACCAAGGTTATTCACCAACGTATCATAAAACATGTCATCTCTAGTGATTAAATTATTTAAAAAATTCATTATAGAGATATAATGTTTCGCCCTTAATATGAATAAATTAATGTTATAAACATATGTCATAATAAAAAATTTCATAAATGACCCATGGAGAATAAAAAACAGGTTTCATATCAAAATCATGGCATTTCAAAAGTGCTTAAAGATATGATCATTATGTCATTTTTAACCTATGGAAAAGGGAATCCAGGTTTCATGTATGTTTATAAAATAATGAAATAAATCATTTTTTTACATCTTGGTGAATACCCTTGGAAAATAAAGAGGCTTTGGTATTCAAAAAAATCAAATGAAAGATGATTTCTTGAGGATAAGAGAGAAATTTTGAGAAGTAAATTCAGCAGCATAATGAGTATAAAATGTTGTTTTTGAGAAAGGGTAAAATGAGAGGGTACATGGGTATACCATTTATAAAACATAATTTTGAAGTAATTTTATGATCAAAATGGTAATATAAGATAGTAACCATAACATTTATAATACATATATGAAAATATTTTCTTGAATCAAATTGAAATGAAGGATAATCTGCTTACCTAGAATATTTACTCCTAACACTTGAATATTGGGGCATTGGGGTTTGACGAAACCTTGGTAGGACTAATTTTGAGGTAAAAAATACAATATATTTTTGGAGGATGTATATTTATTTTAATTAAATGTATAAATGGGTGGGTATTTATAAAAAAACTGGAGGATTTGTTTAATTATTTTCAAATATAGGCCCTAGAAATCTAGGTTGTGAAAAATGAAAAACCACGAGCTTTCACATGGGCTCTGACCACATTTTTTACATTTAACACATATTTTATGTTATTTTAATCAACAAGAGTTTATAATAATTTTATATTACTTATTTTGGCATGGAAATGTAAATCTTGCACAAAAATAATGTTTTTAATGTTAATGTTTCCATTTTAGACTTTATAAATTAAGTTATAGATTTGGAAATTGAATAAAATACTTGATATTTATAAAATAATATATTTTGAGTCATGGATTGTGTTTATGTAATTATTACATCATTATTAAGTCATTAAACTTACCGACAACTAAAAAATGCATTTTTATTTTTCACAAAAAACAAAATATTTTAGAAAATTGTCATAAATTAACCCTAAAAAAATTTCAATTTTTTGACTTAAAAATTATTCTTATTTTATAATAATAATTATCTAAAAATTATAATATTAACTTTTAAATATAAAAATATCTATTTATTAAAAATAATAGTGTTATTAAAATGCATTGTAAAATCTCTGACACCTAAAAATTTTAAAATTAATTTATCATTTATATTTAAATAAAAGTATCTTTATCATACTATTTAATTAAAATAACTATTATTTAAAATCTCTTAGTTTATTATAGAAATTTATATCTTTTCTAAAAAGTACAATTTGGGTCTGAAAAGTCAATTTATCAAATTCATCATATATTATATTTAGAAAAACTATTCTTAAAATAGAGTCAATGGAATAAAAATTTTATATATATAAAGGAATTAAACTTTAAGTAACTAAGGCATGAAAATGTAACCCCTTAACCTAAGATTAAGGTGTGCGATGGTGGTAGTTTCATGTGACAGCTTGTCTAACATCACCCGAGTGGTAATTTCCACCAACTTGAACTCATCCCCCTGATAATTTCGTTTAAGATTTACTTTTTCAAGATCATATTGGGATTAGTCAAGGGAGAACTCTGGTGACGCTAAATCCCTCCCAAGTTCTGACAAATGGGATTCAAATAGAAGGAATCTACTAGTTGAGGCCGTCGACTATTCTTTCTGTATTAATTATAATTTGTCAAATTCTACTTATAAACATTAATTATAACGTTAAAATTATTACCAAGAGTATAGTTCCCAATGATCATAATTTACTATCGGTCATATAATGGTCTAATCTAGATGGTCACATTTCTTTTTATATTCACCTCATTTTTAAAGAGATATGGTTTTTTTGTGTATAATATAATATAACACGCATTTTTAGGAAATAATTCTCATTTAAAAAGTTTGGGTCATTACATTCTTCCCCCCTTAATAAATTTCATCCCTGAAATTTTTACCCTTTTCTCTCAGTTGAGAAAAGTTGTGGGTACTTCTGTCTCATTGTCTTCTTTAGTTCCCACATAACTTATTATTCATATTTTTGGTTCCTCCACAGAACATTTATGAGGTGGGTAGTCTTATTGCGTAAAACATTGTCTCTATGGTCCAAGATCTCTATTGGATTCTCCTCATAAGAGATTTCATGTTCTAGTTGTACCACCTACAAATTCAGTACATGTGAAGGGTCAGGTATGTACTTTATTAAGAGAGATGCATGGAATACATCATGAAATTGAGATATATTTAGTGTAAGTGCATGTTGATAGGCCACTACTCGTATGAAATCAAGGATTTCATAAGGTCTGATGTACCTGGTGCTAAGATTACCTTTCTTATCAAACCACATGAATCTTTTCCAAGGTGATATTTGATGGAAGAATTTTTCCCCAACACCAATATCCAAGTCCCTTCAATTATTGTTATCATAAAACTTCTACCAACTCTAAGAAGCCTTTATGTGTTTTTGGATGGAATTAACCTTTTATATCATCTATTGCACAAGTTCAGGCCCAAAAAAATTTCTCTCACCAACTTCATCCCAACAAGTAGGAGTTCTACATCACTTACCATATAAATCTTCCTAGGGTTCCATTTGAATACCCAATGGAAGTGATTTTTGTATGATAACTCAACTAATGGGAGATATTGATCCCATACACCTTTAAATTCCATTGAGCATGTTCTCAGCATATCCTCGAGTATTTGAATAATCCTTTCAAATTTTCCACCTGTTTGGGGGTGATAGGCTATACTAAAATTCAATTCAATACTCAGAGCATGTTGAATACTTATTTAGATTTTTTATTTGAACCTTGGATCATGATCGGCAATGTTAGAAAGTGGAACTCCATACAACCTCACCACTTCCTTTACATAAATCTTGGAAAGTTGGTCAAGAGATAAATAATACCTAATAGTGATGAAATGGGCAGTCTTAATGAGTTGGTCCACTATAGCTCATATCACATTATTTCCACTGGATGCACTTGGAAGACCGGTGATAATATCTATAGTGATATCATCCCACTTCCATGTTGGTATAGGTAGTGGTTACAATACCAATTTAGGAATTTTTCACTCTACCTTCACTTGTCAACACACCAAGAACATTTTAGTGTAGTCAACAATCTTCCTTTTCATGTTATTCCACCAATAATGATCACAAAGTTCCCTATACATTTTAGTTCTTCCCGGATGTATATAGAATGTGTATCCATCAGTTATTTCTTTATTTCTAGAATATATGGAATACATAGTCTTGTAAAAAAAATTAATACACCTTCTTGATCAATATTAAACATAGGAAACATCCTATTCTTCACATACTCTATCTTCTTCAGTAACAAGGGATATTATCTATGATATTTCTTGATCTTATCTAGTAATTATGGTTGAAAATTTATTTTGGATAGGGTTGATAATGTACTTTACCTTATGATTCCCATGTCCATTTTTAATAGGTTTTTTATAATAGGATCTCCTTGAATCCTCATCATTACCAGCACAATAGGGTCTTTCCTACTTAATGCATCAACATATTTTTCTCTCTCTTCTAGGGTGATAATGAATTGAATAGTCAAAGTATTTAAGAACTTTTAACCATCTCCTTTGTCACATGTTCAAAAAAAAATCATGAATATATACTTCAAACTTTGGTGGTATATGTATATATCACATTTCTCCCCATAAAGATAGTGCCTCCAAATCATCAGAGAAAAAATAACTACAGCTAGCTCTAGGTCATGTATTAGATAATTCTACTCATGAGGATTCAACTATTGAGATGCATAAGAAATCACCTTGTAATTTTGAATGAGGATGGACCCAATAAATTTTAGAGATACATAACTAAAAATAAAGAAACCTTCTCTAATATATGGTAGAATTAACATGGATTAAGTAACCAATCCTTTATTCATATATTGGAAACTTTATTCACACTCCTATATCCAGATGAACTTAGCTACTTTTTGAGTTAACTTGGTTAGGGGATTAGAAATTCATGAAACATTTTCATAGACCTCCTATAATATCCTGATAAACCAAGGAAACTATAAAAATCATTTACTATTTTAGGATGAGGCCACTCCTCCACAACCTTTTTCTTGACAGGATCAACTAAGATTCCTTCATTGGTTATATTTTTCCCCAAGAAAGAAACTTGTTGTAACCAAAATTAATATTTTTTTTAAACTTTCCAAATAACCTCTCATTTCTCATAGTTTTCAATATAACCCTTATATGATCCTCATGATACTCATTACTTTTGGAATATATAATAATATCATCAATAAAAACTACCAAAAAGTTATCAAGGTAGTCCTTAAAGACTATTCATCAAATCCATAAATATAGTAGGAGCATTTTTCAAGCCGAAGGGAATAATAAAAAACTCATAATGCCCATATCTTTATTAGAATGTGGTCCTTGGAATATATTATTTCTTTACCATCAATTGATGATAACTAGATCGAAGATCAATCTTGGAGAGGAATTTATCTCCATAAAGATGGTCAAATAAATCATCAATACTTTGGAGAGGGTACTTATCCTTCATTTTGATCCCATTAAGTTCCCTATAATCAATGCATAGTCACATTGATCCATCATTCTTCTTTACAAATAGAACATGTTCTCCCTAAGTAGAAAAACTTAGTCGGATACACCCCTTAAACAAAAGATCTTGAATTTGTTTCTTTAATTCCACATTCTTTATTCTATATGGGGTCTTTGATATCAGATTGGATCCAGGTATTAGTTAAATGGAGAACTATATCTCTCTATTTAGGGGAGGTATGGGTAACTCTTTCGGAAATACTTTAATGTATTCCTAAATGATGAGGACATTTTCTATTCTTATACTTTGAAAATAAATATAGGTTGTCCATTCAAGACTGCTAGTATTTCATTACCTCTATAATTGATCTTAGCATTATACTTTGAGAGCCAATCCATCCCTAGTATCATGTAGAATTCCACCATGGAAATGAATACTATATTTTCAATGAGATTATATTTTCCAAATTCAATACTAGAGTTTCTAAACACTATTGATGCTTGGATAATCCCTCTAGGAGTCTTGGATGATAAATTTACTTATAGTACTTCAGGGATTGATTATATATTATTTGAAAACTTGGACAAAATAAAGGAATATGTAGAACTAGAATAAAAAAACGTACTTTCTAGCATTGAGAGAACAACAAGAGTACCTACCACCACATCATTTAGAGCCTCTATTTCATCCATTGTGATGTAAAATGTCCGAACTTTCTCCCTTGGCTTTAGCTGAGGTTTATGGGGATTCCCATCCATTACCTTATTATTTGAATAGTGAATGTCAAAGTGCCCAAGATTTTTATACTTATAGCATTGGACTTCAATTTGGGCCTACACCATCATCCCTCTATTGTTAGTATTGAAAAGTTGAGGCTTCACCTCCCTAAGTCAGTTCTGAACTATATGGACATATCTTCTACACTTTTAACATTTTCCACTTTTAAGAAACTAGTTCCTTGAATTATTCTTCCCACATTTTTTTCATGCGGGGATTTTTTATTTTTTCCTTCTCTTTCATGATCAAAGTTCCTCCCTAAGGTTATCTCCAAATATCAATTATTTTCATTCAATTTATGTGACCAATGTGTCTCTCCAAACTCAATTTCATCCTTCATATCACTTTGTACTATCTCTTTATTGCTATCATAGTCTTGGTTGGATATATTCCTATGTATATGGGGTTTTAGTCCACCAAAAATCTATCAACCTTTACATTAGAATTTTTAACAACGCTAGAGGTGTAATGAGAAATAATTTTAAAGTTCATCTCATTGATTACCATATATACATTTTCTCTCTACTTCAGATCTATGAATTTCTTCTCCATTTTTATTCGCATAGAATTGGGAAAATATTTTTTGAAAAAGGATCCCATGAAATATTTCCATTCTATAACATCAATTTCCCTTCTTGGATTCGTGTTTTTAATTGGTGTACACAACTGATCAGATTCTCCCTCTAAGTGGTACACAGCCAGGGTGATGTTCTCTTATTCCAAAAACCGAATTATAGAAAAGAACTTTTCTATAGAGATTATCCATTATTCAATAATTAATGGTCCAGATGATCCACTAAAATAAGGTGGTTTTTGATTCATAAAGGACTCAATGGAATTTTTTTCCCTTCAATGTGAAACTAGTCTCTCGAATTGATTCAAGTTATTGTTCATAACTTGAGTTAGTTGATTCATCATTCTCATGAAGTTTTCCATTCAGAATTCTATCAGAGGGACGTTAGTGCAAGGTCCATTTTTTTCATCGTTTACACAGTTCCTCCTATTTACCACCATTTAAAAAAAGATAACCTTAGTGAGAAACACGTTTCTTTTAATAATCTTATAATTATAAAGGAATTTTATGTCTTAAAACATCAAGCTTAAATATGTTATTATTAACAATAAATATATTTTCTTTAAATAATTTATAATGGTTCATAAAGAGTTTGTGATTAAAAAAAATATCCCCTGAGAGTGACCAAAAAAGAGTTAAACAAGGATCCTTATCATGCAACAGTTCCCATTTGACTCCACCTCAAAGAGTTGTTTTCAGGTGTTACCCCCAGATACATCTTTTCTAGATCCACATCCACTTTTTCATGTCTATATAGATATTTCGTTGCTTCAAAACCACTTAATTAATATTTTAAAAAAATAACTGGATGTTTTCCTACATTTAAACTTATCCATAGGGTTATTTCTTAAATATTTCAAATCCTAATTTCCACAAATAACTAAACATTACTTTGATACCAACTATGGAATCCCACCTTTTATTATATTACTTTTCATTACATTGTACAAATAGATCATATTTTAAAGATTAGTTTCTTGGAAATAAGGTAAATAATACATGAAAACATGAAAGTTTTATTAATTGGTTCATCCTAATTACATTTAATAAATCTTATAACCTGGTTACATACATCAAAGAAAGGGTGATCATAAGTCCTGGTAAGGGACTAAGCAAGAGAAAGAGTTTACATGTGATTTTGGCGAATATTAATAATAACATGAGAAATATCATTATAGAAAGAGAAAGAGAAAATGAGTAATATAATAATAAAAATAACATGAATCATAACATGTAAATGAGTCTAAAACATTTAACATAGATATTCATAAGCATATCACCAAGGTTAATCACCAAGGTGTTGTAAATGAAAATTACCAATGTCATTAACTAAGGTATCATAAAACATGTCATATCTAGAGATTAAATTTTTTAACCAATTATTTGGAGTGTTACAAGTTATAAAACTTCATATTTATTAATTGATGTGATCCACATATATCATAATAAAAAAATTCATAAATATCCCACGGAGAATTTAAAAAATGAGTTTCTTGTCAAAATCATAGTGTTTCAAAAGTGCTTAAAGACAAGATCATTATATCATTTTTAACCCAAGAAAAGGGAAATGTAGGACTGGAATAAAATAAATAATTTTTAAATATATGTGAATACCCTTTTAAAATAAAGAGTCTTGGTTATTAACAAAAATAAAATGAAAGAGGTTTTATTGAGGAGAAGAGTGAAATTATGAGAAATAAATTCCGGAGGATAACGGGTATAAAATGTGGTTTTGAAAAAGTGTAAAATGAGATGGGACAAGGGTATACCATTGATAAAACAAAATTTGGAAGTAAGGTTATGATAAAGAGGGTAATATAAGAGATTAATTGTAACATTTAGTAGATATATATGAAAAGAGTTTCTTAAATAGATGATAAAAGTAGGATAATTTCATTACCTTGAATAGTTACTCCCAAAATTTGAATATTGGGACCTTGGAGGATTGAGAAAACCTTGGGAGGAATTATTGGGAGGTAAAACTAGTATAGATTCATTAAGGTTAGATTTTTTATGAAATTAAATGGAGAAATGAGTTGGTATTTATAGAAAAGTGGAGGATTTGTTTCATAATTTCCATATATAATCCTTGGAAATCTAGGTTGTGGAACATGAAAAATATTGATCTTTCCCATGGGTTTTGCCCACGGTTTTTGAAATTTGGGAAATATTTAATGTTATTGTAACACAAGAGTCTATCAACATTTTATATTACTTATTTTGGCATGGAAATGTAAAGTTTCCACAAAAATAATGTTTTTAATATTAATTTTTTCATTTTAGATATTGTAAATTAAATTATAGGTTTTTAAATTGATTAAAATACTTGATATTAATTAAAATAACTTATTTTGATTCATTTATTGTGTTTATCTAATTATTAAATCATTATTATATAATTATTAAGTCATTAAACATATCGAAAACTCAAAACTGTATTTTTTCTTTTCATGGAAAAACAAAATATTTTAGAAAATTCTCATAAATTAACCCTAACATAATTTCTATATGATTATTTAAAAAAATGATGTTTATTTTATCATAATAATTCTCAAAATTTAATAATTTTAACTTTTAAATATAAAAAACTTTAGTTTATTATAAAAATTTATATCATTTCTGAAAAGTACAATTTGGGTCTGAAATTTCAATTTATCAAATTCATCATATTTTTTTAGAAAAACTATTCTAAAAATAAAATTGATGGAATACCAATTTTATTTATACAACTAAATTACACATAAAGTAACTAATACCTAGACATGCAACCCATTATTACACTCATATACTCCCAAAGAGTAAGGTGGGAGATGGTGGAAGTTTCATGGGGCAGCTCAACTAACACCGCCTGAGTGGTTATTTCCACTAAATTAAACTTCTCTCATAGTTGATTTCATTCAAGCTTCACTTATTGAAGATCAAATTAGGATTGGTAAATGGATAACCACAATGATGCAACCTCTCTCCCATGTTCCGACAAATGGGATTCAAACGACATGACTCTACTGGTTGAGGCCATCGACTCTTCTTTCTGTATCAATTATCCTTTGTCAAATTTTACTTATAAACACTAATTATAACATTAAAATTATTACCAGGATTATAGTTCCCAACAATCATATTGACCAATGGTCTTAATTGACCAACGATCATATAACAATCGAATCTAGATGGTCACATTTCCCTTTATATTCACTTCATTATTAAATAGACATGGTTTTATTGTGAATAATATAATATAACACACATTTTTAGTACATATTTTTCATTCAAAAAGTCCGGGTCATTACATTCCACCATATTATAATGTCTTGGTGGTTATCCTTACCCCATCTCTATGATACCATGTTTAAATTTGTTGCCACATTTCCCATGTTGCCTTTATGTTATTGTGTTATATCTTACCTCATTGTTCGTATTTAGGATTATCACCCATTTTATGTCTCATATATATTCCTATTGTCTAAAATTTAACACTTTATTCATGTTATGCTATGTTTATTCCCTTACCGGGCTTTATAGATCACTCCTTTCTTATGTATTTCCTCAGGTTATCCCATGCAGTTTTAAGTATGCTGGAATATTATGATCATGTTAAGGAAGTTTTCAATAAAGGAAATGTGCCAACTATTTAAAGTTGTTATGTAATGTACCTAATTCCCAAATACGCTAGAATTCTTGATATTCTAGATTTTATATTGTTTAATATTATGTAATAAAAATTAATTTAATATTTAATAAAGATAAGGGTTTTCATAATGATATATCATAGTCACACCAGGATGTACTACTATGGGTGAGCTATTAAACTCATGGAGTACTCCCTCACACACTTATAACGGAAAAATCAACCTACCCTAGAAGAAAATTGGGTTTTTTCCACCCCCTACCATCTATAGAGAGAATTACTATGGACAACATTGTCACACATCACCTTTTATTATTATTCTCCCCATTGTGACTCCTCCACCTACCGCATCAAGGAATACTCCACAGTTATATGATAAAGACAACCTTGGACATTGTGGTCCTCCATGTCAATATGTATTGATGCAATATCATTAATATATTTTTAAAAATCTACATATTCTTGAAGAACATCTCTCTAGGACGTCTGACTTAGCATGTAGACAACAACATTCCCCTTTCTTGGGTTGTAGGAGATCTCAAAATCATAATCTAGGAGAAAATTCATCTACCTTTTCTGGAATTGTAAATAACTTGACCATAGAATCCTAGATACAATACTTACTTCATTTTATTATAACTAGATACAAGTGATCACATCCCAATGGACTTAATAGTTTAGTTGTCTTGGTAAACGAGATACATAGTTGAATCTCACATGTACATTTGAAAATATAAAATTCAAAATAATATTTTCTTTGAGAACATAGTTATTATATATAGAATATAATTTAATATCATTCATAGTACAATTACTGACTTTTTAGGGAAATAAATAATAAGAAATTGGTGATCTCAGGTACTTAGTAAGAGAATGCATACAACAGAAGCTATTATAGAATAAATGATACATGAATAATATGGAACGAATAAATGATGACCAAATAATTACATATAAATAATCACATAATCTTGAAACTTATACATCGATGAAATAACTATTTTAATAATAACATATACATTAATAACTGATTTCATAATAATAGAATTCATAATGTTGAGCATCTTAAACTTACTGTCACGGACGCATGCCAAGATATCTTATATTAATGGGTAAGGACTCAACCAAATACCTAACCTATTTTTTCTCATGAGACCTATCTATGAATCAAGTGGACATATAATTTTAGGCCCTACCCATCACTAAATAATTCCAATTCATTCATCATATGAATAAATAATATAACTTAATCAACATTCCATAATAATAATAAAAATATTTATCAGAAGAAATAGCATATAGAATTTCAATAATTTCCCTAGTAAAACTGATCATAAACCATCCAAAGAAAAATAATATATGGTATAATTATAATATATCCTTTTTAAAGCATAATATATAATAAATGATATTGACATAGAGGAGAATACTTTAAATAGATCACTAAAAAATTTGTTGAGGAAAATACCATTTTAATATTAAAATCACTTAATCAAAATATAAAAATTTATAAAATATAAGTGAAAGATTTTTCTTAGAAAATAAATATGTAAACTTGTATAATAATATTTAAAACATTAATTATTTATGATGGTGGTAAAGTTTGTTCATGCTGAGTATGTTAAAACAAATATTCCTTTCACATTTTCAGTAAAAAGTAAAAAGTATGTAATTTAGAAAATGATAAGAAGATTACATTGAAATATAATAAAAATTAAAAAATAGGTAAAAATAAATTCAAAAAATCATATTAGAATATAAAAACATTATTGATAATATTTTAAAGAAAAAATATACATGGAAAAAAAGATTCCTCACCCAAAGTAAAACAAAGTTGGTTTTACATAAAAACATAATTTCAGTCTCTTGAGTATTTAAAAATGGGAACATTATGGGAAATATTTTACTTTATATAAATAAATATAGGATTATATATTATTATTTTTTAATATATAAGGATCAAATAATTCCCCCAACAAATACTTAAACATAAAAAATCCTGAATAATTACGAGATTGTGAAAAAAACACTTACATGGATCATATCATTGAATTGAGAATTAATCAACGAAGTGATTATGTAAAAAAAATTAAATCCAAAAAAAAAGTGGAAATAAAATATAAGAAAAATATATTTCATTTCAAACTTAATCATGTTATAACATTTTCAATGAAGTAGAACTATAACCCAATGAATGGAAATTGAGTTAAGAAACCCCTTGCCCCAAACTTACAATTTGTTGGAAATTATTTAACCTCCTTTATAATGGTTTTAAAACATTAATTAATTTATACCAAAACCATATTTATATTTATAATACCATAAAAAATTCACTTATAACATCTTATCATCAGTTCATTAACAATATTTCATTATTATCATTGTTTTGGGTGTAAGCTACTTAGTTTTCTCATTTATGTTTTATCATAGATGTTTCGGTTATTAGGAATAGGTTATTTTTTCATCATATATAGAATTATTTTAATTTTATAAATATTATATTTATTCATTATATACATTTTTAGAATCAATTTTTAATTGTGTACATGGAAAATTAATCACATCACTTTGTAGAGATGGTAAGCCGTACGTACGCACGAGAAACATTATCATTTTTTTAATTGGTGAATGGATATAGAAGAATATGATATGTGAAATTTATAAAAAAAAATATCATTTCATATGTATCAGATATATTTATTAGTTCTATCATTATGACTAAACATGTAAGGTGGTGATGGAAAACAAATTACATCGATTCGTGAGGCGGTAGTACGCTATATACATGAGTGATAGTTTTATTTCCCATTTGATAGAGAAGAAAGAGATAAATATAATGTCATAAACATAATGAAAAATAATTTTATGGGAGATAATATTGTTATTATATTGGAAATTTTAGGACATAATTAAATGTGGTAAAAGGAGAAGTAAAAAAGAATGATGTTGGTTAAGATGATTACCATCTCTTAAAGAAACCTCATTTGAATATCTTCTTAAGAACCATATGGTTGGAATTTTGGGAATACAATAACCTCTATAAAATGGATAAGTATGTTATGGAGATATTTTATTAGGTTTTTTTGAGATAAATGACTCAATAGGTTTTAATAAGTGATGATGCGGTCTTTTATAATTGAGGTGAGTGGTACACTTGTAATTTTTCAATGTTTTAAAAAATTATTAAGCCACGCTCCTTAAAAAATAGATCCAAAATGACACATATTATAGTGTGATAAGGTTAAGGATAAATTAAATCCAACAAGTGAGGTTTAATAAAGTTATCATTCCATTTTAACCCTTATCTTTTGGTTTAACCACTTTATTAACCATTTTTAACCTTAACAGAGATAATAAATTTTTTGATATTAAAGGATTATAATTTTACTTATATGGTAAACATTGGATACTAAATAGAAAAGGGATGAAATTTTTTACCATTTATCAACCTAATTTTCCATATTTATTATTTTTATGTTTTTTAAATAATTTAATAAAATATCATTTTTCCTAAAATATCATTAATGCCATTTTTAACACTATTCATTTAATGTGACCTGAAAGACATGAATATGGTAATATAATTAGAATATAAACTTGTAAATCATTAATAATATTTCAAATTTATCTATTTAATTTTTCTAAATCAATAATTCAACCAAATTATATTACTTTTAATGTTTTTAAAATCATTTACTTGATTTTTCAACTGCTTGCACAAGTACTGTGTCAGCATTATATATGTTTTTAATGTAATTATAACATTAGTAAATATTGAAAATAAATTAAAAACATAAAAATAAATAAATTATTTTAAAAATTATATTTTAATTCATTCAAAACATATTATTATCACTATGTAAACATATAAAATAAATTAAAATCAAGAGAGTGACATTTCGAAAATTTCTTTATTTAAAATAATATAAATGTCCTTGTGAAAGGAAAAATGGAACCAAAATGTCATATATTAGAAATTGGGATTAATATAATCGAATTTATATCATTAAATTAAATAAATTAATTTTTTTTTTGTTGTTTTGGAGACCCTATATCATAGTTTTAACACTATTTTACCCATTTACCCTTACCATGGTGGTAAATATTTACCAAAGTTGCTATTAATAATGAAAAAAATAAATGTGAATTACTTAAAAATTTTGCAACTATGGTTTTAAAATATTGTATCCTTTTTTCAATATTCAATATATAGAATTGGTAGAAATAAATTTTAATATAAATGCATAAAATTCAATGAAAAACGTTCTTAGAAAAAAATGCCTTTTGAAGCAAAGAAATTAACTTATATCAAAATCATGTTAAATATTGATAATAATGGAATTTGTTATATTGTTTTAAATAAATGGATATTATATCACTTTGATAAAAAAATCCAAAAATATAATGGGGCATTTAAATTAAATTTATTTAATGAAAATAAATGAGAGTATTTGAAAAATCAATATTTTCACTATTCATTAAAAAATAAATCATTTCAGAACAATATAAAAAATTCACCCAAAGTTAATTTTGATACATTTATTTCATAAAAAATTAATTTCATAAAATTAATTTTCTAAAATTTCTATAAATTTATTATAATTTCCACGCACAAAATGAAATAAAATAATTTTTGAAGAAAATGCATTTTGGAAGCATAAAATGACTTCACTAAAAATTACGGGATTATTTCATAAGAATTAATCATTAAATTTGTATTATTTCGGTCTATTATACATATATTAAATAATCTGGGTACTCATATTTATACCCACAAATTCAATGACTAGGTTATAGTGATCAAATTTAAATAATATTTTTTATAATATATCTCAATTCACTTAAAGCTCAATGTTGTGTTTTAAGTAATATATTGAGATTATTATTATTTTAATCAAAATTTATAGGGTGTTACAAAATTATATTTTAATATTACTAATAAAATACATATTTCGGGATCTCATGGTCAGTGAAACCCATACATTGCTCACCGATGAGGTAATGCTGCCAGAACTACCACCATCTCCAAATCATAAATGCAATAGTTATGCTCATGGAGACATAAATAGATAAACCTATAAGTGATCATAAATATGACTTTCATTAAGATTCATCCCAATACCAGAATAGAATTATCATAAAAAATCTCAAACATCACCCCTTCCTCTAGAAACTGAAGTACTGGAGCACTGATCAAATTCTTCTTCAAGTAATTGAATGCTACCAAATACTGATCAGTCCAAATGAAAGTTTGGTCCTTCCTTGTCAAAGATTCCAACGAGTATGAAAACTAATATAAATCAGACACAAACCTCCTATAATAGTCTAGAAGACTGAGTAAACTATAAACCTCTACCACATTCTTGGGAACTTCCTAAGAAACAAATACCTTGATATTCGATGGGTCCATGTCCTCACATTATCGAGACAATATGTCCAATGCAATTCACCTATCACATCTAGAACTTACCCTTGGATAGATTTTCATAGAACTGGTGGTCTCAAAAGACCTAAAATTTTGGATTTTAGATGTTTTTTATGCTCCTATGACTTTTATTAGATTAAGATATCTTTGATGAACATGAGGACAAACTAGTCTAAGAACTCACAAAATATGTAGTTTATGATCTCTACGAGATTTGATGGTGCATTCAAGAAACTAAATAGTGTGAACATGAACTTGAAGTGATCATACCTACATCCAAAATAATTCATTGAGATATCCCCATCTTTCAACCTCATTTGGTGATGTCCAGACTGAAATTTGATCTTAAAAAACCAACTGGTTCCCTTCAACTGTTCAAACAAATCATTGCTCCTTGATAGAGGGTAATGTTTCTTGATCATTAACTAATTCAACCTCAAATAGTCCACACACAACATTATAATTACATCCGCCTTTTTAGTTATCAACATTGGATCACCCCAAGGAGTCAAATTGGATTGGATTAAACCACTCCACATCAGATCATCAACCTATAACATCAACTATTGAAACTCCATAGGTTATATTAGATAAAGATCTATCCAAATTGGACATGAACCTAGTTGAAAATCTATCCAAAAATTGACATCATGTAGAGGGGGTAGTGTCATATCATTATTGGGAAAAAATATAGAAAATACTCCATAACATTCGGAACATTATCTATCTAATTTTACACTGATAGCTCTGAATACTAAGACATAAGAGGCACCACTTTCTTGCCACCCATCCAATAACTCCACTATCGAACAAACACCACTCACTAGCCCTCAAAATCAGAAAACAAAACTATCCTAGGTAAATATTCAATGAATTAATGCGTGGAATAAACCCAATCCATGAAAAAGTATGACATTCTATGGATTTATCTATAACAAAAAGAAATCTACCACTAATTGGTGATTCCCCATCACTAGTCAACACCCCTGTCACACATTAAACAAGGTAGCCTAACCTTTAACCAGCATAGATAAAACCAAGGGCATAAAAATTCTATCCACATATAGTCCCAAGGAACATAATAAAGAATGATCAATAAAGGAGTTGAAGGATCTTGAATATAATAAGGAATAAACAAGGGTAGATGACAAAACAATCATACCTTAGATAACTTTTGGCCTTGATGGCGCTGCTGCCTCCATCACATGCATCTTACCACACCTAGCTCCTCTGCCTCTCTACTGTTGGCCACCAAGACCATGCTCTGAAATAGATACTTGAGTGTAGGGACCATAATGAGTTTTCCCGCTCCAAACTACATCTTCCTTTGGCTACTGACCAAGCATCAATGGTCCCTACTACTGAAACTACCACAAAGGTAATTTTTGTTGCCGCCAAAATGGGGCCTGACCACCCATATGAAACTATACTATCTAATTGGTTTTAAATTTATCCTAGTGGTGTATTTTTTTCACTTATTAGTTTCTCATAATACAGATTCTCAATAAGGATTTGAAGAAATATTTCGTGGTTGGTTCCACACTGGTCAAAACCCCGACTTCCTAAACATTTGCAACCCACTACTAGAATCTCTAGTCCTTGATATTCCATACTACCCAACATTTTGAGTCTCACCATCCAGAGAAAGAATCTTCTCAATAACCTCCATATTATTTTAAACCTCCAAGTATGTTGGAAGCATAATGGAGTGACCACATACCTAGTTTTTAGGCACATAGCCTCCTTCATATGTCGTTCTCTAGACTCCTCATCCTGGAAGACTTTATGGGAAAAGTACTGGAGGACCTTGAACCTGATCCTAATCTCCCACACACTCAGAATCCTTTACTTAAGAGAGATAAAATACTTTATATTTTCTGCCTTCATCATCAATGATAGGAATTACAAAATAAACTCCTTCTAAAAGTCTATCCTTAACACATCTATCTCTTTACAGTCACCAAGATAATCCACCGCTAATATACATATCCCCACATCTATGTAACTTCTAATGGAACCCAAAACTCAACCTAATCTTGAATTAGACCAAAAGAGATCTCAATATTCTCCAACCAGTGAATTGTATCTAGATCTGATATCCTTACATTATACTTTCTCAAACTCTAATGCTGAATGTTTTGAAAATCCCTCTACTATGCCTCATCCTCCTCTATCTGGTCAGTCCTCTAACTATTAACTAGATCATCCTACTGAACATCTACTACTTGAGCTAATTTTGGATGATTATCATGATCCATTACTAAAAAACAAGTAGAAACCCTAATCCCGGTAGTATAGAATTTTATCAAGTTCATTAAATTAATTCATTTTAATATCCTAAGATCACCCAATTTTGGCATGAATATATTCAATCATGGTACATGTACCTATCCAAGGTATTTTCCCTAAAAACAAGTCCAACTCACTTGGATATTCAATAATCTCAGAGTCATTTTACTAGATCATAGGGGTCCCTAAATTCGATGTCCTAGCTCGTCTCCCTAGTCCATGTCACAAATTAAGATCAACTAGAATTGTTCCCCTACCAACCCATGAAATCCTAACAGTTTATAACTCCAAAATCCATCCTATATCTTAAATAAAACCTCTAATACCACTCTATCATGACACCCTACCTCCAGAGGTACCCCTTTTAAGGTGACAATGAATTAATAGAGATAACAACCCCTAAATCTTTCCTCCAGTAGGCCCTAGGTTGGATACATGCATTAATTGTATAAAAATATCACATATGGAAATCGGTACCCTCTATAATAATATAGGATTAGAATATAGGATAAACAAACAACATGAAACTGTAATACATAATATAAAATTAACACAAAACCATCACATAATGCATGAACAATATCAATAAATAAAAATAAAATCCTCCAAGTAAATAGAAAAAAAGTCCTATGATAGTGACTCAACAACAACTCTAAAACCCAACCTAGTAATTTCTGTCTTGGTCCCCAAATCCCCCATGGAAACTTGAAAAATAACTTATATACATAGGGTGATCATAACATATATAATTAGTAGGATCATACCCAAGGTTTCAAGTATTCAAGTTATAATTTCATAATAATTTTCCAGTGAAAAATAGTATAACTAACATGAAACTATATAGGTCAAATAACCAATCCCAGCCTCATCATTACATGATCACAAAATCATGCATCAAATATAGTAATATAGTGTCAAAAGAACATAAAAGAAGTTTCCCAGAAACATATTCCTTACTAATTTTCTAATATCATACCCCAACGTCAGACATCCCATGCTCCCATACCTTCTATACAGATCACATCACATATCCATCCATCTATGACATGGTTTGGGCTGAATCTATACCTACCTGACCCTCACAAGATCTATAATTTAGTGATAACATCAGTCATCATCACATCACATCCACATCACATCACAACACAACCTCATAAAATCACATCATAACCTCATCACATCACATCACAACCTCATCACATAATTGGAGAAGTAGGGTATGATGAACATGAAGAACATAAACCTTGTTCCCTCCTCATACCATACACGAACCCATCACATATCACATCCTCATCACCACTAGGTAATCTCCAACACCAACTCATATCATCATTTCTAATGGAATATTAGGGAAGAGGGGGTAGACATCCATCTATACCACCACCATCCTGGATATTGAGGAAAACCCCTGGAGCCCAAAACCTTTGGGCATTGGTAAGGTTATACAAATCAGGTGGGGTGAATAATGAAATAACATAAAATACATGATAGATAGATAATACATAATACCTAACCTATGGTTTCACATAAACTTCCATAGAATACACTATAACACCACCTTCGAACCATGAGACATACATCATAACTTCTACCACAACTAAATGCATCACACCATGAAACCACCAAACATAACCACATAATTCTACTTCAAATTAAAGGTTCCACTATTTTCCAACTTTTAACAGTTATCCACTAACTCCAATTTATTATCCATTCATTCACATTTAATACCCATTGGTTATTTTTTCAATTAATTTAAAGTAAGTACTACATATCAATTCCATCCCATTCCTATTCATTTACCAAGCTAGGATATTTCATTTTCAGCATTATAATTTATTCCATGGCTAACCGGGAAACTAATATAACCACACCACACAACATCTCATCCATATCACATCAAATATTGACATAACACCACATCATCCAAACCATATCACTACAATAACCACAAAGCTCCACCACCACACATCAAAACCACCACATAAAACAACCACCACATGACACGACCACCACAACACATCACCACCATCTCACAACCGTCCACACTGAACAAGGAAACAAAATAAGTACAACCACACTAGCATCAGATCCCAGATTCCACAATTTTAGATTTAAAAATAGATTTAATTTACTTCACTTCATTACTTATCATGGGTATTCTCACACAATTCGAAATTTCCCTGAGAAAAAAAAATAATTATCCATATTTACATTCTTGGACTTTTATCTAGGGCACAATAAAAAAATCAACTGAATATGGGTCTCACTTATATATCAACTAAAAAAGGCTCCCAAAAACAATTTTTTTATAAAATAGAATACAACATGTATAATTTCAACATTAATAAAATTAAAGTAGTAAAAAATGTGATTTCTCCCCATTCCCATAAAAATAAGATTAATCCAATTCATTATCTCTTTTAAAATGAACCTAAATATCCACCCAATGGAAGGAAAAAGCAATAAATATCAACACATGAACATAAAAAAGGAAGATAACAAGGATACCCTACCTTAATGAAGTTTCTTTGATTCACCATGCATAATAGAGTGAAAGGGAAACAACTAGAAGACCACAAACACCCAATCAAACCTTGAATTAACTTAGATCACACTAAGGGATCATCACAATCATATCCCAAACTCACCCCATTAAAAACATCATCACCGTTGTGAATCCTTGAGTTAATAATGAAAGTAAACAAGGGAAACAATGAGGATAACCCACCTCACATTTCCAATATCAAACCCTTAAAATCTAAAGATTAAAGATGGAGGAAATGTGGATGAAGGATCCCTATAATCACTTAGGGTTTTTCAAAATTGAGAAAAAATAGAGGAATGGAGGTAAAACTAAGCCCCTAATAATTTATAAGTAAGTTGGACCTCGGTACATTCATGGTGTGAAACCCATATTCACATCATGAATTTTTATAAGGCCCTCCAATTTAGGTTGGGAACTCATCCAACCTTAAAAATGACGAACATCTATTTATTTTCACGGTTCTTCAACTTAGATTTAATTCAAATCATGAATCATAATTTCACATCAGGAGTTACTTAGGCACAAAAAATGATCACAAACTCAAGTCATGAATCACCAGCCACACAAGTTTTAAACATACTCTCACCTCAAGAACATCCTGTTGTAGCCGAATTGTATCTCCAAACTCTACCGAACCCTCCTCAAGCCTCCTCTGAACAACTCCAACTGCCAAACTAGTAAAGTATCAGATCAAGAAGGAATGAACCATTATAATGAGGTTTTCCTTTATCTACCTCTTATGTATCTTTATCAATCACTTTGACGGATGAAAGGAGTAATTATTATCGACGGTGTAAGGTACACAATGCATTCTTTATTTTTTCTTATACATTGTTTCAGTTTCATACAAGGTATATATTGGGAATGGGGTTTCTATTTTCTTATAATATATTGATTAAGTATTAGTGGATATTTATAGACCAGTATGGTTTAGTATTGGAATACATGTTATAGTAAATTTCATATTGTTTTAGTAGTGTCTAAAACAACCAAATGGATAATATTGTGGTTTCTATAATTATAAATTTTTGAAGGATTACATAGACCAAAGAACAAATCAAATAACCTTGAATATATCTATTATATATTTCGATTTTTAAATATATACACATTCAATTAAAATATTTATTGACCATTTTCTTAATTATATATTTCCAGTATTATTCAGATGATGCTGGTAAATCAATTAAAGATGATAAAATAGATGTATTTAAGAATGAATTAGAACGTTATGTTATGTTATAATATTTATAAAATTATTAAAGAGGTACTTATATATAACTTTTTTATTTTATTTTTATATCTAATTTGTGACATGTATGATTGAATAACATGATAAATTCAAAGAGAATTAGCTCAAATTATCACAACATGGTTGCTAAAAAAATTATTCATTTGTGGCCTTTAGAAACCTTATGTATTTCCAATGTGTTATGTTCTCAAAATAATATGAAGTATATTTTTTCATTTCAAGTAAATGCATTTCACATGCTCATAATTGATAAAATGCACTCAGTATGTCATGAAACTCTAGGAAAATGACTGCTAAATCATTTTTGACCTATAAGAATAAGAAAAACATCATTTTGACTTGTCATGTGTTTGAAATGACCAAATATGCATGTTTTACATTTTAGAGATATTTTAGTTAAAAAAATACATCAAATGGGAAAAATTAAGAAAATGAAATAATATTATTGTGAAACTATGAGATAATTTTTTTGATTCATTATTTATGTGTAGTAATGGACCTCACATCATTCTGATACATGGGGTGGTTGGAATGACCTGAAGTGTATTTTTCAATTAGAAGTGTTAAAAATTTCAAAAAATGTGTCACGTGTTCAAAACCATGATAATGATATTATATTGTAATAAAAAATTAAGAAAACTATCATAGATTCATTATTGATATATAATAATGAAACATACTTTATTTTGATACACGGTGTGGTCAGTATGATTAAAAGTGCGTGTTTTCCATTTAAAAGTGATATTATTGTTCAAGACATGCTTTCCATACACAAAACCAAGTAAAAAATATCATATTGTTTAAAAAAATTATGAAAATTACTATTGATTTAGTTTTGACATAAAAAAAATTCCATATCATTCTAAATTCCAGTTTGATTAAATTTCCAAATGTACACTTAATTCAATTTTAAATCTTGTTTTAATTTAAAGTTATGTCATACATTGAAAACCATGAAAATAACATTTTAATATCATTAAAGGGTAGGAAAATAGTGAAAAAATAATATATGAAGTATTATATTAAAATACACATAATTCTAGCATGAAATACAGTTGAATTGATTGAAAGTGAACCATGCAAGTAAAATGATGTTTTTAACTTATAAAACATGAATTAAAGTATAAAAACTTGAAAAAATTCTTGAATTTCCATGAAATCATTAGAAAAAAATACTTGATTAATTTTTGACATATAGGCATGACTTACATGGAAATCTAATTTGCATGTGGCCAATATGATAAGAAGTTTATTTTTAATTATTTTAGAGTGATGAAAAATGAGCGTTAAATGATCAAAACTGAAAAAATGAACTTGAATTATCAGGAAATACTGGGATGAAGACCATTGATTAATTTTTTAGATATATTAATTGAAATCATGTCATTATAAAATTTCTTTTTATAATAATTATTGAAATTTTTCTTCATTCAATTTAAAATTGTGTGACACATTGAAAAGCAATAAAAAACATAAATTATTTTTAAAACCATAAGAGAATGATGAAAAAATAATATGTGATGTATTAAAATGAAAAATATTATTTTCAATGTATGGTGTAATTAGATTGACTAATATTTTATCACACGTGTTAAAATTATTTTTTAATATATAGACATTCTTCAAAGTGTCAAAATTAGGAAAACACACTTTGATTTTCGTGAAATCATAAGAAAATGATCCTGATTATGTTTTCCCATGTAATAATGAATGACATGTCAATTCAACATGTGATGAGTTTGGGATGACCTGACGTGTGTTTTAAAATACTTTAATGTGTTATAAAACATGTTCGAATGGTCAAAATCAAGTAAATAACCTAAAATTGTTAGAAAATTCTAAAATAATGATCCTTGATTAATTTTTCACATGTAGGAACAAATGATATATTATTTAAATACATGTTTTGGTTATAATTATTTTAATTATACTTTTAGTGTCAAATATTTCAATTCAAATAAAAAACAAGCATTGCATTT
This sequence comes from Viscum album, assembly GCA_963277665.1. NCBI lineage: Eukaryota > Viridiplantae > Streptophyta > Magnoliopsida > Santalales > Viscaceae > Viscum > Viscum album. The sequence continues at coordinate 305,328,453 of OY728158.1, forward strand.
TGAATATTGAGAAAATGAACTCAAATAATAAAATAATTTAAATTTGTTGAGTATTATTTACAAAATAACTATTGTTTATAATTATTAATATATATTTTATATTTCAATTATATACTTTTCAGCATGCTAAAATTCAAATAATGTAAGATCACTTTAATGTACTGTAACATATGTTTATTCTTATTTATATTCATTGGGTTATATTTTGTTTTAGAACATATATTTATTTTTCTATTATTTGTAATAATTGTAACTATAACTTCTATTGTTTATTGACAAACACATTTAGTTTCAATGAAATAAAATTAATTTATTTTTATATTTCAAATATATTATTGTTTGTATGGTCTTATATTTTATATATTATAATGATATCATGTGGTTTTTATTGGATATTATCAGGTGATTTTTTTCTTTTCACTAACTTAGTGCTGAGAATGGTTAGGCCCATCATTAATAGAAGATTTTTTAATGCTTAAAATCATTAAGAAATACTTTTATGAGTGTTTATATTATCTAGTTTTATAATAGTTAATGTTCTTACCTTGATCAATAATGAAAGATTAAGTTAAGTCTTTGAGAGATTAAATATATTCCTAGATGGTGGTACACAAATTTTGATAAGTAGTGTTTTATTTTATCTTATTTCTCAATAAAATATATTAAAATTTATAAATATTTATGAAAATTAATATCATAATGAGACTATGAATGAAAAATATATAGAGTATCTTTATATAAAAAGAATTAATAATGAGAAAAAATGATTTAAGAGAAAATTCCATGGATTCCTCATGGTTCATACTATGTGAATATATGTAAGTTAAATAAAATATGGTAAATGGAAAGTTTACCAACCACAATACATTTATTGTATGTGTTGGAAACATACATTAATGCATAAAACATGATATAGTGAGAGCCACCACACCGTATTTTGTGTCATTTCATAGTTCTTGATATTATGACACAACGTTCATGGTGAATGATATAAGATACCCAACTATGGTAAATCAAGGCTCTAACAGCACTAGTAAAGGGTTTTATCAGCACTTAAAAATGATGATATTGCGAGTGATGTCAAGGGGGTCTTTCACAGTGCTAAAAAATCACTATAAAAGGATCCATTTATCAGCTCTATTTTCTAGCAATGTTGAAGGGTGACTTTAACAATGCTTTTTAGCATAGTTAATGGGATCCTTTAATAGAACTTTTTTTAAAAATTGTTAAAGGGTATCTTTTAACAGTGCTAAAAATCATTGTTAAAAAATATGGAAAAAATTAGTTTTTCATAGACCCCCCCCCGACCCACTTGCCCAGTGCTTATAGCCCCATTTCTCAGCACCTTTCACTACCCATTCTCCACTATGAACCCCACCTCCCTTTCTCAGCACTACAAGGTTACACCGAATAATTGTGCATGTTTGGATTTGATCACAAGACCTCCCTTATGAGAATGAATTCTCTTTACCATTATGCCATGTGTATTTTGTTGTATATTTAATGACTTTTATATTTATTTTTATATATTTTAAAATATGTGATATATATATATACACACAATTATATTTATTTAAATATATTATATACTAATATTAATTTTTATATATTAGAATATAAATAAATATATATGTGTGTGTGTGTGTTTATTAATATGCACAAATATATATATATATATATATCTATATATAAGTTATATATACATATGAATTAATTTTAATAAGATAAATAAAATAGATAATTTTTTTACATTTAATAAAATGAATAATTAATATTTATTTTATAAACTTAAAAATAAATTTCCAAGTAAATATGTTGATATATAAATTTATACAAGTGATTTATTATAATGAAATATAAAAAAATATGCATATATTTAATTATAAATAAAACTATACTATAAAAAATAATAAAAAAAATCCAATTCATAATATCAATATGAATGTAAGTCCTAGAAATAAATTATGTCACCACTAAAAAATGGGCAATAAGACACCCTTAAATGAGACTGGAATTCAATCAAATATTAAAAAATTGGGGTACCCTGACTAAAAACTCGATTTTAGAGGTCTTCTAAGACTTTTTGGGCCTAAACAAATATGACATAGTTTTACCTGTGTCACCAAGGTCATAGAGATCATCACAGGTTTTTATTTGATATGTGGTGGAGCCCAAACGAACACCAGGATCAAAAGTTATGGTCCTTTGAAGTTCAAGTTATGTTTTTGACTTATTTTAGATCTTTTAATTATTTTTTTGATTTTTTTATCTTCCAATTGATGTTAAATGACTATTACTCGATAATAATTAGAAAATTATTGATACTATTTTTAATTATTTTATAATCTATTTTCACTAAATATATCTTATATTAAGTTTGAATGACTATTTACCTTATCGAAAACATATTTTAAAAATATATATTATATTTATATCAATAAAAATATATTTATTTATTATTCTTAATGAATAATATATATTTTTGAAATATAATCTACTATAGTTTTAGTAAAAAAGAACTGATAAATGGGGTCTTTATCAGTTCTTCTAAAAAAGAAATGATAAAGGGGGCCCTTTATCAGCATTTTTTCTAGCACTGGCATAAGGTATCTTTAACAGAACTTTTAGTTAGCTCTCATAAATCCATAGTGCTATATAAACCCAGTTTTGTATTAGTGTCCTTTGACCTGTATTCCAATGTTTTTTATCATGTTTTTTAGCATATGATACATCATGTGATGATGTGTATATATTTTATTGATTGTTAATAGTTTTTAACAGTCATATTAATAAATTAGAACTTTTATAAATGTTATAAATATGGAAAGCCAAAAAATGGTCCTTTAATAACTATTGGAACCTGGGTGTACCAAGTTAGAAGAATGATGGAATGAGTTTCACAAAATTTCATGTTGATTTTCAATTGGCCTTATTGAATAAAACATGTCACTAACTAACCAACATAACCTACTAAACCCAATACCTGAATCAATCCTAAAAAGACCCCTAGGGTGTTTGTGATCCCCATGGGCTAAAAACTCTCTCATGAAAATAAAAAATAATCAATAGGGAATAATGTTTCCAAAAGAATAACTCAATAAGACAAAATAAATTGAAAGAATACATAAACCATTAGTATTCTAAAAAATTCATCAATAGAAAGTTCCACAAGTAGACAAGTACAAGTCCCTAAAATGGTACATCAACCCTAGTCATCACATAACCATCAAGACATTACCATAAGGTATCCATTTAAAAATAGGATAAAAAACTACACAAGTCATCACCAACTCTCAAGGTCCCATTATCAAGAACACCAACATCCTCCAAGTGGTGCCTTTTCTTTTCCTAGACACTTGATAAGAAAGTCTACAAACACCCAAAAATGTATTATATGAGAAACACTATCCTAGTAAGATCCCACCAAGTATTCCATATCAAATAAACCAAATATAATCAATTTTAAATAAAACAAGACATGCAAATATTTTTATAATTTAACATAAATCATGCTTTTAAAATCATTTCAAAGGAAAGTATAAAATAGGTAACAAATTTATTTCCATAAAATCATGCATGAATAGATATTTATATAAAACAATGAATCAATAAAACATTTCATAAAAATTGGAATGTATAAATCACTTTCAATCATGTCACCATGATTATAATACCCAGGGTTAGTTAGATCAAGGCTCAACGATCCTCACACATCTTAGTGAAATATGACTCCAAGTGTGCACATGTCCCTAGATCTCAGGAATAAGGGGAATAAGAATCCACTCCAATGAATTAACTCTATACTCTCATCATGTTTAGTATCATTTTAATCATCATTCCATGGCTAGGTAGAGCTAATACATTCATAGTGTTCTTTCCTTAGACTACCTGCCTATCTACCCAGGCTCCCATGTTCTTCAAGTCAATCCATCATATAAAGGGATATCAATCATTTCAATCAGTGTAAAATCATTTTAACCAATCATTTAAAATTACCCCAATTTCAAGTTTCAGAAAATTCCATTTCATTTTAAAACCAACATCAAATTGTGTTCATCAAAACTCATGCCTTTCAAAACAAATAATTTCATTTCAAATTCATTAATCATTTTATGCTTTCCTTTCTCTATAAATCATCATCAAAGTCACTAATAAAATCTTTAATTTCATTTTAAATTCATTTTATAGAAAGTATCACTTTATTTGATATCCATTCCCAAGAGGTTTAACACACAGAAACCATACCATTAAGAAAAAAGCAATAAAGAAACCCAAATTAATCTTTGTACATCATTTATAAATACAATTCAAAATAACAAGCATCAAAGGTTTAAATTGATAGGAATTTCCTTATGAAACCACCTAATTCAATCAAGGTATCATTAAACAACAAATATGGGATCTTCAATGGAGATTTTATAAGATACAATATAAAAAGAATAATCCTAGAACCACAATTAATCAAATAAATATCTCTATCCATCAAAAAAATAATGATCCACCACTCTTGAAGAAGGATAGAGATGAGGAAAAACGAATTCATGATCAAATAAAGGTTAAAATTACTAGAAGAGATTCAACATATAAACCGGTACTTTGATCCATGAATTTTCAATGTTGTAAGCGAAAAAACTACCCTAAAAGAGAATCTAAGTGCAAATAGTCAAATTAGGTTCAATGGAGAAGAAATTATAATTAAAAAAGAGTTTTTAGGTGAAAAAATTATATAATAACCTAAGGTTTCCATTCCCATAATGACATCACTATCTAGCCTCTGGATCCCACTGGATATATGATGGTGCCCTGGTATAATTCAAATTCTTCTAGAAGTCCCACCAACTAATCAGTTGGATTCATATAGAAACCCACTTATTCTATCATTTCATTAGCTAGTTGGTGGACCTCTCTAACTAGTCGGTGGACCTCCGATAGCCATTTTGGCTACAAGACCTTATCCACTTTCAAGTAAAACACTTAGATACCTCTCAACCTATCAAGTATGAATCGAAAAAAAATCATGGATCTCTTAAATGAATTAGAAAAAGGTAAAACCCAAGAATCAATGCATATAACTAGAGATCAACAATAAAAACAAAAAGATCCAAAGTAAACCAAGTATTGTATCTAAAATCAGATCTTGAGATGTTTTGAGACATTAACATGGTAAGGTTTAGAAGATATTTGGAGAATTTTTAATGAGTTTTGGAATTGATTTTGTGAATATAAAAGAAAAAACCCATTTTAATAATTTTCATTACACCATAATAATTTTTAGATAATTTTATAGGCTAGTGAAACAAATATTTTTCCATGATGATAAAATACTACCTTGTGTTTTGTTTCATGTAAGTATAAGAGAAAAAGTATTGATACCATGTTGTGAATTATGACTTTAAGTATTCATGCCATAATGTGAGTTCATAATATGAAAAGTGTTCAGGATGTTTTTTACAAATTATGAGCTATAACATAATTTTAATACCATAGTTTGGAGCCTTATAAACCATGAAATAATGAAAGGTCATTATTTTTGTGAAATAAGTTGTCATGAAGAATATTTTAAGCCTATTCCAACGAGCCTATACCATAGTGGTACATGCTCCTGCTTGGCATCCAAAAGACCTAGGATCAAATCTTGGCAGGGGCCAATTTTTGGGTACTATAGCAGCACTATTGCAGGGCACTATAGCAGTATTGTAGTCGTGGTGGAACTGTAGCGGTGATGACACTATAGCGGCGGAGGCACTCTAGTAGGAACTGTAGTGGCAGCAGTACTATAGAAGGTACTATAGCAGCCCAGGTACTGTAGCGGTACTATTCATCGAGGGCCACTTTTGGCTAAAAAAATGGGCTTTCAAGCCAAGTTTCAGGACACTTGGTCTGGGGCCTTCGAGCTATGTAATGGGTCTCCCTCTACCCAGTCTAAAGAGGTCTTTGCTTAAAATAATAAAACGAGGCTTTGACCCCAAACATTAAAAAAAGAATATTTTAAACCTATACATTATAATATAAAGTTCTATGAATTAATCATAGATCACAGTTTTACATCGAACAAATTATTATTATGTAATGGTATTCATTACACCATAATGTTTTTATCAAGTAAGTTATCAAGAATTTAAAGTTCATGATTTATGAGATTTGATAAAATAATTAGGACCTAATTTTTAGAGAGGTGTGTAAATCAAAATATGTTATGCCATTATTTCTTGAATATATGAATATTCCATACAATTGTATATTTCTTGAATACAAGAATATTTTCTTGATTAATTGGATATAAAACTAACCATTATGTATTGTTTTTAAGACAAATTAAGTAGTGGTATAAGGAATAACACGTTTGAGATTTTTATGAAGGGATTAAATGGTTTTTTGAATACTTTATAGGAGAAGAAAAATAGATTTAATAAATAATAATATTAGAGAAATTATTTTTCAATCTATAATTATAAATATTTTTATATGAGAAATTCATGAAATATTCTTGATGATGGAATTAAATTTAAAAACATTTTCAAAATTAGTGTATCAATTATTTGTTAATACTATCATTGTAAATTCCAATGAGTTATAGGGGATTATCTAATGAAATTTGGAAATGGAAATAACCCATTTATTGTCTTTATATATATTCAATAATCATATGTGCATGGAATTTATGAAGACCACAGTGTGTACATGAAATGTGATAACAAAAACCTTTATTTTTTATTTGATGAAGTAAGATTGATGAATATCACTGAAGAAACAAGAAATGAATTCGTTCCTTCATAGGGAATACACTAATAATTAGATCCTATAAATCTTATTGGGGAAAACTAATCATTTAATGGGTGCTAGTTCCTCCCCCATAATGGTAAATGATGATCAAGGAGTAAGAGAAGATCAACTATGGCATATAGCATTAGGTATTCACTAATAGGGGAAAATCATATCCTTTTATATACATTATTCATTTAATAAATAATTCCCTAAGTATTGAGTATCCAAGTATTTCATTCCATTGGAGTGTTCTATTAAATGAACACTTAAATGAATGGTTTAAGTACAAGATTCCATTAATAAATCAATCATATTTATTTATAACTAAATCTAAAACCATAAGAAGGATCATCCAAACACATGAACACATTATCATAAATTCATGCCCCGTCATACTCTATGATAAAATATTATCATAATCATGTTATAATAATCAATATGATTATATCACTTATTGTGATCTAAGTATATTATTAAATATGATATCCCTTAATTTTTTTTCATTTCCAATAATCTCTCACTTGCACAAAATCCCATAAGGTCTCAATTAAAAACTTCACAACTCTTAATGAATCCATAAAAAACACTTTTAGATATGGTTTATTAAACTCTCAACATTTTAGAATAAAAAATTTGTCAAAAACATAATCCTTATCCGAATTCCTAAACATGTGACCCTACAAACCTTAGTATAATTGAAATAAATATGGAATCCCTATTTCACATATATAGGCAATATCATCCTCAATAAATATGTCAATGCTACTCAATCTATTAATGGGTTTAGTGCGACCTACATCAAATAAACACATATCTCATATGAATTTTTCCTCGTCAATATATATCATATACATCATATGTATACCTATATAATCCCTTTTCCCATGAAACCAAGTGACAACTAGGAAAAGATCATTTTAAATTTCTCATAAGCTATCTCATATTTTCTTGATTATTTGAAAAACACTAAACTAATCAATGAATACACTATATGTAATTCATCAGTGGACGAGTACATCAACTTCCCCTCATCCATTTATTTAAACACATCTCACATGACTCAACTAGTCATAGCCATTCATTTCCTTAGTTTAATTAAATCAGAATTTAAATATCTTTTCTCATCATATGAGTGGGTAAATCCGATCTTGGTAATGATTTAACTGATTACATGATCAAAAACATACCCAACCACCTTCGATTTTCTTAGTCATAATGAATTTTGTAATAATGGTATAAAAGTATATTTGTTCTCATGATAGGTATCTTTACAACCTTAGGTAATAAGCATTTATTATAAAAATACACCCCTAAGTATATCAATTATTGTATTACATTCCATGAGAAATAATTAATGGATTAGTCTAAATAATAAGTCTCCACTTATTATCTCATGAGTCCATTACTCATGCTAATCATGACATATCATAAAAACCCATACTTCTATGTGATTATCACCAATTGGGGACAACTTAATGTCACAATTTTATGGGATTTTATCATCACACCGTTCATATAAAGTATATTTTAGTACACATGAATGAAAGATATATAGAAATTATGTTTAATTATAATAACATAATACATTATGGAACTATTACATAAACCCCTTATGTATAGTATACCAAGAGTCTATATATGACCCTCCTGATTCTGTAGTTCCAATGTTTTTATTAAAGGATGTTGTACATTTTCATCTATATCCACCCAAAAGATTCTAACATCACCTCTCTCAATGATCTCTCATATATATTTTATTTTTAAATGATGTTTTTGGTCCTTTTTTGAGATCAAGGTTCTTTTTCCTGAGTGATAACTCTATTTTGGACGCATCATATCTCCTTTAATGCTAGAAACCAATTATAGTTTAAATATTAACTTCTTGATCCAAACAACTTTCATAATAACATTTGATACAACGATTTAATCCACCTCTATTTACAAGTCTTCTATGGTGTATTATTTGGAAATATTCCATCAGATGGATCCACTATTTAGGAAAAACATGAAACTAGATTGAGATTCCATATCATCTCTATTATATTGAAAACTATCATCTGTGTAACTATTTACACAAATCTAACCATCTCCGAAAAATATAAAGAACATATCCTTAATCATTATGAAGTATTTAATAATGTTCTTTATGATAATTTAATGACTCTCACTGGTATTATTTTGGTATCAAATTTTAATTCTAAGATCATAGGTGATATTATGTCAAGTAAAAAATATAGTATACATGATGAAACCTATGTAATACACATAGGGAATTATATCCACATTTTTTACTACTTATAAGGATCTCAAATCTTCTCATGCTTCATTCCATCTAACACTAGTAAGTACCCTTTCTTAGAGTTCTCTATACTAAGACATATTAGCACTTCACCAATGTATGTGTCTTTACTGATTCCAAGAAACCTCTTAGATCTATTTTTATAGATCTCCATATCCTGTATGTAGGTTGATTCACCCATTTCATTCATTAATAATAATTTATCCAAACATATATTCATAGAGTGAAGTGATGATATATCATTTAAGATAATCATTATATCATACACATACAATATCAGAAACACTACAATTCTACCACTAATCCACTTTTATATATAAATAATCATATAATTTTTTAATGAAACTAGATTATTTGATCACATCATAAAATCAAATATTCCAACTCTAAGAAGCCTACTTCAATCCATAAATAGATTGTTATTGCTTACATATCTTAGTAGTATCATTTGGAACTTCAAAACATTTGGGATATATCATATACAATCCCATGAATAAATTCCCATCATGGAAATTTTGTTTACATCCATTTTATATATCTCATAATCAAATTAAGTTATTTTAGTTAGAATATCTGAATGGACTTTTTCATCATTATAGGTAAAAATGTCTCTTTAAATTTAATACCATGAATTTTTCTATAACCTTTTAAAACCTGTAATTCTTTATAGGTATATAATCTTCCATCTATATCCATTTTATTTTGGAAAACCAACTTTCACCCTATGTGTATCACCCCTTTAGGTGTATCCACCATATTTAAAACTTTTTTAGTGTATATGGAGTCCATTTCATATTATAGGATTTTAACTACTTCTAAAAATAATAAATCATGATAGGATATTGGTTAGTGTAAGCGTCATTATCTATTAACATTATATCATCATCATTAGCTATGAAAAATCAATATCTTATGACCTATTAAAAAAATACTACTAGAACTTTATGTTTCTTGTATTTCTTGATTTAGTTATTTTTCCACAAATCGTTGTGGGAATGAATCAACCTCAATATCAAGAACACTTCTTATTTATTAATCTTAAATTTACTCAAGTTTAACTTTACTCCCACTAACTAATTGATCCACTTATTGTATCTTAAGGAAAATACAATCTCAATCCATAAACACTTTATGCTCAGTAGGATTATAAAAATAGTATCCTTTTGTTTCTTTGGGATAACTAGAAAATAATCATTTTTTATGACCTGGGGCCTAGATTTTCAGAATATAAACACCATAAGAGTTATTTAAAACCCAAAATCCTCATAAAATATATAATGGGACATTTCCTAGTCTATATCACATATGTAGTTTTATGGATTCTTTAGAACATAGCTTAATAAGAATACAATAGTCTCTAGATAATAACCATATAATGAAATAGAAATATCACACTAAATCATAATCGATTAAAGAATTTATAACAAGGTCTTATTCCTCCCCTCATATATACCATTCCATTATTATGTTCCAGGAGGAGTGAGCTTCAGAACCATTTCATAATTTCTCATATGATAAGTGAATTATTTCCTTAAGTATTCACCACCTTGATCTGATCATAGGATATTAATATTCTTACCCACTTTATTTCATAATTAATTATAAAACTATTTGAATTTTTCAAAAGTTTTTTAATTGTGTCTCACCTAAAATGAAGATCTATACCAATTAAATTCATTAGTAAAAGTAATTAAGTACCTAAAACCAAAACTTTCTTGACTACTCATTGGTTCATGTACATCACTATGTATGAGACCCAATAGTCCACTAACCCATTCACATTTTCAAAAAAGTGATATATTAATCTTTACTAATAAACAAGATTCAAAATTCCCAAATTTATCTTATTTAAATGGTTCCAAGAGTCCATATATATGGTTTCTTTGGATTTGATTCTCATTTATATTCCCATGGAAACATTGCCAATTATAGGTTATAAAACCCGAAGTATATTTTACTTTGAAACCTAATGTTTTTAAAAGTTTTCTTCACACCCAAAACCAAACTAAATGGAAACCATCATATTTTTATAATAAATTTAACAATTAGAATAATATCATTAAATTAGCAAGTATAAAAGGAAGTTACCATATTAGGAAACCAATGGATAAAAAGAAAAAAATAAAATCAAGTAGAGGAAGTATATCTTATGACGTTCATTTGTTAAATATTGTAATGTAATTAGATTCAATAGGGTTTTACATAGACCAATTCCAATCTGAACTTGAATAATTAAGGTATGAGGAAAATTGTATGTGATATAAATTTAAGCTCATGAAAATTTCTATAAGATCTATGATAGCGGAATCACCACTCTAAACTACCACCAGATCCTACCTTATACATAGATCTCTCAGAGATATATTGAGGGGATATATAACTAGAAATTAGGCTGATATAATTATTAATGTAAAAAATTTATTTATCACAAGTATTTTACACATTTCAAATTTTGACTTTTAAAGAAAAAAATTTATTTTATAAAAATAATTTTTATTTATATTTCAAATTTTAAAGATAAATTTATCAATTTAAGAATTTTAATTTTATGAAATGAAATTCATTATAAAATTAATAATGAAAATATTAGATTAGGGTGAATTTTTGGTATTTTTATTAAATAATTTATTTTTAGGTGAATATTGGAGAATATAGTTTTCTTACCAAAATTGTAAATTTTATGACGTCATTGTTATATAAGTAAGATCTAGAAGTGTATAAAACATTTTAATTAGTAAAAAATGTATTTATTAACTAAAATTATACAATTTAAAGATATTATATTAAATTTATAAAACCCATGGTTAACATTTTATGAACTTAAGTAATATTTTCTAATAAAAGTAACTATTTCTTGTATTTTCTTTTAATTAAATATTATTTTAATAAAATTTGGTTTTGGATTAATTTAAAAGACACATAAAATTTATATGTTTTATAATAAACTAATTTATATCATTAAAATAAAAAACTTTGATGATTTTATCCTATACATAGATTTTAATCTTAAAAATAGACTTTTTTATACAAATATGGTTTTACGCTTTACATGTGATAATGTTAAAATTGAATTTTTTACACATAGAAATTTTATTTAATAAAATTTATTTAATATATGGAAAAATTAGATCCAAATTATTTAATAAGTACCATTTTATTTTTTGGTATTATAATAAAATTACTTAGGTAAAAATTAGCTACCATGGTAAAACCAAAAAAAATGGTAATAGTAAAAGTTTTAAGAATAATGGAATTAAAAATATTTTTAAAAGATGTGTTAAAATTTATTTTGGAGATATTATCAACCTTATCTCATAAATATCTCTATTATTTTCCATTTGGAGTCTTATTGACAAGTAAAACATGCACTCTCTTTATATTAATTTGAAATATTTACAAAAATTTCATTCTCACCACTTATAAAAGGGGAAACTCATAACACCTTAAAAGAATTCATAAGAAATAGATTTACTCTTGAAAATATACCATTTTTAATTACCCTATAATGATATTACTTTTCCTTAAGCCTCTGGTCTCAAGATATTATCATAAGACCTTCATTTCCAAGGAGTATTCCAAGGGAAAGTCCAAGTTCTCAACATGAGTACTTTTTTCCCTAACTTTTATTTTCTTTATTAATTTATAAAATATAATTTTATAATTAATATATAATGTCATATTTATTTTTTTACTTTAATTTATTATTTTAAGGTAATAAATATTAACCTCCTTTCTCCTTTTCCACTTGGAAAAAAACCCATCATTCATGCGTTTTGTGGACTACCGCTTCCATGAAGCAATGTATTCCATTTTCCCCACAACCAATCTTAGATAGTTATAAGGATTAAATTAGAGAATAGTGTGACATATATAATATTATTATGATTATGAAGATAAAAATTATAATTAACCTTCTTTAATTCTTATTTTTCAGGAAACAAAAATGTTAACCATGCGTGTTGTAGACTACCACCTCCATAAAGTATTGTGTCTCATTTTTCATAAAATTTATTTATTATTGATAAAAATATATTAAAATATAATTAATAACCTTAAAAATAGATAAATAATATCATTATAATTTTTTAATAATAATATTTTTCTAAAATAAACAACTTTCATAACCATAATCATCCTTTAATTATGGTATGTTCATGTTTAGGTCGGTCTAACCACCTACTTGTATAATGTTATAAAATAATATCATGGATGAATATGAGAAATTAATAATTTATAATAAATTATGTAGATATATAAGTAAATAATGATTTTATTTTTGTTCTGTAATGGGAACATTAATATTAAACTCATTAATTAAGATATCAGTTCTTGTTCATTAAAAAACAATGAAACATGCTCATCATTGATTTCATATTTAAGGATAATAACCAACAATACCATAGAATGGAATTATAAAATTATAAATAATTATAAATAATAAATTAAAATACCTTTTATGATATGGTAATGATGAAATTTGTGAGAATAATGAATAACAACACTACTACTACGAAACTAGATCAAAATGATCAAGATTACTCACACCCAATATTGAAAATAGATAATAAATAACTAATATAAATGTAGAGAATGATTATAAATGAAGTTTATAAAAGGTTATAAATATGAAAAAATTTATTTAATATGTTATTAATTATTTATTTTTGTTATATAATAGATTCAATTGCTTTAGTGGATGTCTGGAATTAGGATAAGGGTTTCTTTGTCTCATTTGAAAATCTATGATACATGTTTGAAATTACACACCATAATTTATATTATATAGTGTATTAAATACCCTATTTAATTTAATTATAATGAATATATTTAATTTCATGATAACTTAATTTCCATTTCATGGTATCCCTCTTATTTTCTTTTATTATTACATTACTATTACTTTAAGGATTTTCGTTAACTCAACTCCCTATATTGAGTTAAAATTCTTGTTCTTGAACTTATTTTTTTATGATTGGTTTTTTCCTGAATAAGATTTTATTTCATGGTCATTTATCTTCCTCTCTTGTGGAAATTTAATTATTAATTAAAATCTTTTACCTAAAAAAGATTTTTTTTGTAAAAAAATATATCATTTTTAAGAATAATTCCCACATTTCTTAATGATAGTTTCCCCTAATTATCCATAATTCCTATATTTATTATAATTTATTTGAAAATATAAAAAAAAATTCATCCTTTAAAAATCAAAATTTTTATATTACACTCCAAATTTAGGTTTTATAACCTTTATGTATTGTTCAAGCATCCATTATTGAACATTCTTTCCAAAATTTAATATTTTTAAAAAGTTTTACTTCTCCTTTTTGGAAATGATTTTGAAAGTGACTCATAACATACTATTTCAAGATATTGTTAAGAGAAATTAATGAAATAACTTTGTGCATTTCACTTCAATTGTACTCTATATATTTAAATGTTTTTACCTTCTTTGGATACACGTTTCATTGATTACCTTATATATCCTCTCATAATATTTTTTGAGGATTAAAATCATATATATCTGTCATTGTATTTGTCTTTTAAAATCATCCTCTATTATAGGTTTTATCTTCCTTCCAATTCCTTTCCTCTATGAACACTCAATATTTCATTCCATTGATTGAATAGTGTTCACCTATATACCATAAATCTATTGATTGGAGAAATTATTGGCTCAAACGTATACTATTACTCTATACAGTTTTAGTTTGAGGATGATTACATATAAATATATTCCATTTATTGATTGTGTAAATATTGAAAATCTTTATAGTTTTTACTCCAATATAGATATTTTTTAAATACCTAGTTAAGTTGATTTTGTGTTATTTAACCATCCATCTTATTTATCTGGATATATTATGTTCATTTATTGACCAAATAACTATTTACATTCCATATGTTTTTATCTTAACAGGTATTGTTTTTGATTACTAAGGAAAGTTAATTATGTACTAAATTGATATTCATATCATTATCATGGTGAATGCATTGGACTTAAAGAAGTGAAGGGTGGGGATTTGTATTATATTTTCCCTTGATTTATTAGTTGGTATCATGAGAATAAAGATTTGGGTATTTGGTGCATTACTAACCAATGCAAGCATGATGTCTTGTTTTTGACCATGAAGTCTCCTTGATGGAAAGATTGTTGTCTTGGTTGTGGCCTTGAAAGTAAGCATGATGTATTGGTTGTGAAATTTATAGAAAGACAAATGTCTAAGTTGTGACCTTGACATGAATATTGATGTCTTATTTGTGACCTTGGATACAATATTGATGTCTTGTATACAACCTTGATGAAAATATTGATGTCTTGGTTGTGACCATGATGACAAGTCTTAACTGAGGACTTAATGGTAAGGATTTTGAATTCTAGTATTGTACATTCCATCACCTTGAATTTAATAATTATTATCAATGTGTTTGTTTATATTGTTAACCATAGATTTATTTCATGCTCATGTGTTCAATTATATGTAATTATTTGTTTATTATTTATTCCTTCCATATTGTTCTTAACATAATATCTTTTGAGATATGTTTTCCTTTACCGAGAATTTGATCTCACCCTTATTTTGTTTCCATTTCCCATGGTTATGAAGAAATATATTACCCATGACATGTATAGAAGAAAATATCATCTGTGGATAATTTTTGGGAGATTTTTTGGGATTAATTAGTTTCATAAATAGTGTAAAAATGATCATTGGATGAGAAATACATGTTGTTTATTAGATAATGAGTTATCCTGATTATGTAAAGCTCTAAACCTAAATGTTCGTGGGAGTGTATGTAATGAAATATTTCTTATAAGTCTTGTAATTATTGTATGGTAATGTCCATTGATGTACAACCAGTATTAAAGAGTGTATATAAAGTATATGTTTTTAGCATAGGATCTAGGAGTACGGGTTTGGGGTACACAGTTGGTATCAATGAAGATTTTATATAACTTTAGAGATTAAGATGTTATTAGTTAAGGATGTAAATTTAATTAAGGAGTGATAATTTATGGTTGATCATAATTTAAAAGGAGTAGATAACCTTTTAAGTTTTCTAGAGTAATATTGAATATTTTAAGGATTGAGATAAGATAAATTTATTGAAAACCCTACGGATGAGTCTAAGGGATAAGTCTATTTATAAGATAGCATTCTGATTTTTTAGTAAAGTGATGATTGTGGGGTTCTCAAATAAATTAAATCCCTAACTATATACTATAAATTGAATGTGGATGTGGTACAAATACACCTAGGGGTAATCACCCTAAAAAGGGTTAGTTGAGTATCAACTCGATCTTCACTCAATACATGATGAGTGGAACTAAGCTTTCACACCTAGATAGATACTCCCAGGGGATATAATTTTGTTAATAACATTATATTTATAATCCATTATAAAGAATTTACTATTTTAAGGAATTTGGATAAGGAATATGAGATAAATATCCTAAGAAATATAGATTGAACTGAGAGTGATTTAGATTGAACTAAAAGATAATGACATAATTTTGAAGAGTAGTACATTTTGAGGTTGAATTTTTCCTTATATTATAATAATTTTCTAATGGTGTAAAATTTTCATCACTCATGTTTAAATCCTTTTTGTTTTTAGTAATTGATGAAGCCCGAAGAAAATAATTTAATAATGGATGGAGCTATGACATAAATGCACCCAGGGGTAACCACCCTAAAAAGGCTTGTTGAGTATTATCTTGATCTTCACTCAGTGACTAATGAGTGGGACTAAGACTGTACACCTGGTTAGACACTCCTGGGGGATATGCTATGGTTAATAATATTTTATTTAAAATCCATTATGAAGGATATTTTATGTTAAATAATGAGGTTAAGGAATATGATAGAAACCAACCTAAAGAAATCTAGATTGAAATAAGAGTGATTTAGGATAAACTAAAATCTAATGTAATAATTTTGAAGAGTATGACATTTTAAGGTTGAATTTCCCATTATATTATGATAATATTCTTATGGTGTAAATTTTTTATCACTCGTTTTTAACTCATTTTGGTTTTAGTAAAGGTTGAAACCTGAATGAACCAAGTTAAAAATGGATACCATGGAAAATGAAAAGATAGTCCCCATGATAAATCTAACAGGATAAGAGTTTGATTGGGAAATATTAGGATTACACATAATCATCAATCATGAATGATGATTAAAAACATGAACCAATTTGTGTTTCCAAACACACTAAAGAAGAGAAGGATAGAGCTTCATAGAAGTTTAGGTGATAAATATAATTAAGGAAAGAATATTCAATTTCCTTCATGTAAAAAATGTGTTAAGAATAAATAAGTGGAATATATCAAAGGAATTGGAAGATACTTCATGTGTGAAAATGGCGGTAATAGAGCAACAAGTTTTAAGGGAAAGATAAATCAATCAGTAAACACGATGAGGAGAAAATTTTTATATCTTATTCGTACATAATATATTAAGGTAAGCATTTCATTTTATATTATATATTTAGTTATTCCTATATTTTCAATATAGTTAACTAATATTATTGGTAAGTGATAATAAAAATTTTGATTACACAATTTATTTAAGGGGGATGTAACACCTAAATATTTTAAATTATATTTTTATTCGAAATATAATGTGTTAAATATCTTTTTTTATATTAAAAAGTGAACTAAAATGAAACCATGATCTGTTAGAATAAAATTTAACGATTATAATATAGTTATTAAATTAGTTATTATAAAAGGATGTGACCATATTATTAACCCTATGAAGAAAAAGGAAAGAAATGACATCAGGTAGTAGAAGTCACCCATATGAAACTAATTTTTCCAAGTTTGGAAATGAAGTAGCTTCACTAGGGTTTTCTTTAGACCAAGAACAACTCAAACTCAAAAAATTATGATAAGAGTAAAATTTTATGTTAGAGGAATTCATGCTCATTGAAATTTACATGATATCTATACTAGTAGAATCACCACCCTTGACTATCACATGAATTTACACAGTTCGCATTTTGACATTTAAAGAAAAGAAAGTTTTTTTCTATAAAAATATTTTTTCTTTATATTTCATATTTAAAATATAAATATATTAATTTTAAGAAATTAACTTAATTATAAAATTAATCATGTAAATATTATATTAGGTTTAATTTTTGGGATTTTTCTTAAGTAATTGGTTTGAATGTGGATAGTCGGAATTATAATTTTTTTTACCAAAACTGTAAATTTTATGACATTATTATTATATAAGAAAGACCTATAAGTGTATAAAACCTTATAATTGGTAGAATATTTATTTAATAATTAAAAATATATATTTTAAATATAATTTTTTTAATTTATAAAACCTATTATAAACATTTTATAAACATAATATATATTTTCTAATAAAATAAATTACTTTTGGTCCTTTCTTCAATTAAATATTGTTTTGGTAAAATTCAGTTTTGGATTTCTTTTAAAGATAAATAAAATTTATTTGTTTTATAATAAAAGAATTTATATCATTTAAATAGAAATAAATGATAATTGTATCCGACACATAAATTTTAATCTTAAGAATACACTTTTAAAAAATAAAAATAAAATTTTACGCATTACACATGCTAATGTTAAAATAGATTTATTGCAAATATAAATTTTTTATAATAAAATGGATTTAATATTTTCAGTTAATAAGTAAAAATTATTTAATTAGATACATTAAAATTTTATTCATTAAAATTATATTACTTAGGTAAAAATTTCTTACTATGATAAAACAAAAAATGGTAAAAGTTAAATTTTTAGGTGTAAAGAAATCAAAAACCTATTTAAAACATGTGTGAAAATAAATTTTTGATGTTTTATATACCTTATATCATCCCCTAATCTATCATTTTCTATTTTTGAGTCCTATTGACATGTGAAACATGTGTACACTTTACATTAAGTTGAAATATTTAAAAACATGCCACTCTCACCACTTATAAAAGGGGCCTATCATCACCCATTCAAGACCACCATAAAAAATAGTTTTAATCTTGAAAATATATAATTTTTCACTTACCCTAGAATCTTATTCCTTTTTATTAAGCCTCTGGTCCCAATATTTTATCCTAATACCTCTATTTCCAAGGGAAATCCCAAGTCCTCAATGCAAGTACCTTTTTTCCTAACTTATTTTTTTTATTTCTTAATTTAAAAAATTTAATTTTCTAATTAATTTATAATGAAATCAGTATTGTTTTTATTATATATTTTTTTATTCTAATTTAATAATTATTCACCACCTTTCCTCTTTTCTATTAAGAAAAACAAAACCTTCATTCATGCGTTGTGCGGACTACCGCCTCCACGAAGAGATGTCATCTGTTTTTCAAAACCGCCACTCTTAATAGGTTATAAGAATATAATTGGAGAAAAATGTGACATATATTATTTTCATAATTATTATGACACAAATTATAATCCACCTTATTTCCCTCTCATTCATTGATAAAAAAATTGTTAGCCATACGTTGTGCGGACTACCGCCTTCACAAAGTAATGTATCTCATTTCTCATCTAGTTTCATTATTATTTATTAAAATATCATAAAATATGATTAAAAACTTAAAAAATATCTAAATAATATCATTATACATATTTAATAATGATATTACACCAAAATCAACCACTTTAATAACCAAAATCATCAATTACTTATGGTTTCTTCATGTTTTGGTTGGTCTAACCACCAATTTGAACAATTCTATAAAATTATGTCATGTATGAATATGATAAATTAATAAATGATAATATATGATATAAATAAGTAAATATTTATTTTAATTTTTTAAATTGTAACATTAATATTAAAATCATTAAATAATATACGAGCATTCATTCATTAAAAATCACTAAAACATACTTATCACTGATTTCGTCTTTAAGGATCATAAAAAAAACTCCCATAGAATTAAAATATAAAATTATAAATAATTAATTCCAATACCTTTTATAATTTGGGAATGATGAAATTTCTGGATAATAATGAAGAACAACTCTGCTACTACGAAATTAGATCAAAACGATCATGATTAATCACACCTGATATTAAAAATAGATAATAACTGACTAATATACATGTATAAGGTTATTGATATGAAAATGGTTCTTTAATATGTTATTAAGTTAGTTATTTTTTTATATACTTCATTCATGCTCCTTAGTGGTAGTCTGGAATTAAGGTAAGGGTTTCTTTGTCTAATTTTCAAATCCATGAGACATGTTTGATATTGTACTCCATAATTTCTCTTATATGGTATATTAAATTTCCCATTTACTTAAATTATAATGAATAAATTTCATTTCTTGATAATATAATATCCATTTAATGGAATCCATGTTATTTTTAATGATTCTCACATTACCGCTACTATAATGATTTTCATTAACCCAACTCCCTTCATTGAGTTAAAAATGATTATTCTTGAAATTATTTCTCTAAAATTGGTTTCTTAATACCTTATATTTTATTTCATGATAATTTATATTCCTATTTGGTCTAAAGTTACATTTTAATTCGAATATTTTACCACAATAAAATTTATTTCTCAAAAACTATATCATTGTTTAGAATAATTCCCATCTTCACTAATAATATTTTCCCCTCTTTTCCATATTTTCTTTTTATTCCAATTTTATCCTTTATTATTGAAAAAATTATTATGTATTATTTAATTTGACCTTAATATTACCCTAATATTTTTTTTAAAAGAGAGTTTGTTTTACTCTTTTTATAATGGGGGTTTTTTAACATGGCTGTTTAAAAATATAAAAACAGTTTTTCCATCTTTTCAAAATCAAGTATTTTATATTTCAATCCAAATTTCAATTTTATAAACTTTATTTATTTTTTAGGATCCATTATATAATATTATTTCTAAAAGTAAATATTTTTTAAAAGTTTTACTTTACCAATTAGAAAATTACTTTTGAAAGTGACTCGAAACTACCTCTTTCCCGACATTGTTAAAAATATTTTGTGAAAGAAATTTTACCATTTATTTTCCATTTTTCTTTGTATTTTAAAAGTTTTTACACAATTTGTAGATATTTTTCATGGACTGACTTCTAAATCCTTTCATCATATTTTATTTTATGGCATTAAACTCATGGATATCGATCAATTACTTTATCTTATAAAATCATCCTCTATTATAGTCATGGTTTTCCTTCCAATGAATTTACTCTATGAACACCCTATATTTTATTCATTTTAATAAAGGGTATTTATCTAGATTACATATGTAGATTTATTAGGGAAATTATTGTCTCAACTATATATCATTACATTGTATGGTGTTAGTTTTAGGATTATTACATAGAAAGATATTCTATTTATTGATTGGGGAAATATTGAAAAAATAAATATTTTTTATTCCGATACAAATATTTATTGATAACATAGTAAAGTTGATTTTTTATTATTTAACCATAAACCTTATTTCTCTATATATATTATTTTGACTTATTGATAGAAAAATTATTGGCATTCCATATGTTTTTATCTCAATATAGACATTTATTTATTTCAAAAAAAATTATTATGCATTGAATTTATATTCATATCATTCTCATGGTGAATACATTGGACATAAAGAAGTGAATGGTGGAGTCTGGTTTTATATTGCCCCTTAATGAATCAGTTGGTCTCATGAGACATAAAATTTGGGTATTTGGTGTATACGTACATAATGAAATCATGATTCCTTGGTTGTAACCTTGATAGTAAGATTGATTTTTTGGTTATGACCTTGATAACATGATTGATGTCTTGGATATAGCCTTGATGATAAGCATGATATCTTAGTTGTGACCTTGATGTAAATATTTATGTCTTGTTTATATCCTTGATTGAAATATTTATATATTGGTTGTATCCTTGAAATTTATAATTATGTCTTGGTTATAACAATAATGATAAGAGTAATGTCTTAGTACAGGCCTTGGTAATAAATATCAAGATATCCTACATTATCCATTCCATCAAATTGAATTCATTTATTTTTATTCTTTTATTTATTTATTTTGTTAAACATAGATTAATTTCATGCTCATGTGTTCAATAATATGGTAATATTTGACTCTTATTTATTATTTCTATATTATTCATGTCATGATAGCTTTTGATATATGTTTTCCCTTATTGAGCATTTGATCTCTCCCTTATTATGTTTCCATTTTACTAGGTTATGAAGAAAAATTTTACACATGATATGTCTAGAATAAAATAGCATGTGTAAAGAATTCTTGTGAGATATTGAATAGTTATTATGGATCAAGTAGTTTCTTAAATAGTGGTAATGACGTTCATTGGATGAGAAATACATGGGATTTATTAGTTAATGAGTTTTAATAATTCTAAAAATATCGAAACCTAAAATATCATGGGAATGTATGTAATGAAATATTTTATATAAGTCATAAAATTATGATATGTTCATGTCCAGGAATAAATAATTGGTATCAAATACAATATATAAATTATGTTTTGTTGGCATTGGATCTGGGAGTGTTGCTTTAAGGAAATGGGATTAGAAACAAATCTAACCTTCTTATTATGAATGTTATAAATAGGATTATCCATATCTTGAATATATAATCCATTTATCATATTCAAAATTCCATAAAACATCTCATTCATATACATGGGACACATATTATTCTTAATAGTGAATGATAATCCCTTATTATCCAAACAAGATACAAAAATAAAATTTCTATTTATTATGCGAATATAATAACAGTTATCCAATTACATGACTAAACCACTTGGTAAAGTCAAATCATATGTGTATAATTATAATGAAACAACTCTTAATGAATTACTGATATTAAGATAAACTTCCACCCTTTTCAATTTCCTTATATCTCTAAGTTTGTTCTTGTTAGAAAAAATATGTGATGCAAACCTGATATCCAATACCCCTAATCATAGTTAATGAAATTGAACTATATAACATTCAAATTAATATGATTAGAATACTTATTTTATTTTAAAACACTTATCAAAATTTGATACCAATTATATACTATCTTATTGGTCATACCTATAAGGAATCTAAATATGATTATCGTGATATAGGTCATAAATTATAACAGAGACATATCTATGGGTGAGTATTATGTATTATATATTTTCATTAAGTAATTTTAATGAAATTGCTCTTTATGAAAATTATGACCCCATACATCATATCTATTTAGTGATCTAAGATCCATATTTCATTATGACTTACACCAGGTAACACATAAATAAGTCATCACTATATCTAGTAGATTTTTTTCAATTATATTATATATTATTCTTAGATATATAAGTGGATAAATTTTTTACTAAAATCCTATAAAGATTCAATTAACTCTATTCCTATGGTATCCTAACTGTTAGGGTTTTCTAGCTAGTGAAATCTAAATAAAACTCTAAGTGTAAGGAACCTAATAGTTTAGGTAACATTATAGATTACTTTATTTACACAAGATAATCCCTGGGAACCTAATGATTAGGTTTATCCATAATAAATGATTGTGGTCTTCAAAAGTTATGTTTTGGATGGAATCACACACTTAGTATTTTAAGAGGTTTCCTTTTAAAAGTATCACAAGTTTTAATATACATCTCATTTATATTAAACCTATTATATCTCATGTAATATTTTATTATATCATATTT
This sequence comes from Viscum album, assembly GCA_963277665.1. Classification (NCBI taxonomy): domain Eukaryota; kingdom Viridiplantae; phylum Streptophyta; class Magnoliopsida; order Santalales; family Viscaceae; genus Viscum; species Viscum album. Next base: position 305,352,210 of record OY728158.1, read on the forward strand.
ATTCTTATCAGTATGCATGATTCTAATAATTTTGTTTTAGAATCTTATTCCCTTATCCAAATTTATTTATTCACACTACATCAATGTGTAAATATTTACAAAGTCCTCATGTTTATGTTACTCACCTAAAAATATAATCCAAATATATTCATACACATCTGAATGAATCCCATGAATGTAACATCCCAACCCGAATGAACACTAATATGGTAGTCAGACCGGTGATTGACATGGCCTCAAGTGCACCTCCCTGTATTCCAAAGGCTGCCGAATAATAGTGAGGGTGTAAAGAGGAGATAATGGGTAGACTATACCTTCATGATCAAAGTATCACAATGGTATATCATATAATAAACAATACAAAAGAGAAAAAGTAGTAATAAATGGATGAAAGAGTAGTAGAAGAAGAATAATAATCACTAAATATAAAAGATATGGCTAACTCCAATATATAACATATACATTCATGTCTTGATGATTATACATAAAAAAATGCATGCATCATAAAAAATGCACAAGTCAATATAAAAATATAGAGAAGACCACAAGGCCCCCAAGGGTGATCTTCATGAGTATCCCGACATCTAGCTCAGTCATGTACTCCTAAATCCCATGTACTAGATAAACAACTCAAGAAATAAATCATAGTCCTAAAGCATAAGTTCTACATGGGTAGCTAAGTACAATGGAAGCCTGAGAAGGGTATGAGATATAAATCCCAATAGGTTCCCACCAACAATCTCTACAACTAAAAATGGTCCATGTGTAAAGTAAAGTAATGCAGGTAATATGAATAAATAAATAAACAACTAGTCTTCTCGGGTTCCTAATGGACACATGGTGGCTCTACCTGCTTCGACTCATGGCTAGAATAAGTTTTCTGACCAGTAACTATATATATATATATTAATAATTATATATATAGTTTAGTTATATATTGTATCCACATATATGAACCAAGTCTGTGTTGATGCCTAATGGACATATACCTGAAATACTAGTTGTTGGCTGGAAAGGGTCATAACTCAGACATCCATAACCATTATAAATGAGCCTATAAGTTCATGTAATAGGGTATATTCCCTAAATCCCAATAGAGTTAGATATGTCATGCTACAACACATGGGATATTGAGTGGGTCATCATTCCAACACTCTAATCATGGAACATGGAGCCTCAACCCAACATCCATGTAGTATCACTGGTATGAAACGCCATGCACAACACCTAATGTAAGGTAGAATGATGCCAACATGCTCAATATAACCCTTACCACTATTCCACAACCTATGTATAAGGTTTAATCATTTAGAATATATGGGATGAGGAAAAACATCTCATGTAACTTATTTATCAAACCCATAAATACAAGCAAGAAACAATCATCTTTATAACATAAAACATGAGGAAAAACCTCTCATATGCCCATTAGTTAATTTCAATTCCATTCAAGGCATTGAAATTAATAATAAGAATAATTAAATACTAAATGAAGGGAATGACCTTACCATCCTCATAAGTCATTCATTTAATCTATTTAAAATAGGTAGAGCATAATCAGTGTTCCCTCAATTTAATTCAAGCCATTAAATTTACTAAATCATGGAAATTTAACTTATAAGGCTTAAGGAGTCTATTAGAGAGGTTACATAGTCAAAGATGAAAATTTCCTACTTGGGAAATTCCAACCATATGTGGGAAAAACACCAAAGAGATGATATGGGTTCCATTTAACTTTTAAATAAAAGGGGGAAACACTATTGTTGGTCGGAGTAGAATCTCAAGAGGGGTGAATTGAGTTCCTAGTAAATATTTATGTTTAAAAAATTGTTATATAAAGATCCCACAATTTAAAAATGGCCCAGTTAATTAAGGCAGTAGTGATGTAAATGTCTAGTTGGTCAACAAGTTTCTCAAAGGGTTATTAGTCCTCAGTTGAACTGGTGTAAACCACTTCTTCAACTTTTGAAACAAGTTTACAGAATTAAACATATACACACACTAACAAAAACTAACTATCAAAGTGAATGAAAAATGGTTTTATGTTTTAGAAAATCTAAGCAGTGAAAAATAGATAAAAAATAGTATAACAAAATATAGTGCACAGTAAAGTAAAACAAGAGGTTCAGTCTCAAGATGAGACTTAATCCTCTCCACTTGGTGATCACCTGCCACCAAGTAGTTTATATTAACAATAAACTTGATACATAGCCTGTATCGGACTTTAAAATAGTTTTCACAAACTATCCAGGGTTCACACCATCTACCACAATACTTCATGGTAAAAACAAACAATACAGACCACACACGGTCTCTTCCATAGTTATATGTGGGAAACATAATATAGGTATAGTTTTATGTGAGGATTTTCAGTATCCTCCAGTTCAATAACAGGAGAGAGTGTGTGTAATAGAGAGACACACACACTTATCAGAAATTTAAAATAAAAGAACACAATAGAGATAAGTTTATAAGATTGATTTTGGACATCTCTATATGTTTGCAGTTCATCTCTTGACTCCTTGGAGTGAAGAATTTGATATTTGAGTCTTTATCTGGAAGTTTTCTTCAAAACAGAGGGTCACAACTCCAGGTTCTAGCTTCCAGTGTTTGATCAAGAGTTGATGAAGCACAGAAGGTAGCTTTGAAATTATTCTCCCGAAATGATCTTTTCAATCTTCTTGGATCCTCAGTGTAAGAATTTAAAGGTTATTATTTGATGTAGAAAGTAAGCTCTTTTCATGTATAGATGCACTTCTTCTCTACTCATCACTTTTCTCACCTATCTTTCTTGGTCTTTCCTTTTATACTTGAGGTCCGATAATAAGAATTAGAATATCACATGCGGTCTTTATTGTACCTTGTACTATCCCCAGATACAATCTCTTGATATGTCTACAATCAACATTAATTAATGTTAGAAGCATTAAATGTACCAAATATGACCGTTAGAATAATATTAATAATTTCACAAAGTATGCAATAAAAGAGAATTGGTAACTAGTAATGGTAGACTTCACAATTGTAGGAATCAATCCGTAGGTGCACAATATTAGTCTTCAACAGTGACCTTCCATAAGTAACTTTCCATCGGTAGCCTTCCATCGGAAACCTTCAGCGGTGACCTTCCAAACAGTAGCATTGCATCGGTGACCTTCCAATAGTGACATTTTCATCAGTGACATTTGCATTATTGACCTTTGCATCAGTGACCTTTGCATCGGTGACCTTTGCATCGGTGACCTTTGCATCGGTGAACATTGTAACAATGACCTTTTCATCGGTGACCTTTGCGTTGATGACCTTTGTATCAGTGACCTTTGCATCTAAATCAATTCTGCACTGTAATCTTAAACCAACATGTAGTGGGATTGAAAGTATATGAATATTACTTGATAGAACCAAGAAACATTAATGAAACATGATTAAAAAAGAATTAAAACATGATTATCACATAAATGAAACATGATTTGGGATTATCAAAACAAGTGAGTCCAACATTATCCACCTTTTTGATAATCACAAATTATGTTATTGAATATTTAGGTTTAAGTATTGTTAAATCAAGGTTAAACACATATTCTAATTCCATAAGTGATGTTTGAATATACATGATATTATATCATTAAAACTAAATTAAATACAGAACATATATAAATTGATGATAGACAACTAAAATACTAAACACTTCTCCCCCTTTGTGATTAACAAAAAGCATACATAACAAAAAGAGATAAAAGAGAGTGTTTGTATTAATAAAATAGTAGTACAATATATAAAAAGGAATACATTGATCTTTATCAGTTAAGATAGTCTACACTCAGTCCACATCAGATATGTCCATTGGAGATTTGTCTTTGGAAGCTGAGGATACAGGTTCTGAAGGTGGAGGGATAGGTCGAGGGATGGCAGTTAGCAATGCAGGAGAATCAGCCACTGAGGCATCAATAGAACTATGGTGAGTAGATCTATGAGGAATTATTTTGGTCAAACATCTGATGGCCTGTGCAAGAGTCATCAAATGAGCATTACTTGTGGAACCTGAAACAGTGGAGGAAGTAGGAAAAGCAGAAGGGTCAATGATGGGTCTACCATCCACAAGGAGGAATGTTAAATGAAGATTTCTAAAATCCATAATGATACATCCTCCTCTTTCCATGGAAGAGATAAAATAATACTTATTCACTATAAATTTCTCTAAGGTAGGAGTCAACTCCCTGATCCTTCTTACCTGATCCTTAAATGCCTGAGTGACCAGTGGAATCCTGACATTCTCCAACAAAAACTTGAAGTGACCATCCATCTGATGCTTAGTATAGACCTGCTTGTAGTAGAAATCCACTTTCTCTTTGATGTACTTCTGATCTTGAGTAGCTTACCTTAGATAATTCCCCATAAGGTTATGAATTTCCCTGGTAATGGAAATGATCTGAGAGTATGAGGTACTAGCACTAGAGAACTTTTCCACTTATTCTTTAACAACGGTCTCGAAAGCTTCAATGTCAATTGGAGGAGAGGTTGAAGAATATGTTGATGCACCTAGAGGTGCCATAGTGAAATCCATAGTCACCTTAAATTATTTGGTTAGCCCACTGATCAGCCTTTTCACATCATCATCTTGGCCTTTCACATGTGTTTCCATGGAATTTTTAAAATCCTCAAACATTGTGACCATTTTCTAAACCACACTTTTAACACATATAAGATCTTTTTTCACCTGAGTCCTTGAATCCATATATGAATCTAGGCTGGAAATAGACTGCTTCACTGATTCCATAGTATCTTCCAATGCTTGTACCTGATTCTAAAATTCCATGAATGTAACACAGATGAGTGAGAGGTAGAAACTAGCCTTTCCATTATAGATGTGATAGCTTATTGATTTGGAGTCCTAGCCCTTTCTAAACCAATAATTATCACATCAATGTGGCTCTTCATATCTAACTTTATTGATTCCAAATATTCCTTATTCACATAGTCTCAAGGTAAAAGAAACACTGGCTGCATAATGGTAGTTTCTAAAATAGTAGGAATTGGAGGACTTCTGATATGCTGGTCATCTTCAAAATCTCCATAATCTAATCCTAAGACCACAAATCCAGGAGCTTCTATCCAGTCCTATATTCCATGAGAAACAACAAATTATCTTGTAACAATAGGTTCCTCCCCCTCACATGGAGCATTTTCCTGATTATCCAACTCCATTTATACCAAACCTCCTTGATCAACTTCATTAATAAGAGGATCTAATACCTCTTCTTATACTGAATCCTTAACTACTTCCATTTCAACTTCAGCTTCAACAGAATTAGAAACTTCTTAATATCTACTTTTTACCCTTTCTATATGTCCTATTAGAGGACTAAGACTTAGAAATTCCTCCTCAATCTCATCGGAAATTATCTCAAAGTCAGCATGACTTGATTTAGAGTCCTCATCCTCATATGAGGTATCTATAATGTCTCTTAAGACATTTTCATCCCCTTCTTCTTCACTAGTTTCCTCACCATTGTCTCATAAGACAGTCTCCCTTCTAGTAAATCTCTTTGGTGGACTGGGCACACCAAAGGATATAGTACTAGCATAAGGATTGGAGGGAAGGTCAGGATCACTCCTATCATCTATAGGATAATCCTGTCTTTCTTACACAACAACATATTCTTCATCATCATCTGAGTATGCAGGATCCTCATTAGTAGGCTTCAATCCAGGATCTCTCTTATCCTTGGTTCTAGTAGGATCAGTAATTGGGTTTAATTCCTCATATAGCTTAGCCTCATCATTTTCTCATATTCTTTTCCAAGGGTTCTAGATGATCTTCATAAACTTTAATATTGTCTTGGTAATGCATAAATTGTCTCTCACAATAATTGTTTCCTCTTTATTTATAGAAACTCATTTTACTCTCAACATTAAGCATATCAATCTGGAATGAAATAAGGCATTAATCTTAGAACTGGGATTTTTCATATCTTCTAACTGAATCATTAGCATCCTGCACAAACTTATCTTTTGTCCATATTTCTACAGATATAGAATGAATAAATCCTGATATTTTATGGTAGAAAATTCCCCTCTCATGGGACTCAAGACATACTGAACAAAATTGAACAACAACCTATCTTCTCCTTCCATTTCAGCATCAATCACTTTCCTAAGGATCCCACTCCCTATCAGTTCAGCTAGAGCTTCTTCATAACAGAATAACTCAGTAGTGGGAGGCACCACATTTGAGAAATAGTAAAAAATACCTTCATGTGGAACCCTCAAGTAGTCAGCCCACTTAGCAGAGGAGAAATTCATGCATACTCCATTAACTATGGAAGTCATCTGGTTCTCATTACAAGACTTCTCAAATTTTAGATATTCATAAAATTCCTTCACTAACATCGGGTAATAGGGTCCATTGTTGTTTTCTAAACACTCTACCCATCCTTGAGCTTCAAGTTCCTTCAGTACTAAAGACCAGCTCAACAACAGCCACTCTGAACTTAACTCCTTCTCAACCACTATTTCCTTCTTCGATAAATGTTGGTTAAGAAAGTTTTCCATCGTCAGGATTCTACTACTAGACTCAGTTCTAGGTATCTTAGGATCTGGAATGTATCCTTCATCTGCAACCAATTACATTTTCAATATAGCCATCAATATGGAGCGGTTCGAGGGTTTTGGAAGAAGGTGAGGTTCTAAGTTTAGAAAGCAAGAGGGTTCGGAGAGAGCTGATGCGGATCGAAATGTGGTATGTGTTTTAATTTTATCATTTAGGGATCAAAAAACAACTCAAGTAAAAGAAATAAATAAAACAAAAAATGTTTCAAATACCTTTAGAAAAACACTAAATTACCAAAAACATCGACTATCAGTAAGGTCCTAATGGTGAGGTTCCAAACTGTGAGGTTCCTAATTATGAGGTTTCTAACTGTGAGGTTTTCTAACTGTGAGGTTTCTAATAGTGAGGTTTCAAACTGTGAGGTTTCTAACTATGAGATCCTAATAGTGAGCTCTATCGGTGAGGTCATAACGGTGAGGTTCTAATGGTGAGGTCCTAATAGTGAGGTCCTAATGGTGAGGTTTATCCGAGAGGTCCTAACGGTGAGTTCTATCGGTGAGGTCCTAATGGTGAGGTCTATCAGTGTGGTACTAATGGTGAGTTCTCAAACCTTAACAGTTTATCATTCTTAACTCATGTTTGATGTAATTTAACCTCTCAGAATTCAAAGTCTTTGTGAATATATCAGCCAATTGGAGTTCAGTGTCGATGAATTCAAGAGTGATATCACCTCTTTGATAATGACATCTCAAGAAGTGATGTCTCAAATCAATGTGCTTTGTCCTAGCGTGACATACAGTATTTTTAGAGGTTTTAATAGCACTTGTATTGTCACAATTTATAAAGACATGTTTGAATTGATATCCATAGTCTAGTAAAGTGTGTTTCATCCACAGAATTTGGGCACAACAACTACCAACAGCTATATATTCATCTTTGTAATTATATAATGCAATAGAATTATGTTTCTTACTACACCATGAAACTAGTGATTTGCCTAAAATGTGACATGTTTCAGAGGTGCTTTTTCTATCTAACTTGCAACCATAAAAATCAGCATCCGAATAACTTATTAAATCAAATGTTTGTCCTCTTGGATAAAATAGTCCTAAATTTATAGTATACTTGAGATATTTAAATTTTTTTGTAACAATAGTTAAATGAGACTCTTTGGGATTGTCTTGAAATCAAGCACACATGAATAAACTGAACATAATATTTGGTCTACTAGTAGTAAGGTATAGCATACTCCCAATCATACCTCTGTAATTGGTTTGATCCACTGGTTTACTAGTTTCATCAGCATCCATCTTACAAGTGGTACTCATAGGTATATCACTACCTTTATTTATATCCAAACCAAAACATTTCAAAATATCCTTAGTATATTTACTTTGATTTAAAACAATACCATTTTTATTTTGAAAATTTTGAAATCCAAGAAAAAATTTTAGTTCCCCCATTAAACTCATTTCAAATTCCTCTTGCATCATTTTTGAAAAATAAGTACACAAAGTGTTTTTAGAGGATCCAAAAATTATATCATCTACATAAATTTTTACTATTAAAAAATATTTGGAAATCCTTTTGATAAACAAATTAATATATTCTATCCCTTTAGTAAAATATTTTGAGATAAGAAAGGAACTAATTCTATCATACCAATCTCTTGGAGCTTTTTTTAGACCATATAAGGCTTTAGATAGTTTAAAAACACAATTTGGATAATGGGTATTTGTAAAGCTAAGAGTTTGTTCCACAAATACATCTTCAACTATATACCCATTTAGAAATGCACTTTTGACATCCATTTGAAAAAGTTTGAAATTCAGATGAGCTACATAAGAAAGTAGTATCCTAATGGAATCTAGTATAGCTATAGGAGAAAAGGTTTCCTCATATTCTATTCATTATTCATGACTATATCCTTGTGCTACTTTTATAGCATTATTTCTAACTATATATCTAGATTCATCAACTTTATTTCTAAACACTTATTTAGTGCCTATGGTCAAAGTGTCTTTAGGTCTGTCTAATAATTCCCAAACTTTGTTTCTTTCAAAATAATTCAATTCTTCTTGCATATCTATCACCCAAAATTCATTACAGATTTCATCATTAATATTTTTGGGTTCAATCTGTGAAAGAAAAGCTTTATGTTCAACCTGGTTTCTTAGAGGAGCTCTAGTTTGTGTCCCTCTATTTAGATCACCTACTACAACATCTAAAGGATGGTTCTTGAGAGTTCTTATACCTCTAGAAAGATTTTAACTGGACTCATCATGGTTGCCTATTGGTTTAGATTCACTAGGCTCAGATTCTGGAAACTTTCTAGAACTGGTTGTTTTCATAGGGATATTACCGTCTTTATCAATAAGATCCAGAATTGACATATCTTCCTCAAGATGTTCAAGAGTGGTTTTGGGTTCATGTGGATCAGTCTCGTCAAATTTTAAATGAACTGATTCTTCCCCAAATTTGGTTCTCTTATTGAATACTCTATAGGATTTACTAGAGATTGAGTAACCTAAGAAAATTCCTTCATCACTTTTGGAAGAAAACTTGTCAATATTATCTTTAGTGTTAAGGATAAATACTTTGCAACCAAAAACTATAAAGTAATTAACATTAGGCTTTCTGTTATTCCAAATATCATAAGGGGTCTCCTTAAGAACATGTCTAATTAAGACTCTATTGATAATCTAACAGGCTATGTTAACATCTTTATCCCAAAAATAGATAGGTAGATTATACTCATTGAGCATAGTACGAGAAATCTATAGGAGTGTCTTATTTTTTCTTTCTACGAATCTATTTTTTTGAGGTGTTCTAGGAGCAGAGAAATTGTGAGTGTATCCATTTTTTTAGAAAAAAGAGTCAAATTCCTGATTTTCAAACTCACGGCCATGATCACTTCTCAAGGTCTTAATTCTAAGTCTGCTAAGATTTTCTACTGAATTGGAATATTTAATGAAATAAAATCATGCTTCACTTTTGTGAGCTAGAAAATATACCCAAGTATATCTAGAAAAATAATCTATAAGAACATAAACATAGTGTTTCCTATTTAAACATGAAACTCTAGATAGTCCAAACAGATCCATGTGAACCAACTCAAGAGGTTGAGAAGTAGAACCTTCTTTATTTGGTTTGAAAGAAACTTTGTGTTGTTTTCCCTTTTGACAAGGATTACACAATTTGTTAAGAGGGAATTCCAATTTAGGTAAGTCTCTAACCAAACAATTCCTAGTTAATTTCCTAAGTGATTTCACATTTTAGTGTCCTAATCTCTTGTTCCATAACCAAGATTCCTTATGAAATGCATTTAAACAAGAAACATTTTTCTTAGCTAAATAATCTAAATCAGCAGCATATAAATTCTCATTTCTAAGAGCAGTAAATATTAAATCATTTTTAGAATTAAAAACATTTCATGCATCATTTTCAAATTTAACATTGAATCCATAATCACACAACTGAGAGATACTTAGCATATTGTATTTTAACCCATCAACAAAAAGTACTTTTGCAATTAATACAACATTTGGGTTACCAATTTGGCCTAAGTTGATGATATTCCCTTTTGCATTATCACCAAACATAAGATGTTCACCATAAACATTAATTAGGCTCTTGAAACATGAATAGTATCATGTCATGTGCCTTGAACATCCACTATCCAAGTACCATAGAGTTTTACAGGAGATCTTCAGAAAAGTTTCCTGCAAAACAGATTAAGTGTAGGGTAACTTTGGTACCCAGATTTTCTTGGGTCCAGAGAGGCTAGCAAGTAAAAATTTCAAAACCCATACTTGTATCATAGGTTTCCTATAATCAAAAAATATATTTTGAGACATGAACACTTTGTTAGGTCCTTTATAGACTTGTTTTTTAAAATATGGTCCATAACTTGAACTAGAAAATAACTATCCCGATTTTGGAAAAAAAATAGTTTTAATAATTCTTCTATATCCTAGTTGATATCCTATACACTTTTTGTATTTTAGAGCAATTTGTTTTCCTAGAAACTATGTAAATGTATCTATAACAGAAGTAAACTTCTCAAGATACCTTTTCAATTGATCATTCTATAATTTAAGTTCAGTATTTTCTTTTAAAAACTGATCATATTTTTTTTCAATATAAAAATATGACTTATAATTGGAATTTAAAGTATGTTGTATTTTCAATAACTTATATTTATCCTTTAGTTCATTAAAATTATCCTCAAGTATTACACAGTATTCAAATAGTTCATCCTTAGTCATATTTTCATCATTTTTTTATTCACTTTCATTCCCATAATAATAAGTATTGGGTATAAGGGAATTTGGTGTTACCTCAGATGTTTCTGTCATGAAACACAGATTTGCAGGTTTGTTCTTCTCACTATCAGAAGTGTCAGATCCACTGGAGCTATCTTATGAGGCACTCTAAGTAGATTTCATAGCCTTTTTATACCCCTTTCCCTTTTATTCATACTTTTTCTTAAATTTAAGATTGGGGATCCTTCACATGGCCTTTTCGTTTACACTCATAATAGACTATATCAGTTGTGTTATCATTCCATTTTTTTCCTTTTTGCATTGTCCTTTGTTATCATACCTTCCTTTGTAGTTTAATTTTCTAAAGAACTTTTTATTTCAGTAGAACTTCGTGAATCTATTTGCAAGATGAGCCATCTCATCATCATTATCAGAGTCTGAGTCTTCACTTGTGGAAGTGTCTATAGGAGCTTGAACTTTTTCCTTTTCTATGTTCTTTGAGGTAGCAGTCTTGAATTCTAGAGATTTCTTCCCTGGTTCTTCATCTACTTCTTGATTCACCTTACGTTCTTCTTCATAAATCATAATATTTCCAATTATTTCCTTCACAGGTAGTTTTCCAATGTCACAATATTCTTATATAGAAACAGAAGTTCCTCTCCACCTGTCAGGTAGGCATCGAAGTAATCTCATAATCTGGTCCTTGATGTCCACTGGTTTCCCAAGAAGACTCATGGTATTCACTATTTCACTTAACGTGAGATACATTTCAAAAATAATTTCATCTGGATTCATCTTAAAATTATCATATTTAATAGTATAAGTATTTAATCTCATTTTTTTAACATTAGTTGTTCCCTCATGGTAAATAGCTAGTGTATCCGAAATTTTATAAGCAATTTTGAAAGCAGATATTATATTAAATTATTCACCACCTTGAGAACAGTACAAAGAATTCATTACATTATAGTTATTATTATATGTAGCTTTAGTCAAACGAGACCATGTGTCTCTAGTAGTAGTAGCAAATACATGTTGTTCTTCAATGGTGTCCCAGATTTCAGGTTTCATGCTTTCTAGATATATTTTCATTTTTAATTTCCACTGAGCATATTTATTTCCATTAAAGAAATGTGGCATGTTATTAGTAGCACCCTCAACTCTGTTATCCATAGTTATTTAGAATTTAAAGAACTGAAAATTTAGATATTACAGAAATTTTAAGATCATTAATATACAACTAAAAATCTTAGTTTATAAGAATTTGAGAATATGAAAATAAATTAAACTTCTGATACCAAATATTGGTCGGAGTGGAATCTCAAGAGGGGGGTGACTTGAGTTCCTACATAAAATTTCTATTTAAAACCTTTTTATATAAAGATCCCCCAATTTTAAAACAACCCATTTAATTAAGGAAGTAGAGTTGTAAATGTCTAGTTGGTCAACAGGTTTCTCAAAGGGTGATTAGTTCTTAGTTGAACTGGTGTAAATACTTCTTCAAATTTTGAAACAAGTTTACTGAATTAAAAATATACACACACTAACAAAAACTAACTATCAAATTGAATAAAAAAGAGTTTTGTGTTTTAGAAAATATAAGCAGAGGAAAATAGATAAAATATAGTATTACAAAATATAGTGCATAGTAAAGTAAAAAAAAAGGTCCAGTCTCAAGATGAGACTTAATCCTATCCACTTGGTGATCACTTTCCCCCAAGAATTTTATATTAACAATAAACTTGATACATAACTTGTATTGGGTTTTACAACAGTTTTCACAAACTTTCTAGAGTTCACACCCTCTACCACAATTCTTATTGGGAAAAACAAACAATACATACCACACACAGTATCTTCCATAGTTTCACGTGGGAAACATAATGTAGGTAAAGTTTGATGTGAATATTTTCAGTATCCTCCAGTTCAAGCACATGAGAGAGTGTGTGTAATAGACAGACACACACACTTCTCAGAAATCTAAAATGAAAGAACACAATAGAGATAAGTTTATAATCTTGAGTTTACAAATCTTTATATGTTTCCAGTTTAGCTCTTGACTCCTTGAAGTGAAGAATTTGATGTTTGATTCTTTATCTAGAAGTTGTGTCCAAAAATAAGTGTCGCAACTCTAGGTTCCAGCTTCCAGTGTTTGATTAAGAGTTGATGAAGCACAGAAGGATGCTTTGAAATTATTCCCCCAAAATGATCTTCTTAAGCTTCTTGGATTCTCAATTTAAATGTCAAATGATTATTCTTTTTTGTATCAAGTAATCTCTTTTCATGTATAGACACACTTCTTCTCTACACATCACTTTTCTCACCTATATTTCTTGGTCTTCCCTTTTATACTTGAGGTCCGAAAATTGGAATTAGTAGATCACGTGCGGTCATTATTATACCTCGTAATGTCCCCAGATATGGTCTCCTAATATTTCTATAATTAATATAAATAAATGTTAGAAGAATTAAATTTACCAAATATGACCATTAGAATAATATTAAGAATTTGAATAAGTATGGAATAGAAGAGAAATGATAGACTGGTAATGGTAGCCTTCACAATCTTAGGCTTCAATTAGTAGGTTCACAACAACAGTCTTTAACGGTGACCTTCCATAGGGAACTTTCCATCGGTATCCTTCCATAGGTAACCTTCAGCGGTTACCTTCCAAAAAGTAGCATTGCATCTGTGACCTTGTAACAGTGACCTTTTCATCGATGACCTTTACATCGGTGAACTTTAGATCGGTGACCTTTGCATCATTGACCATTGCATAGATGACCTTTGCAACGGTGAACTTTGCATCGGTGACCTTTTTATTGGTGCCCTTTTAAATGGTGGCCTTCACATCAGTGACCGTTTCATCGGTGACCTTTGCATCTTGATAAATTCTTCACTGCAAGCTTAAACCAACAAGCAGTGAGATTAAAAGTATATGAATATTACTTGATATAACCAAGAAACATTAATGAAACAAGATTACCATAGAATTAAAAAATGATTATCACATAAATGAAACATGATTTCGGATTATCAAAATAGGTGAGTCCAACAACTATTTAAGAATAACTAATGAGGCCATGTACTAACAAGCCATATATCAATACTATCATCAAGACATAAGGGAAAAACCAATGCAATAAAATAATAATGATTAAAATAACAAATCATCACTTTGTAATTGCAAACACATCACACCTCATTCATTGAGTTTTATTATAAAACATGACATTCTTTATAAAATAATTTATTTAATCAATTAAGAATTATATTCAGGATCCACAAATCGATTCACAAAAAATGTCATTTTAGAATAACTACCAAAATATGGGAAAATAATTAAAGGGGGTTTATCATGGAACTTATAAGGAATAATTAACACTTGAAAATATCACATATGAGTAAAATTATAGATATAATACAAGTTAAATGCTTAGAAGGTGTTCCTAGATTTTAAACAATTAATTATAAAGGGGAAAATTCGATTGCACACCAATGGGGTGTCTATAAAAGATATCAACATTTTATAACTCCCTAAATGAGTATAAACATACATGTATCAAGGTGAAATGGTCAATTTGATATGAAGAAACTTATTTGAAATAAATAAGCAACAAAGGATGGCTTGCGGCACAATGAAATTATTCATACAATGATGGAAGTTAAGGAAAAGGTCATAGAAAAACCCAACTCATACCTAGGATGACCTAGTTGTCCAATATCAAGATCTTATTTGATCTGGTTTGGAAGAGATTGAAGAAATAGACCTTTCCTTAAAAATAAGAAAATGAGATCACACTAAAATAGTATATCCAATGGAATGAATAACTTGAAGTACACTATAGAGGATCTGAGAGCTTACCAATGTAGATCCATAGATACTGACAACACTTTATTTGGATGACTAATACCTGAATTATCACCATGCCTAGGTTAGAGAGGAGGGGATCTCACCAAGGGGAGGAGAGGAGATACATGTGGCTGGAGGAGGAGGAAATGATAAATTAGGTATTAGAGCTCATTAAGGGTAATTTGGTAATTTCACCCTCAAATTGGGGTCATACGGTTTGGCTACTCGGTTTGGAAAAATGGTGTACCAACTGTGTGACACCCATTTCTTAAGAAATCACGTTACACAGTCATGCTACATGTTTTGGCCTAACCATGTGCTAAATATGTGGTGAATAGTGAGATGGTATTGCCTAAGTGGCACAACCCATCTGGTCTAGGAACACGGTTTTAGAAAACCATGTGTAGCCCTTGCGGGGAACTTCTTCTCCCTGATTGCATCCACATAATTTTCTGATGAGGGCCACACAATTTTAGATAAATTTTGCACCCTATTCAGAGCACCAAACCTTTTATTTTTGGCCCTTAACACTCCTAAAACATAAGAGGATACCCAATAGACCCTTGAGAATTCAACCAATTCTAATAAAAACTCATTAAAGTGTCCGGACTCTCAAAAATTAATTTTTAAGCTCTATTTTAAAAATAGCCTATCCACTAAATTCCAAAGATCAAATTATTTTGGAATTTCACCTTGGCTCAAAACACGAGATGTTATAATGAATAATGTATATAAAATTTTCATATAATGGTATAAAGTTATATTATATTGAAAATAGTCACAGGAGTAATCCTATAGTTATTAATATAAAACTCATCACCTTTCTAAAATAAGGTCTAATCCTCCAAGCTAGTGGGTATTTTGACCCCAAGTCCCTCTTCCCGGGGATACTTTAGTAAAGAGAGAATTAAATTCCTTTTATCTCAAAAACATAAAATAAAAAATATATATTTAACAAATATCCATAATATTATAACTCTAAAAGAAACTGAGGTCAAGTTAGATGACGAACCAATTATTATAGAGTTATACCTAGCTTATATTGCAGGACTCTATATCTTAGAATAAATTTATCACATAAATAAAGTAAAGAAAATAATCATATTCTATAAAAAATTATAAAGGAATAAAATATTAAATAATCACTTTATTTATTTTCTAAAACATGAGAAACCAATATGAACTTTTGATATTTTATTTACGTATGAAAAATGACCATTTTATAATTCCTAATACATCAAATTTACAAAAAAATTAAAAATTATAACTAAAAATTTAAATTTTTTTAATAATATTTTTACAAATTTTTATTTTACAACTTGAATTAAATCATAAAATAAAACTAATAATAGAGAGAGGTATCCATAATACCTAGTTATATTCTATGATATTTGATTATATCGTAGAATATATCTCATATCGCCGCCTATTATTAGTAATATTGTATAACACTAACCCTATTTTATAATATATTTGGTATTATAAATATGTTTTTACGTCCCCCAATTCTACATTATCTCATGTGGCCAAAATGGGTTGGTTATGGGACATCAATAATGCCTCCCTATACACTAGAGGTTGCTGACTAGTAGTGGGGGTGTGATAAGTATAATGGGGAGACTATACCACTTGGTTACAGAGTTACAACATAACAAAAATAAACAATATAAAAATAAATATTATAGTGGCATAAATTTTATAAAGAAAAAAATACAGTGGAAAAACCAATAAATAAAGAAAATTGAATAATCCAATAAAAAATAATGGAATAATGTAATGACATGCTGAAATGTAACTAAATTTCATACTATAAATAATAAATATAAAATACCATAAGACTCAGATAAAAAATCAAAATTCTATAGTCTTAAGCCCCATGTTTTTCTAATCTCCAAACTCTAGCCCATCCATCAAGCAACAATCAACAACAAGGTCCCTTTCCCTTATCCAATCCTATATCCATGTAATCTGGTCGATTTCTAAACAACATCCTAGATAGGGTGTGAGTATAACTCAGTTGGTTGATACCACTATATCTAAACATAACCAATCTAATTATAAGTCCATGCAATAATTAAATAAATAGTTGTATTAATTAATTAAACAACTAAGTTAAGACCACATCAACCTGCTTTAAAAAAATGCCCCATGATTCCTATGTTATATGTGTTATTGGGAAGTGAAGAGGGATGAAACCACCTAAGTAATGATGGTATTTGGTGATGATTTTTTTTATAGAATGATATCCTTCATATGTATGATATATGAGGTTTTTAATAGAGTTTACCCTTGAGTGTATTCTTTATGAGGGTCTAGGGAGATTCTGACCCTGGGGAGTATTATATTGGTTCTGAGTCAGGGTGTAGTCCCCCATGGGTGATACATTACTGGTTCTGAGGTAGGATGTAGTTCCCCTCAATGGTGTGTGATATTCTAAGAGACATCCAACACTAGATAAAGTAGGTATAGTCAATTTAGGGTGTCACTTTAGAGAATGAGGATAAAAAATGGTTGGTTTATTATGATTCTATATTTTTTATTATTCTGATAATATAAAATTATTTATACATTTTATTTACTAGTTATTTTCGGGAAACCCTTGGTGGTTTGCTTTTGAGTTTTAATCACACCCTGCTTAGGCATCCCTAACATTTTGGCACCCAAGCAGACCTCATGATCAAGGATATAGTTATCAAATAGGCCCATTGTTAGATGATTGGGATGTATTAGCTTAGTAATATTTAGAGATTGGGATGTTATGAGACTTGAGGATGGTTGTATACCTTATTTTATTTTTATTCCTTTTATTTATTTTTGTATATTTTTTGTCCTAGTTGGAGATCAGTGGTGATGTATGATTATATTATTTCATTTAATTTTTCATGGAACAATTATGTTTTATTACTTCTACATATGTTGATTATGATTTTGGATGTTTTTTTGGTTATGTACATTATTGTTTTACTCTAATATGAGGACTTAATATCCCCATTATAACACCAAAAACTCTCACTTCTAGTTAGAAGCCTCTGATATATAGGGAGGTTCACCTGAGGTCACATGAAGTCTCTATCCAGGACACTGATGAGTGGTCTGGGGTCATGGGACATTATAAAGTGGTATCCTAGTTTTTTTCTTTAAATTACTATTTAGGGTATCGTAAATAAGAAATATGGATGTGTTGGAGCATGTAACTGACCTTGAACTGGTGCATTGTGAACACCTTTTTCTGTGTAATTTCCTAGTTACTAGAGATATTATATTGTTATTTTTTTCACTATTATAGTTGAGATGTGATTTGTGCCAAATATAATGTTTAGGGTTTTATTGATTTATTTTTTGGATCTTGATCCATAGTGTAAATACACTTTTATATATGAATCACCTTTGGAATGTAGGATTCACATGACATTCATGTTCTTATATGTGATTTATTTCAATAATGATATATGGTTTGACTATTTAATGTTTTAACAACTACTTATATGTAATTTTCCTATTTAAATTGTTGGTGACATTCTTCTCTAATGGACTATGATATTATTTTTATAACGGGTCATGTGAATCCCATGTGGGGTGTTTCTCGATGGTTACTATACAACCCTTCTATATTGGGTATTTATAGTGACACTTAATAAGTTGGAACATAAATTTAATTCCTTGGTGATAAAACCCCCATGAGTGATTATAATGTCAGATCAGTTACTTAATGTGTCAAAAATAACTTATATAGTGTTTTCCCATATAGTTTCTTCGTGGAATTATATGTAACTGAAATATATGGTTATGTTTTTACTAGATATGAAACATAATAGGATGATTTCATTATATGCACATGGATGAGACCTAATCTCTAAGAGGGTAGTCTATTATAAAAATTCCCAATGAGGATGGGTTCCCAAGATTGGGAGATTTATTTGGCATTTTATTCCTGATATGTATATGTGAGAACTCTATAATGGGTGTATTGGCATGAAATTTTCCTGGTGATATTTGAGATGAGAGAATAATTTTTTCTCCATGAGTTGTGACCATTAGGAAATATGTTTATAGACTATGTGGGATAACCTAGTTTCCTTAAGATGAAGCTTATGATATTCGTGATTTTTGGAGAATGATTGAATAAAATGAATTTTCTTTTTATTTTATAATATGATTTGTGATGTATGAGGGTAAATCAAGAGAGGATTTATCCCAGACTTGTGTGTTCCCTTAGAAATAAGAATCATGAAAATATTCTTTATATTTTATATTGAGGAACATGATGTTCTATTAGATATCTGGTATAGGCATGGAGATGCTTTTGGTATCGTGTTTTTGGTAGAATGGGTGATTCTTAATATGTAACGAGTTTAGCATGAATGATAAGCATAGTTAGTCAGATAATTAGGTAATCAATCCTGGGTTCAATGATGTGTGACTCATGGAATCATGAGTCAGTTTCTATGATTGGGTGGTATAGGAGTGTACACCCAATGAGTTTAGATGAGATCAATATGGATAGTGGATAAGGACTTGAGAGAGTGTTCTTGTTGGTTCACTCTACCTTGGGAAAGGGGGAATTGGGATTGGAATTGATTTTTTAGAAAATACTTGATTTATTAAGGGAAGTTTGGGATTATTGTGCGTGGGGACCATTGGGTTTTGAATTGGAGAGTGACCCATTATGGATCAAGAATTGATGAGTTTTATGGGATCCTTAAGGGAATGGAGGCCCAAAGTTTCATTGAGAATGGGAGTCATTGCCTATGTAATTTATGGTGATATCACAGATGGATTTTAGTACCTTAGTATAACTAATCTGATTATTCATTTTGATAGGGGTTAATAGGATATGTAATCATGGATCAATAGAAGAAACACACATGTGATATTAGAACATTTTGGGATCTATGCTAGAGGAGTATCATAAGAGAATACATATGGTGGGGAGTTCACCTTTATCTATGAAATAGTTTTTCCCTCATTGAGAATGTAATTTTAGTGTATATTGAGGATAATGTTCCTAGTGAGTGAGGAATGGGTAATGATTAATGATTTTTTTTTACACTTAGGTATGATCGAGATTTTCACATCTATTCATTACAGGTGGTAATGGATGGAGTGTGTGATTTAGATAATTAGTGTTTTAGTTTAGTAGAGATATAATGAGGATACTCCAATGGTGGGGAGTATCACATCAGTCAGGAAAGTACTCACCTCGTGTTGGAATAACTATGGTTAATGCGAGGCTAGATAGTGGATGGTCAAGGTGGCATCTGGATACCAGTGTATGGGAGTATTCGATGTGATTTAGTTCCTTGGTAAATACAAGAATTAGGATTTGAATGTGGTATTGGATGGAGTCTATGTGTAACATTGGGATTATAATAGATTTGGGTGTGATTGAAGGATGAGTCGGATTAGAGGTGCACCTATGTTTGGGGTGATATCATGATGGATATTGTGGGTGGTTAGTCAAGGACCCAACCATGTAAATTCACTTAGTTTCAGGCTTGGAATTTAGTGAGGGTATGTTTAGGATCTCATTATGCCTATAGGGATTCATACATTATGACCAGAAAATGAGATCACTACTAAAATTTTATCCTTTAACAGTGCTAATAAAAGGGATTTATCAGCACTCTAGAAGCACTGATAATTAAAAAACTGTTAAAGGGTTATCTTTAAAAACACTCATAAAAATCATGGACAAAGGCCCCCTTTAACAGTTCTAGAAAATAAATAATAAATGGGGTCTTTATCAGTTCTTTTCTAGAGCTGTTAAAGGCCCCTTTAACAGCGCTAAAAAGTGATGATAAAGGACCCACAGATAAAGGGGATAATTTTTTTGTTCACCCCCTATCAGCACTTCCCCCACCTCTTTATTATCACTTTATATAATACCATACTCCCATGCATGCCCCAACTTCCAACGTGTTTCTAACCTGAGAACTCCAACTTATACACTGATACCTTTAACACACCCCTATATTGTTTTGTTTTACATTTTATGATATATATATATATATATTTTATTACATTTTAATCCATATATATATGTTTATATATATATATATAGTAAATACATATATAAAATATGTTTGTGTGTGTGTGTTTATAAATACATAAAACATACATAAATCGTTTATATATATATATATAATTATACATATTAAAATTTATTTATATATAATATTTATTAATATTTATATACATGTATTAGAATATATAGATAAATATATATTTGTTTGTCAACACACACACACAAATGTATATAAATAAATAATATATATATATATATATATTAATTGTATAGGTATGTAAATATTCATAAATTTTTATTTTAAATAAAATTGATATTATTTTTTTCCATAGATATGGTTTATATATTGATAACTATATTTTATATGTAAATATGTTTAATTATTTATTTATAAAATAAATTTCTTATGTATGAATATATTAAAAATTTGTATATATTGTTATATATTTGATTATAAATAACAGTACATTGTGAAAAAAAATCTAAGACGAAAATAACAACATGAATGTAATCCCTAAGAATAAATATAGTACCCAGTGAAAAAAGATAATAATACCCCCTTATATGAGGATGAAATTCCATCAAATGTTAAAACATTGGGATACCCCGACTAAAAACTCGGTTTTAAAGGCTATCAAGGCCACTTTTAACCTTAAAAAATAGTGACCAGGGTTCCCTCAAATTATTACAATGTAGATCTCATCACACACTTCAATTTGATATGTGGTAGAGCCCAAATGAACCCCCAAATCAAAAGTTATGACTGTTTGATGTTCAACGTACATTTTCAACTTATTTTATACCTTTTATTAATTTTTTGATTTTTTTATCTTCAAATTGTTATTAAATGACTATTAATCAATAATAATTAACAAATTATTAGTTAAAAATAATTTTTAAATTATCTTATAATCCATTTTCACTAAATATATCATATATTATGTATAAATTCATGTTTAGCCTTGTCTAAAACATATTTTAAAAATAGATATTTTATTTATATTAATATAAATATATTTATATAATAATACTTTATTTTTAATGAAATATATATTTTTAAATATACCCTTTATCGATGCTAGTAAAAAAATGTTGATCTCGGGGGGGGGGGGGGGGAGGGGCTCTTTATCTGTGCTTTTAAGAAAGCATTGATAAAGACCCCCCTTTATTAGTGCTTTTTTACAAGCAATGATAAATTCCCTCTTTAATAGTAATTTTCTATAAGCACTGATAAAGACCCCTTTTTATTAGTAGTATTTCACTAGTGCTGATAAAAGACCCCCTTTATCAGCGCTAAAAAAGATATGTTAAATACCCCCTTTTACAGTGCTTCTTTTAGCACTTACAAAGGGAATTTTTAACAGTGCTTTTAGATAGCACTACTAAAACCCAAGAACTAGATAATCCCAGTTTTGTAGTAGTGGATGTAGAGTCGGCGGTTTAGGTCATGTGATTTTGGAAAAGGTCAACCAGTGGAAGAACATCCAATATTTTTACATGGAATTAGGTCTGGTGATGTCAAAAATGCATCAAGCATGTTGATGGACCACTGGAAAGTATGTTTTTGTAGGTGATTCCTATGGTGGGGAACTTCATGGATTAGAATTGGCCTTTATGAGTTGAGTCCTATGTTTGGGATCACTATAATATTGTTAATTAATCAATCAATAATGATTTAGTGTATTGGGATCGATGGGTGTGATTGAGTTCTTTCTCAGTGTTAGAAATGGAAATGAGTGGGAGGCCCTAGTTATGGTGAATTATGTGCCATGATTTCTGGAGTTATGTAGTAGAATCTCATTTCATATTCCAAGGTGGAACAGGATGGGTTCATAGTAAATTTATGATTGATGTATTTTGAGATTTATGGATGAAAGACCACTGAGAATTCTTGGGGATGAAAAGTTTTATAGTGGGGAGTTAGTAAATACCCACATCTTTATAGGTTGATAAATTCCGAGGTAATTTGAATACTGTTCCTAGAGTAGAGAAGGTTTTGAGAAATATTATTTCTATTGGAATTATGAATATTGGAATATGTCAAGGATATTTTTTTGGAAGTGTATCAAGGGATGGGAGATTATTTAGGTGCTCAGTTGAACACTGAAGTGTGTCTGGGGTGACCCCTATGTGTATTTTTACTATTTTGGGACGATCTAGCCATGATCCCTTTGGATGAACCATGATAAACTTCCACATTTGGGGGGTTCATAGTGAGGTAAATGAAGGCTAAACCATGATTGGGAGCCTAATGTGTCACACCATAGAGAATGGGAAGGTCACACTATAAAGGCCTGGGATTTTTCTAGGTTAAGAACATTGCACTGTGACCCATATGGGTTGTGTCATAATGGTCATTGTTTAAGGAATAACCACTCTACTTGGGCTAGTTTTAGCTTGACTTAAGGGGACTATGTTGAAACCTAGCTAGGGGAAGGAGTATTATGGAATGGACCTTATGATCATACCATGACCTAGAAGTAATAGTTTTTTAAAAGGTTATGGATATCCTTTTAGGGTTTTTAAATTAGAAAACCCTCAGAATTTATTCATTCAAACATGTGAGCAAGATGATTCCAATCTTTTATCCACACTTATTCCCCCATTCTGTTCTCCCTTTGATCATGGTTTTTTGGAGGGTTTTATCACATGGGATTGAATTAATATCCCCCTTATTATATTTATTATTCCTCATGTGTCTATCTATGATTTATGTTCTCTCTGTTAGGGTTTTGGAGAGATTATCCCACCAGATCATGGTGTAATCATCCAATTTTTTGGTGATTTTACATGTGATGAATAGAGAACATCCTAGAAGGATTATCACATATCCTCTTTCTCCATTTTATTGTAGGTATTCCACTTCACTTAATTATTTACTTTTTTTCTAAAATTGGGTTCAATTAACCATTGATTCTGGTGAGTAAATTGGGTTTTTTTTTGTGTCTTAGGTCTGAGTGCATGTCGAGAGTGGATTACACCACATTTACTCGAGTTTTGGTGCCATTTTCTACTTAGTGATTTTTATGAAATTATTTATTTTTAAAAAAAATTAATAATTAATTATAATTGGTTATAATTAATTATTTGGGATTTTTTATCATGAGATGGGATTATGGGAGTTGATAAGAGCTTGGTCGGGCTTGGTTGAGGATGATAGGATCTAGGTGAGGATGTTAACTCTATGTTTTAGGTAGGTAGTCTTTGAAAATATCCATTAAGTATATGCATTGTGTTTATGTGCATGTGGTATGAGGTCTTTCCAATGATGGGTGATTGAACTTATAAATAAATGTTTTTTTATTAAATTCACATTAAATAAATAAAGTGTGAAGGGACACGATAGACCCTTGAAATCTGTAATTATTCCTTATACACTTATGGATGAGGTCTTGGTTATAAATATGTGTTGTGAGACACTATGGAATATAGGATGGGATATCTTTTTTCCCTTAGACCGAAGTATCTGCTCCTATAATGTTTATAGAAAATGAAATCACCTAGTGACTGCGTCACCAAGGGGGGGAAATTCTGGTTGGATTTACAATAGTTCTAGGATTGGTCATTGGTATTGAGATTAGATACACCTATGGTGAGTTTCCTAAGTCTATTTGGAAAGGTATGAGAGGCTTAGTCCAAGTGGTTCTGGTGAGGCAGACAAGTTCTCACAAATGATGGTATTACCTTATTGTGGGTGGATTATACTCTTAAAAAGTTCTATAAATATGATAAGTCCTTTGGGACTAGTTGAGGAGTGATAATGATGGTTTCCTCTAGATGTTTTTCTTAACATCTCCCCCAAGGGAGGAATGGGATATGGATCAAGTATAGGTCATGTGAATTTTTAGATGGATTAGCATAGAAATAATAAAGGGATTAGAGAAATTTAGCTTGAGAGTGTTCTTGGTTAGTGGGTTAGGGTTGTAACATGGTATTTTTATGAGGTTTTTGACCCTATAGGATTCCTAAATGACTGATATGAGTATGTAGATGGGTTTGGCACATTGTGTTTATGTGACCAGGATGATCTCGACTGGATAATCTTATAAGGATGGATTAATTATAAGACATTCCTGAAGGTATGGGTTGGACCACAAGTGATGAGTATAGGTTGTGTGATTGAGAGGGAAACCTAGGAGATATTTGTTGGGTTTTTCATGTTTCTAAACCGTATGTATGTGATATGGGGTTTTGGGGGAGGGTGTTACTCTAGGTTTTTATGAAATATGTGTTATTAGGGGCTATAGGGGAATGAATCTCCTTGGGTAATGATGGACTGGTGATGGTTTTAGCTAGGGGATGAAACCCCCAGGTGTATAGTAAATGGAATTATTGGGAGAGTTTTTTCCCAGGTGTATACTATATAATATTTTTTGGAGAGTTTTCCCCTAGTTATATTCTTTATGAGGTTATGGGGAGATTTTTCCCTTGGGTGACACTCTATTGGTTCTAGGGAAGGATATGGTCCCCCTAGGAGATAATCTACTCGTTCTAGGGAAGGATGTGGTTCCCTTTGGGTGGTGAATATTATTTTTATAGAAATACGACATTAGTCCCCATGGGTGACCATCTACTGGTTTTGGGACACTGTTGGTGGTGACATGTTGAGTTTTATGCACACTATGGTTGGGAATCCCTAACACTTTGGTACTCAAGCATACCTCATTATTGCATGTATCGGTAGAGAAGATGCCCAATGTTTGGTGATCAATCTTGAAAATCGTGATGAGATTTGTAGATGGGGATGTGATGAGGATTGGGTATGGTAGTAGTGCCACTTTGTAAATTTATTCCTTTTTTATTTTTATATATGCTATAAACATAGTGGGTGATCGGTGGTAATGTATAACTATATGAATTCATTTCATTTGATATAAAATAATTTTTTTTTTACTTGTTCGTACTATTATTATGGTTTTGGATGTTTTTTAGTTATTTATACTATTTTTTACTCTAATATATGGGTATAGTCTCTCCATGGTAACACCTTAGACCCTCCTTGCTAGCCAGTACCATCTGGCTTGAGGGGAGGATCGACTGACGTCATGTGAGTTCTCTAACAAGGACATTAGTGACTAGTATCTAGATGGAGAATGTTACAATAAATAAAATGGAAAATACACTACTAATTCAGAGTGGATTATAATGGTAATATTGGAAAGAGGTAATTCAAGTTGTGTTACATATTTAAAATAGAGAAATTTTAAGTCCCTAAAAAGAATATGACACCAAATAATATATAGAATAGGATAAATCCATCTCTAAAACATTTTATATTATTTAGAAGTAATTTATGCATTAAAACCAAGGAAGCCAATCAATAAATGTATAGCTACATAATGGATAAATGTTTATTTATTAGATATTAAACAAAGATTAAAACATACAAGTGATTTGAAAATATTCTTAAAAAATCATTAAAATAATGATATAAAAGCAATTTAAGATAAATAAGAAAATAAATCTATGAAATTAAATATTGAAGAAATATGTGAACAAGTGGATTGTCTTGAAATAATTTCTAGAGAACCTGAAATCATAACACATGAGAAAGAATTTTAGATTGAATCACATAAAGAAACCTAAGATAGATTGAGTCCTCCACTGACTCAAAGGTAAAAAAGAGGAGATGGAATTGAAAAATCAAATATCATCTGTGAAAAATCCACTCCAATACAAAATCGGTGAATAATAAGGTTAAGAAAACTATTTTTATAAAAATCATAAATGATATCATTTGAAAAAGTAGAAAAATATAAATCATGGATTAAAACCATGAATGAAAAGCCTGATGAGATATAGAAAAATAAAAATTGGGAGCTTGTAAATTTACCTAGTAATCCCAATATCCTTGGAATAAAATGGGTGTTCAAGAATAAACATGGGGAGAAAGGGAATATGATATGAAATAAGGAAAGATTGGTTTAGAAAGAATATGATCAAATACTGGAAATTGATGCTGAAATTAAATTTACACCAATGTAGAGAATTTAATTAATTAACAATTTTTATTAGATACAATTGAAAAAGGATTCAATATTTATCAAATAGATGTAAAGGAAAAATTATCAAAAAGGGTACTCAAATTCAATGTTTAAATTGGAAAAACAATGCGTTTTTAACATGATGATTATATAATAAAGGTATATTATCTTAATAAATATTTATACTGTTTAAAAAGAGCACCATGATCTTAATATGTTCATTTTGATTCATTCTTGTAGAAATTTTATTTTAAAAATATTAGTGTCAATCACAACCTCTATGTGAAAATATCAATGGGAAAAAATTATGGCACTCTTTTATGTGGAAAATATTAAATTTTTTGGTAAAATTAAGAAATTAGTGGAATATTTTTTAAAACATTAAGATATCAAAATTAGAAAAGTAAATAATTGGTGAGCTTACTAATTTTTTAAGGATACAATTAAATCAAAGAGGAGAATATGGTCTTGTCTCTCAAACTAAATATGACAGGTTCTATTAAATAAATTTTACATGTAATATTGAAAACTAGTTTCAACACCAATATTAATAGAATAATACTTGAGATGTATAAATATAGAAAAGACATTGATCCAATTTTATTTTAGAGAATTATTGAAATATTATTATATTTGATAGAACAAAGACACACATTATTTATGAAATATATTTTGTTTTAAAGTTTCAAAGTTATATAAAGTAACAACACATTATAATAGTAAATATAATCATGATTAATGTGTAAGTTAAACTTCATTATGTTTTAATATTTGACATAGTAAATAGTGATATTTTGTAACCTATTTTGATATAAATTTGATCACGAGTATGGTGAAAAAAATCCAAAAATGGAGGATTATTCTTGATTTGAAATAAATGTATTAGGTATCATAGAAAGAAGTAGTAAAGAGCTTCACTTAGTAAAAATTAAGTATAGAATATCATAGAAATGATAAATTACACTCAATTGATTTAGGTTAATAAGAATTTTGATCTTAATGATGAACTGAATATTCCCCTGATGACATGTGATGAAAAAAGTGAAATTGATCTGACAAGTAATTTGATAAAGCATTCATATAAAAATAATATTGAAATATGGAACCAATTTATCAATGAGAATGTATATTATAGATTTATCTAAATATAAAACAATGAAAAAATCAATAAGTGGTGGATATATTCAGAAAAATACTAGATACACTATATTTGGAGAAGTATCGATTAAATATCAGTGTTTAACCACCTATTAAATATTTTTTAGTTTTGGTATAGACCCTATACTCATATATGATCAATGTTTAATAAGAATTATCAATTATTATAGATATTATACCCTTTGGGTTCATTTTATAATGGGGGGTTATAGAAAGGGAGAAGGAATTATTTTCAATAAATAAAAACAAAGCATGTAATATAAAAATTTCAAAACGTGGAAGTAGATCAAGTATTTTTTACTATCATTTTAAGGGGAAAACATGATCCATAGGGATTAAATTTAATAAATAATGAAGATAGGTGGGGTCATATCAGACTAGTGGTTTTTAGAGCTAAAGGTAAAAGGTAAGCATAGAAATATTTTTATAACTCTTATTTCCTATATCAAGCATAACTGATATAGCCTTATAGTAACATATTATATTTTATATTTCTATTTGTATTTAATCAAGTGAATAATAATTTTCAATAATGTTTTTGTGGTTATGAGATATTAAAATAATTACTTAGGAATTGAAAACAAACCCAAAGTTGGAGAATGTTGGAAAATTGATTGATCAAGTGAATAGAATATTGGAATGAGTTTGAAAATTGATTGTTTTTAGTATCAATTATTATTATTATATGTAATATGACTATGGTAAATTTTGGAATAATTTTGAAAAAGTATGAATATTTTTAGTATTTATTTTTTTAAGGAGGTAAAAACCATGTTGCAATAGTTTTCATTATACCAAAATTATTTTTGGAGATTTTTTTGGTTGGTGAAAGTAATAATGAACCATGATGGAAACATAAAATGTCAGGAATTGTTTTGTGTAAGGTTGAAAGATTAAGATTTGTTGTAGTAGTACGAGTTATGGATTAAGTGTTCATGGTGAAATATCAAGTCATAATGGGAAAATAATTCAGGTTATTGGTTAAAACTTTTGAGCTATTACATAATTTAAGACCCTAGTTTCATGATTTATAAACCATGCCACAGCCTAAAGTTTTGAATTTAACATAGGTTTTATAGAAGAAAAGTGTTAGGTTTTTCATTGTGGTATATAATTATACACCATAATAATAGGTTTCAATTTTTCATGAAACAAATTCTTATGATATAATGATATTAATTATTCTATAATGTTTTTATATACTAAATTATCAATAATTCATCAGTCGTGATTTATTGGATTTGATAGATTTATGAATCCATGATTTTTGGAAATATGTGTTAATAAAAATATGTTACATTGTAATGTTATCTATTACATCATGATTTATTTTATATGTGAATATATTTCAAATTTTAATATTTTTTATTGGTAATTTTTTTTTGTATTAATGAAATATTTAATTGGATCGTTGTGGATAATATTTAAGACCAATCCGAAGGTGGCATGTGGCATAACATGTTGGCGATTTTTAGTAAAGATATTAAAAGGATTTTTTTGAATACTTGAAAGGAGAGGAGGATTATATTTTATAAAGGAAATCAAGAGAGAGAAAATTATATTTTTCTGGAATTCTGAAGAGTTTGTAATAAGAACTATATGCATTTTAAGATCTAGAATTATTCTTGAATATGGAGTTAAAGAGAAACAGCTGAATTAATGAACTGATTCATTAATCATATTATTATTATAAATGAACAACAAGTATTTTTCCCCATTACCTTATATTTAAACTATGAGTGGAGTTATAGGAATGGATAGTGAACCTTGTTTTTCATAGTGATATGTTTCTAAATATAATAATAAATTAATAGATATTTAGTGATTTCATGGAATATTGGCACAACAATGGTGCATTATCCTTGGAAATAGTGATTTTTATTGAACCTATAAAAAATAATTATGTTATTTTTCTTTAATTTTATATTTATATATTATTATTTATTGGATTTTAGTGACAGGTTTGAGTGTTTATGATAACTTGAGAACAAGATTCATATATCGAATAAATTTTAACTCCCTAATTCACCTCTCTCTTATGGTGTTTAGGGACATGTGGTTTCAAAAAAAAATTTGAAACATTTAAACTTAATTGGGTTCCTTAATTCAATGATATAAGTATATATAATGAGTTCATAGACATTATTTTTGTATATAGTGGTGAATCTTCTTTAATGTTTAAGCTTTCTCATTATCTTTTCTTAATTTTCCTTTGTAGAAGAGGTGACAACCATATTTAAAGGATATTATGTTATAACAAATATTTTGCCATTTTTAGTGGATGGTAGATACCTTTATAGGTAGTAATCTATTAATTTCTACTAAGGGGTCATAATAAAACTCATTTTTTTGTGAAAATTTAACATAGATAGTGAGGCACACTTGGTTTTATAATTTTTTATTTTATTTTATCATTTCCTATCATGGTAGATCTTATATATGGGTTTTGTGTTTTATTTTTATATATTTTGGCACAAAGATATCCCAAAAAAACCTTCAATTATATCAAAGTGAGTGTCAGTAAAGAATTCATAAAATAAATAATAATAAAATGAAAAACATGTTTGAGGTTTTATAGAACCATGAAAATGATTATATAACAACATCATGGTTTACCAAAAAAAAATTCAAAAATGATATGGATTTATAAAAATTTTTATTTTTTCTTATTAAAAAACAAATAATGGTAAAAACAATATTTTCACATTATGGTATTGAATAAAATTTCCTTGGTTTGTAGAAATTATATTTCCATGAGGAACCACCAAGATATTGATAACAGTAACAAAAAATGGTTTTAAAGTATGACATATGAGTAATTATATGACTAAAATGACTTGTGCAAAGAAACCATGTCATTTTTCATAGCCATATTTTTTAAAAAATAAAAAAATCTCAAAAACTATCACCAACTCAAGACTGAAATGACTATAATGTATTTGTATGACTTAAGACTATATAAAAGGTAGTTTTGATTATAATAATTGTTTAAAATTTTTTTATATCATGTTAAATACTTGAATTTTACATTAATTTATGAAATCCTAATTTAATATCATGTACATAAAATATTTATATTATGAATATTTGTATACTTTAGTTTAGATTTTTTAAATACTTCTTATAATTTTTATGAAATCTATGTAAGAGTTACAAGATTGGCATGGAATAAAATATTTATTTATCATTCAACCAAGACTATGACTTATTATTTTAGTCAATAATTGAATTATAATGTTTGGTTATTATTTATACATATTAGGTGTTAGAGCTATATTGAAATTAATGTCTCTCTTGAGAACTTATTTTTGAATAGTGGGACTTTGGATCAAACTTCTCATTATCCTTGGAGAATAGGCTCTATATAGAAAAGTTGGAGTTGCCTACATATTACATCATACTTTATATTGTAGGGATTTTGGTTATATGATTATTAGAATTTACAAAAAAGAGTTTCAGAAAACTTATTTATGATATGTGAAAAAACCTTGAATCTAGTAATCTAGATCTGGTGTTTACTTTATTACATTGGTACAAGATACAAGGGATCATTCCATAAAGGATAAATTAGTTTAATATTCATAGAAAACTATATACAAACTTGATTCACATATTACATTAGAAATATAAAAACATATAATAAGAATCATTCTTTCTTCCTTGAAATAATTCAAAATACCCTTCTTCATATGTCGGGGAAATAAAAAAATAAAGGGTGAGCTCAGATGCCCAATAAGGGTTATGTATAATGGATTCTACCATGATTACATAAGGCATAATTAATATGGTAGAGTGGATAACAAAAAAATACCATTCGATCAATAAATTGAGTTCAATGTAAAACCATGACTAATATAAACATAGTAATCACATGGATATTAGAAACTATAACACCCTGACCTGAACCATTGGGTCTAAGATGAGGGTACCAGGTGACCTCATGTGAACCTCCCAGTATGCAAGAGGTTACTGAATAATGGAATGGGCCTATGAAACAGCATGGGGACACTATGACCTCAGTACCATATAACATCAGAGTATGATAAAGGAAATCATAATAAATATAATAATAATAAATAAATGAATAACTAAAAAAATAAGAAAATACAAATAAATCCCAACACATGTAACAGTTGAATGGTATGTTCGGTAAATAAACCAAAATTGAAAAAAGGATCCAATTTATGAGTAATACAATAATAAAAGTATAATAATTTATCCTACTCAACCATCCATCATATGGCCCTTGTCATTCATCATATCCCTAAGCATGAAATCTACAAGTGCACCGAAATTCCTGTGTAGGGTATGAGTATAAGACACAACAAGACACTAATAACAACCATTAACATAAGTTCATAAGATATATAGGTGCATTTAATAATATTAAATAGGGTACAAATATAAACAACAATATAACACATAATTTCTAATGTATGCTAGGTCCTCAGGGACTGACTCTACCTACTTCAATACTATGTTGGAAAGAACAACAATCAACCTCTCAAAACATCCCCCTTAATCTGATAGTCCTAAAACGTGATTGATATATCCCTCTCAAAGGGATATCCCAAAAAATACATAACAAGATTTTGACACATCCCCCTCAGGGGAGTAGTCAAAGAGGCTCCACCACCATGCTCAACTATAATATAGGAGAACAACACAATTATATAAAAAATAAAAATGATATATCAAACATCACATAAAATAAATAAGCATCATAACTAAAATAATAAACATAAAAGAAACAAAATAATAGTTATCCAAGTCTATGCACACACACCACATTTTATCAAGTATCTAACATGGGTCTGTATGGCTATATATAGATGCCAAAAATATTGTGAATAACACTTACAAAACATGCACTAAAGTCAATGGGATTCCTACCTTAGGTGCAATACTGATGATCAAGTTAAGGGTCACCGTACTAGTCTAAAATCACTAATAGATACTCAAAACATTATTGTATTGAATAATTTTGAACTCTAGGATTAAGAAAAAAGTGGAACCACATCCAAAAATATTAAGACATGATCAAATCACCAACGAAGATCCACCACCAACAACAGTCTTGATCTAAGCATCATGAAAAATCCAAATCCATGAATTCAGATACTGATTCTATAAAAGATCATCAAAATCTCATTATATCATTCCAAAACCCTTATATATGACCATGATGTTAAATATATAATTTATTTTGATCAAGGAAAAGAGGATAAAATTGATCATGATTAAAGGAGAGCTTACTGGTTTGGTTGTGTAAGATTGAATGAGTTTCTAGGCATCAAAGGGGGAGTTAGAGAGTCTAAAATTACCTAGAGAAATCCAAAGGTTTAGATTAATACTAAAGGATGAAAATGATAGAGGAAAATAGTGATGGATCATTTAATCTATATAACCAGCTACTTTCATTTAATGAATTATGGTTTCATGTCTTGAAATTTCAAGAAATATGATACCCTGGAAATCAAATCACCTTGGATTAAAATCCCAAAAAACCCCTATTCACATCTTGAATTTTCCCTCACATTGTGAATGACCTTCACATCCTAAATACAGATTCAGGTATTCTACCGAGAAACAATTCACATCATGAATATCCATTCATTGTGTGAATTTCTCTTATAGCCAAATTATATCCTTTGATCCATTTACTTCTCTGAACACACTTATGAATCCTTAAATAATTTAATAATATCCTTAAAGGGTTGAAAAAACATAAAACAAGTCATACCTTGATATTGAGTATGTTATAAATATTCCCTTCCAAGGACCTCTAATCCTCAATAAGTGTCTTCGTAGGTTTGATTAATAAACTCATGTCATTGTGCTTTAATTTCTATGCCCTTCTACCATATTTATTCATGAAAACACCCATTTTTATATTTAACTTGGACTAAAGAAATTAAATTTCTTCAAAGTAACTTCTCCCTTAAATCCACTATTCGAATAGGAATCTCCACAAAATAATTATCTGGTGCTAGCTCAACATCCTCATAGTCAGGAACATGTGAAGGATCAGGCTCATTCTTATAAAGATGAGACACATGGAATACATTGTGAAAAC
The DNA here is from genome assembly GCA_963277665.1 of Viscum album. NCBI lineage: Eukaryota > Viridiplantae > Streptophyta > Magnoliopsida > Santalales > Viscaceae > Viscum > Viscum album. The sequence continues at coordinate 305,386,122 of OY728158.1, forward strand.
CTTGATACTATATAGGAATATCTAACTGATAGACCACCATCTTCATGCATTCAATGATCTTAAATGACATAATATACCATGTTTATAAATTACCTTTCCTATTTAGAAGTTTATTCCCCATCGAGGGACACCAGTAAGAAAACCTTGTTTCTCACGATAAATTCCAAATGTAATATCCATCATCCAGCGTAACACTACTACTTCTTATAAGTTGTAAAAAACTATTTTTGAACCAAATTCACCCACTCTGAGGTCTACTGTACTATACTCAACCCAAAAACTGAAGACTCACCTTTTTCATGTTAGCAGAGAGGTGAAAAACAAGGCCACCCATATAGATCCTTAAACAAATATGGTTGAATTAAAGACTAAAAGATTTTATTTTAATAATACTCTACCAAATCCAAATTATCATTCCAAGTTTCTCTAAAATACAGAATATATGCTTGAAGAATATCCTCCAAAGTCTAAATTGTGCTTTCTAGCTACTCGTCTATCTAAGGATGAATGGTCATACCCAACTTCAACTGAGGACCCATCACCTTCTGTAAGAATTTATAAAAATACAAGGTAAATTTATAATCTTTATAAGATAATATGCTTGATGGAACTCCATGAAGCTACAAAATCTCTTGAATATAGATCTTTCTTACATCATTTATTTAATTCATATCATGGATCAACATGAAGTGATTCGCCTTAGTGAAGCAATCCAAAACCACCCAAATGGTGTCTTGGACTCTCAATGTTCTATAAAACCCTATAATGAAGTCTTTCATCACCTCATCCAACTTACACATAGGCACTAAAATTTTATGGAGTAATAGTTCAGGTCTTTGATGCTCAACCTTGATTCTTTGACAAGTCAGATAATGAGAGACAAAACATATGATGTATCTTTTCATGTTAGGCCACCATAACTTCTATTTAACATCATGATACATCTTGGTTAATCCTAGGTGTACTTCCCGTTATGAATCATGCAAGTTTCTCATAAACTACTCGCTCATGGAAGATGGACCTATCACCCTACCATGAACTAAAATCACTTCATGTTTGTCTACATACCAACCTGAAATGGAACTACTTACTACCAACCTCTCTCACATCACCACACACTATAGATCAAGCTACTGATTGGTCATCACGTACTCTACCAATGAGGACTTGATCAGTAAGTGTCCAAAAATCTCTACCCCTTGATCCTTAGCTATTAAAACATGCTAGTTTTCTAAAAAAGATATGATCTTCTATCTATATTCTAATGTTCATTATCCCACATCCTATATTTTTTCTATGTTCATCTATAATCACATTTACTTATCCTAGGGAATGCCCCATCTTAGAGGTGAATGTCTATAAGTAATCTACCCAATGCCTCTGATAAAGATTCAGGTCATGATGGGAGAAAAATATGCTACAAAATATTATAGTTTGTATGCATTAAAAATCTATCACTAAATAATTAGTTCAACCAACATTTCAATGCATTAACTACTAATGATAAATCTAAGTCATGAGTAGGTTATTTCTGCTTGTGTAGTCACAATTGATGAGACCCATAAGTTACTACCTTGTCACCCTATACTAGAATAGACCCAAGCAAACACGAGATGTGTCACATTACACTAGATATCCATCTCTAAGATCAGGAAGGGTCAGGATTCGAGATAAATTCAAAATTTTCTTTATCTATAAGAAAACACCCTCATACATGTCTTCCTATTCAAAATTTAATCCCTTCTTAGTAAATACGGGCTTGTGCACTGCCCTATGCAAGAAGTCCTAAATTAATCTCCTGTAGTACCCATCCAATATCATAAAACATTGAATCTAGAATAAATTCTTTAGCCATGAAAAAGAAATAACTACAAAAACATTATCTAGATCAACTAATATTCCTTCTTGAGAAATCATGTTCCCAAGAAAGTGCACCTCCTGTATCCAAAAGTGACACATTGAGTTCTTGTCATAAATCCAATGTGCTCAAAGCATACTCAACCTGATATATAGGCATCTAGCATGGGATTAATATATCTTGTAATATATAAGGATTTCATTAATGAACACAATTAAAAAGGTATCCAAGTAGGGGTGAATGATCTTATTTATGATATCTATGAAAACTACTAGAGATTTTTCTATTCCAAAGGGAAAATGAGACACTCATACAACCCATACCTACTCCTAAACACTATCTTCAAGATTTATTCCTCTATTACCTAAAGCTAACAGTATCTAGAATACATATCAATATTAGAAAACCAATATTCTCTCCTTAAATGATCAAACAAGTCACCTATTCTTGGAAATTGGTACCTATTATTCATAGTTATTTGATTTAATTTTTGGTAGTCCACAAAAATCTGAAGAATATCGCCTGACATCTTAGTGAACAACACTGAACCACCCAAAGGGGTAGTGCTCGATCTGATGAATCCTTTAGCCTTAATATCGTCAATTTATACCTTGAGATATTTCACCTTGGATGGTTCCATGTGATATAGTAGAATCGATATCGATTTCATACCATGCATGAGATTAATCTCAAATTCAACTCCCCTAGGTGGAGGAAACCTTGAGAAATCCTATGGAAATGCATCTTGGTACAGTGATAGAACTATAGGGAAAGTGGAGGGATTCACCACTTGATCAATAATAAGGATCATTACTTCTACCTATGTTAAAAATACTTATTTTTTATGAGTGTTTGGTCCCAACCTACATGCCTCAATGTACTATTCACTGGTCAGCACAAACGTCTCCCCTTTATGTGATGAAAAGGTTACTCATCTCCAATAACAATCAATGTGTACATGGAATTTGGTCAAATATTCTATTCCCAGTATCACATCAAAAACTATCATATACATAATTGTAAAACTCCAAACATTCTCAAGGCCAACAATAACTATTAGAAATTATCTAAAGATATGAAGACTATCTACTTTTCTTCCCAGTGGTGAATCAATAAATAACAACTTAGAGGAGTATTTAATTGGTAATTATAAGCTAGAAACTACTTTAGAAGGTATAAATAAATTGTATTATATAATTTAAAACAAAGAAATATATAGTGTAAAAGATATTAGGTTCGTACCTAAAATTATGGAAGGTCCTTCCCCACAATCAGCTAAAGTCTGATTAACTATATATTCTCTACCAGCCACCACTCCATGAAACCCCATAGACCCATGAGTCACCTAGTTCACTGACCCTTATTGGATATACACATAATAATAAGGTCTTATTCTAGCACCATGGCCTGATTTATCTGTGTGAAACCATGCATTCTTGGAATAGAACCACTTTAAATGACCAGTCTTTTCACATTAGTGACAAGTCTTGAGTGAAACTTGATATTAATTGAGTAAGTGTCCTTTCATCCCATAATTATAAAATATAATAGATTCAATCCCCATATAAGGATTTGAAGAATATTGACTCTTCTCTAAATATCAACCACCACCCTCTCATTTATCCTTTGACATCCTCTTCTTACTTATATAATGAACAACTGAGGATGCGTAGAAGAAGGCACCTTTCAATCTACTAATAGTAGGCAAAAGACCAATAAATTTTTCTCCATAAACTACCTTCTCTATCATAATTTCCCTGTGAATCGTTATAGAATAGGTCATCATATCAAAGTTGATGGAATATCATCTCAGCTCTGGGAAAATTCCAATCTCAAAATGTCTAGATTTATGCACATTGTTTCTTACAATAAGTGGTGAAATGAGGATCATAATCTCAATGAAGTGTGATAAATAGGTATAAATCATCATTGAACCCATATTAAGCTCCATGAACTCCCAATAATGGTCCATATTTAGGGAATCAGGGAATAAATCCTTAAAGAAGTGGGCCATGAAGGTTGCTTATGTCATCTATTCCCATCTACTAGACTTTAGTATGACATCCCACTATCATGCAGTTATTCCTTAAAGCATAATGGTCATAAGATTAACCTTCTAATCATATTGGGTCTCTACCAAGTAAAAAATCCTCTCTCTGCTTTGAATTTAGTCATTCATGTCCTGGGGGAATCTGGTGCCTAAGAGGATGAGGGGTGTTGGAGATGAAATTTATGCAAATATTTGACCATCTTTGGCCCTCCCTTGTGGGATTATTTTACCTATATAGGTACCATCTGAAATATTCCTGGTTGGATCAATTCAATTTCTTGACCTATTTGAAAATTTAATTCAGTGTTCTTGTTTTCATCCTCCTAATCAACAGATGGTGAAACTGCTACATGATATGTCTAGGAGGCGACATTTCTTAAAATTATAGAATAATACTTAGAGAAATCAAAAAACATAAATAAAGGACCATAACAAAAATACCATTAATAGTTCATAGGCATGTACAAGGTCTTACAACAAGGTTCAACCTAGGTGGCTATCCAAAAGAATAAGACATAACCCCCTAAGCACTACTGAAAATCTAAATCAAACCTCTATCACCAACACATTAGTCACAAAAAAAAATATACACTCAAGAATAGAATAGAACATGATAAAATAAAATATTATAAGAAATAATACACCTAGAAAATATCATAATTTCAACATGGATTCAATTATTTAGGATCTATCTAATGTATGCGACATATATATATGGAATGTGAAACTATATTCATATCTTGATGCATGAACACACTCCTTATCCTATAAATAAATATATCAACATAATGTGTATCACCCTTGAATAATTTAACCAATTGTAACATCAAACATAAAGAACATAAATTTACACTTTATGGAAACTCAAAGGTCAACTAGATAGTGTTGGACAGACACTAGAATAGTTCCCCTTCTTGATTCCCAACCATCATATCTTCTATATACCCTATACTAAATTAGGAAAAATAGAATAAACAAGTTCATTAACCTCCTATGATACCATTTTTTAACACCCTGACCCAAATAAATGGGTCAGAGCCAGGGGTTCCACAGGACCTCATGCATGTATGCTAGTATGAAAAAGGTTGCTGACTAGTGGCGAGGGCCTATAAAATGGATTGGGTAGAATATTCTATCAGTACTGGGTAACATTAGAGTATGATAAATGAAGTGATAATAAACAAATAATTATTTAATTATTTAATTAATTTCCATCATATTAGTAAAAAATACAAATAAAACCCAACTAATGTAGAATCGGTATGACATGTCCGGTAAATAAACCAAAACAAGACAAAATGATCTAATTTATAGGTAATCCAATAATAAATCTAGTAACATCCAAACCAAAGTATATCCAGTATCATCTTCATCATCTTACTTACCTACTTAACCACCGATCACAGATCCCCTTCCCTTAATTGGATCTCTAAGCATGAAATCTATATGCGCATCTAAATTCTTGAGTAGGATGTGAGTACAAGACTGCATAGGACGCCAATAATAACCTTTAACAAAAGTAAATAAGCGATGCAGGTGTATTTCATGAAATTAAACATGGTTCCGATATAATAAACAATAATCGAACAAGTATAAACATATTTTGGTTCCTCAGAGACTAAATTTACTTTCTTTGACACTATCCTAAAAGGAACAATGATCATCCACCTCACACATCCCCCTTGATGGGATAATTAAAAAAACACTAACATACCCCTATTTATGGGATTTACCAAAGCATTTTGACTAGGAATCTAACACATCCCCCTTGGGGGAATAGTCCATGAGGCTCAACCTACATGCTCGACTATAAGACAGAAGAATAACAAAAGATGATAATAGATAAAAATATTAGATAAAACATCACATAAAAAAAATCATCACAACTAGAAAAATATAAATTAAAGATATACAATAATAGGTCTCACAAGGATATTCACACACAAAACATGTGATCAAGAATCAAACACAGGTCACTAAGACTACACATGCTTGACAAGAATCATGGAAATAACCCATATAAAATAGGAACTAAATTCATGGGATTCTACCTCAAGTGAAACAATGATGATCAAGGAAAGAATCATTGTACAATTCTATAAGAACCACAATATCCTAGAACCATTCCTAGTTGATGACATGTCATCCCATCTCTAGGAAAATTCTAATCTCAAACTATCTAGATGTATACACCTTGTTTCTTCCCAGAAGTGGTGAAAATAGGATCATCAACTCTATGAAGTGTGATTAATAGGTATATATAATCACCAACCCCTACTAGAGCACCATGAACTCTTGATAATGGTCTATATTCAGTGAATTAGGGAAGAAATACTTGAAGAAAATGTCCATGAAGGTCGCATATGTCATACCTTTCTATTTACCAGCCTTCAGTATGGCATACCACTATCCTCTAATTATTCATTGAAGCACAAAGGTCATAATATTAACCTTCTAATCATATGGTGTCTCTACCTTGTATAAAACCATCTCTAAGATTCTTATCTAGACCTTCTTGTCCTAGGTCCCTCCGATGCCTGAGAGGATGAGGGGTGCTGGAGAAAAAATTCATGCAAAGATTTGATCATCTTTGGCCCAACCCTGTGGGATCCTCCTCCATGGATAGGTATGAGTTAAAATAGTACTGGTTAGATCAATTATATTTCTTAACCTGCTAAAAATTAAGGGAGTGTTCTAGTTTTCATCCTCCTACTCAACAGATGGAGGAGCTGGATGTGTAATATGTCTAAGAGGTGAAATTTCATGAAACTCCATAATAAACCTTAGTAAAATCCAAAAAACATAAACAAAGGACTAGAACAAAATACCATTAATAGTTCATAGGCATATACAAGGAATTATAACATGGTTCAAACTAAGAGGCTACCCATGAGAATAAGACATAACCCCCTAATCACTACCCAAAAACCAAATCAAACCTCCAATACCTACACATTAGTAACAACTGAACATATACACTCAATCATAGAATACAAAAGGATCAAAAATAATAATTTAAGAAATAATTCACTAAGAACATATCATAATTTAAACATACATTTAATTATTTAGGATCTATCTAATGTATGAAAAATGTATATATGGCATGTCAAACAACATGCCTATCATGATAACACCCTGACAATTACCCTTCTCGAGTTCCAACCATCCTATCTCGTATCTACCAAATTCTAAATCAAGGAAAATAAAAGATACAATTTAGTAAACCGCCTTTGATACCATTTTGTAACACCCTAACCCAAAGCACTAGGTTATATTTGGGGGGTCCACATGACCTCATGCATGTATGACAATATGCAAGAGGTTGTTGACTAGTGGTGAGGGATTATAGAACGACAGGGGGGGAATATTCCCTCAGTACCAGGTAACATCAAATTATGATAAATGAAGTGATAAAAAATAAATCAATAAATAATAAATAAATGAATAACCATCATATTTGAATAAAATAAAAATAAAACCCAACCCATGTGTAATTAGTATGACTTGTCTTGTAAATAAACCAAAACCCTAAAATGATCTAATTTATAGGTAATCCAATAATAAAAATATTGACATCCAAATTGAGGTCTATCCAAAATGATCTATATCCTCTTACTCACATACTTAACCATCCATCATAGAGACCTTTCCCTTCATTGGATCCCTAACCATGAAATCTATATGTGCATGGAAATTACTGAGTAGTGTGTGAGTAAAAGACTTAGAAGGACACCACCAAAAACCTTTAACATAAGTTCCTAAGTGATTTAGGTGCATTCCCCAAAAGTATACATAGTACAGATATAAGAAAAAATATAGCACACAAGTATAAATATATGTTGGGTCCTTGGAGACCAACTTTACATTCTTAGACAATATGACAAAAGGACCAATGATCATCCACCTCACACACCCACCTTAATGGTATAATCTAAAAAAATTACTAACATATACCTCTTTAATGGATTTCCCAATGCATGTTGATTAGGCATTTGACACATCCCCCTCAGAGGAACAGTCCATGAGGCTCAACCTACATGCTCAACTGAAAGATAGAAGAATAAAACAATATGATACAAGATAGAAATGATAGATAAAACTTCACATAAAAAATAATTATAACTAGAATAATCAAAATGCAAGAAACACAAGAATAGGTCTCCCCGGTCTACACACACACAACACATATGATCAAGAATCAAACATATGTTACTAAGACTACACATGCATGCCAAGAAAAATTCCAATAACCCAAATAAAGTATGAAGTAAAGTCATGGGATTCTACATCAGGTGAAACAACAATGATCAGGGAAATGGTCATTATACAATTCTATAATTACCACACAATTCTAGAACCATTAATCGTTTGACACATTTAGAACTCTTGGATTTTTGTAGAAGAGGAACCACACCCAAAAATTTTAAGACATGATTAAATCACTAGGGAAGATCCACTAATGACAACGGTCTTGATCCAAGTATTGGTAATGTCACATAAAAGACTTATTTTAAATTTATTTTTCATTTAATTTATATTATTTCTTTGTTTTGGGTGATTCTAATAAGTTTTGGTGGAAATGGTGGGTCTTCCAAATTTGGGCCAAACTATGATCCCAATTCCAGATTTTAAAATAAATTTTGTTTCTTTTATAACTCCTTATTTTATTAACATTTTTCATCCATTCCAATTCCTAAATGTCCTCCCCTAACCAATTAACACAAAAATATCAATTTTGACCCCTTATAAATCCATAATTATGGTGTATTTGGGTTTTTATTTAAGGAATTGGGCTAGCCTGGAAGTGGATTTCTAGATTAAGAAAATTATTTAACATCTTATTCAATTTTAATGATTTTTCAGTGATTACACCTCTCACCCAAGAAAACTGAATCTTGGAGAACCCCATTATCTTCTCCCCCTCTTTGGATCTCATTTTCTTTGTGGATTAGGTTGAAACATGTGAATCTTCTACAATTCATCCAGATTTAAAAAGGTAATTTTATTCCTTCATGACACCTTAATTATTCACTATTTTCCCCCTATTTCAGTTCTCAATTAACCTTATATTCCTTATTCCAACATCAATTTTATTTTTGACTTTTTTCAAATTCATCTACTGGTGTATTTGGGTAAATTTCTTCAAGATCCCTCAAGTAAGTGGGTCTCCTCCATTATTCTTTCAATTTGCTTAGGGTTTCATTAAATTTTCTTAGGGTTTATTCCCTTATCCTTGAAGTACCAAATGACCAGAGGGTAGGGTTTAAAACCTATATTTAAACATGGGTTTTCTTGGTCCAATATTCTACTTTTAGGCTTGATCTACCCTCCTTGAGGTGCGGCGGTGGTGCGGTTGAGTTTTCGAACAAATGATTCAAGGTTTTAACCATTTTGGTAGGTGATTCCATTGTGTATGAAATAATTGTAACTATATTGCAGTGTTTATTGTATTTTCATGATTATTTCCTTTTATTATTGGTTCAAAAATTTGTTTTAGATGTTTTTGTGAAGAAAATGAATTTTTAGTGCCATTTTTATGTGAAATTGGGGGTTTTTCAAAGAAATATTATATTGATTCATTTGGGGATACCCTATAATTGCTTTGTTGATTTTATTTAAATTTATTAGGTCTGGAAATACTATTTTTAATTTTTATATATTTTTTTTGTTGCTGCTAAAATCTATTTTAATAGTGTTTGTGAAACACATGAATTTTTCAGTGTCATGTAATGTGAAAATGGTGGTTTTACAATGATATCACTTTTTAAATCATATGGGGCTGCCCTGAAATTTATTTCTTGGTTTCATTGAAATGTGTTGGCCTGCCAATTATATTTTTGGTGACTTTTAAGTATGAACATGTTGTGCAATGTAGATATTTTAAAGAGGTTTGGGTGTAAAACAATGCAAGATTTTGAGAAGTTGTTTATTGAAAATCAAAATGCTTTGTTGTGTGTTTTAAGTGGTATAAAGCATGTATAGATACTATATTGTTTGTTTCTGAATATTAGTGGTGATTTTATATGCAAAGATATTTATTTATTTATAGTGAAATTGTTTGACCACAAAGGGGGAAACCTGGGTACCTTGGTGGGCGGATATGTACTAGTACGACTAGTGATCCAGATGGGTTTTGTCTCTGTTTCACTAAGAAAATGGATAAAGACAACTATAACAAAACTATATGGATGATTTTTGGGGGAAAATAGGTTATGGTTATGTTCCCTACTAGTTTTTTCATGCATGGGAAATAATTTGTGACATGGTTACTTTACACAGAGGTACGAGGTACATAGGGCCCGAGACTATCTAGTTGCCTAGGGGTGTTCCTGGTTTTGGTGCTCATTGGATTTGTGGTATTTACCCTTGTCTTAGGGTGTGGTTGTCTACAAATTATAGTATCTAAAATGTATTATTAAAATTTTTTAACATTCAAAAAGTTCTAGTTTGAAAACTATTGTCAATTGAAAGTTGAATTTCTTGGAAATTATCACCGTTTTTCTTTACATATTAAAACTGCTTACTTTTTCACCTTGTCTTGAATACTCTTTTGAAAATTTGGGTGGTATACTATTTTTCTTATAATCAAACCCTACTTAAACCCCTTGGGTGTAAGTAGACTTGATTATGTTTGACTCATGTAAAATTAAAGCCTCAGGTAAATGTGGTTCAGGTTGTTAGTTCCCTCCTACAGTACGGTGTTGTAGAGGTGGCTCGGGGGTGATGACCCCTAGTCATGTAGAGTATTTTTGGATGATTTGTTTTTCTGTTTTTTTATGTCTAGACCTCTTGTATATTGTTTAAAACCATGTATTAAGTTCTTTTTTTTGATGAAGTCTTGTTTGTCATGGAAATTTCATATTCTTATTATTGTTTGTTTTTAATGTATTATGCTTTCATACTCAGGTAAATCATTCCCAAACAAGATTTATTGATACTTGAGTACTTGTACCAACCCTTGGGGATAGGGAATGCCCTTCGGGACTTATTACGACCAGATCTGGTGCCGATAATAATTTTCACATACGTGACTTATTTTAAAGTTATTCTTCATTTAATTTCCATTCATGCTTTGTTTTGGGTGTTTCCCATGCATTTTTTGAGGAAATGGTTGGTTTTAAAAATATGGGCCAAACCGTGAGCCCAATTCCAGATTTAGAAATAAATTTTGTTTCTTTTATAAATCCTTCATTTTTCATCATTTTTCATCTATTCCAAATCCTAATTTTCCTACCCTAACCTATTAACACCACCATATATATTTGGACCCTTTATGAATCCATAATCATGGTGTATTTGAGTTTTATTTAAGGAATTGGTCCAGCCTACACACCCATTTCCATTTTTTTAAAATTATTTAATATCCTATTCAATTTTAATGATTTTTTGATGATTCCACCTCTCACATGATCCCACTGAACCTTGGAGTGCCCTTATTCTTTTTCCCCCTCTGTGGAGCTCATTTTCTTTGCATAATAGGTCAAACCATCTAAAGCTTCCACAATTCGTCCAGATTTAAAAAGGTAATTTGATTCCTTCATAACTCCTTCATTTTTCACTCTTTTCCCCTCATTTCAGTTCTCAATTAACTTAATCTTCCTTATTCCAACCTCAATTTCATTTTTTAGATGTTTGATAATTCTTATACTAGTATATTTGTGGTGATTTCTTCAAGACCCCTCAAGTAAGTGGGTCTCATTCATTCTTCTTTCAATTTTCTTGGGGTTTAATTCAATTTTCTTAGGGTTTCTTCCCTAATACTTGATGTACCAAATGACCATAGGGTATGGTTTCAAACATAGGGGTTATCATTGGGTCCAATTTGTTATTTTTAGGCTTGATCTACCCTCCTTGAGGTGCGGCGGTGGTGCGATTGAGTTTTCGCACAAAGGATTCAATGTTTTAACCATTTTGGTAGGTTATTCCATTGTGTATGAAATACATGTGACTATATTTCTATTTTTATTGTATATTCAGGATTATTTAATTTTATTATTGGTGAAAAAATTGGTTTTAGAGGTGTTTTTGAAGCAAATTAATTTTTAGTGTCATTTTTATGTGATATTGGGTGTTTTTTCAAAGAAATGTTTTATTGATTCATTTGGGGGTACCCTATAATTGCTTAGTAGATTTTATTGAAATGTATTAGGGTTGGAAGTACTATTTTTAATGTTTATATCCTTTGGTTGTTGATTCTAAAATCTATTTTAATAGTTTTTGTGAAACACATAAATTTTAATTGTTGTGTTGTGTGAAAATGGAGGTTTTACAACGATATTACTTCGTAAATCATAGGGGGATGACCTAAAATTGATTTTTTGGTTTCATTGAAATTATTTGGGCTTCCATTTCTGTTTTGGTGACTTGTAAGTATGTACATGTTGTGAAAATTATCTATTTCAAATATTTTTGGGTGCAAAACAATGTAAGATTTTGAGAAGTTGTTTATTGAAAATAAAAATGCTTTGTTGTGTGTTTTAAGTGGTGTAAAGTGTGTATAGATACTATTTTTTATGTATATTAGTGGTGTTTTTATATTCAAAGATATGTATCTTTTATTCTGAAATTTTTTGAGTACAAAGGGGGAAACCCGGGTACCTAGGTGGGCGAATATGTACTAGTATAGCTAGTGACCCGAATGGGTTTTGTACATGTTTCATAAGAAAATGGATAGATACAACTCTGACTAAACTATATGTAAGATGTTTTGGGGACACTAGGTTATGGTTATGTTCTCTACTAGTGGTTCATGCATGGGAAAGGATTTGTGACATGGTTATTTTACACCTAGGTACGAGGTACATTAGGCCCAAGACTATCTAGTTTCGTAGGGGTGTTCCCGGTTTTGGTACTCATTGTATTTGTGGTATTTACCATTTTAGTATGGTGTGTTTGGATTCAAATTACATTATATAACATGTATTATTAAAATGTGTTAAAATTCTAAAAGTTTTAGTTTGAAAATTGTTGTCAATTGAAAGTTTCATTTCTTGGAAATTATCACCGCTTTTCTTTACATATTAAAAATGCTTTCTTTTTCACCTTGTATTGCATACTATTTGGAATCTTTGGGTGGTATCCTATTGGTATTAGAATCACACCCTACTTCCACCCCTTGGGTGTTAGTAGACTTGATTATGTTTGACTCAGGTAATGGAAAAGCCTCGGGTGATGGTGGTTTGGGTTGTTAGTTTCCTCCTACAGTGCGGTGTTGTGGAGATGACTGAGGGGTGACGTCCCCTTGTCATGTGGAGTATTTTTGGATGATTTTCTGCTATGTTTTTTATGTTTTTACCTCTTTTATTTTGTTTAAAACCATGTATTTATTTTTGGTTTTTGATAAAGTCTTGTTTGTCTTGGAAATTTCATATTCTTATTATTGGTTTTTTTAATGTATTATACTTTCATACTCAGGTAAATCATTCCCAAAAAAAATTTATTGATACCCAGAAACTTGTTCCAGCATATGGGGATAGGGAACGCCATTTAGGCCATGTCACGGGATGGATTTGGTTCTAGTAATAGTGGAGACTATATCTGATTCGTGAAAAAATCGTATCAGAGCTGGTTTATGTTTTTCGGTTGCATTATTATTTTGGGATGAGTCGGGATAGAAATGAGCTAGGATTGTTGGGACTCAGATATTTTGTCATGAGTAGGGTTCTTGGACCACACCTCTCTTAGAATACATAGAGTCACCATGGGATATTGGAATTGTTTATTTTACTTCACTTATAGGTGAGATGTGTGGGATGCAGACTACATGTGGACATCGGGAAGGGGTGGATTAGTTGTTTATTTTATTAAGGTAATGTGTTTATATTGTTTATATTTTATGTATTTGACTTAAATTTTCAGAATTGTGGTATTTACTGTTGTTTTTGTGACTGTTGCATTTTGTAGCAGCATGCCTTCCTAGAAATCTCCCCTGCTCCCATGGGAGGAAGCCAAAGAGAGTTCTCCAACAATAATTGATCAGAGGCTAGTCAAGGACGTGGTCCAGGATGTCTAGGATCTAGGACAGAGAGTATCTCTTGTTCTAACTCTTGTTAGAGAGGATGAGACTAGTCCTAAAAAGGAAAAGTCCCCAGAGATCTTGAAAAATAATAATCCTACCTTTTGAGGAACCATAGAACCCCAGAAAGTAGAAGAATGGCTTGAAAAGTTCGAGCGCATGTTTGAGTTCCTGGATAAACCCAAGGATATATGGGTGAAATGTGCCTCCTTTTTGTTGGAGGGTCCCAACCGCATGTGGTGGGAATCGGTACTTCAGAATGGGAAGAATAATCTGATGCGCTGGAGAGATTTCAAGGTTGTTTTAAATGAACAGTACTGCCCTAAGGTGATGGCTTATGCTAGGTCCCAAGAGTATATGGACCTTATTATGTGGAATCTATTTGTGATGGATTATGCCAACCATTTCACTGATTTGGTTCAGTGTGCTCCTAAAATCATCTCCAATGAACAAGTGAAGGCCTAGATGTTTGAGAAAGGATGGAAACCTGAGATATACTCCCAGGTTTTCTTGTTCAAGCTGGGGACCTATGCTGAATTCTCTTCATAGAATTAAAGTAAGCAGGAGGAACATGTGAAGAAAGGAGGTGGCAGTTCATTCCAGTCCTCCAGGAAGTTTTCATCCATGGATTCTGATGCAATATCCATCAAGTGCCACCAGTGTGGGAAGTTGGGGAACATCTGACCAGCAAGACCACTTCCTCCGAATCCATGATACCAATGTGGAGGTATGGGTCATTTTCATCGCTTTTGTAGGGTGGCATGTCCACTTTCGAGTGGGGAAGGATCAGCAGCATCAAGAGGAGTGCCAACACAGTTCGAGCCATTGAGGATGGGGGATCTTAATTTGCTGGCCCTGGTGGCAGGACTGGTTCATCTTTTAGGTAGAGCTAGTTTAGGTCATATCCATAGACTAGAGGATGTCCCCAGGCAGAGACTAGACACTTCCTTGTGGTGGATCAGGCACCAGCAGGATCAGAGGCAGGATCATTGACAGTTTGAGGTGTCGTTTTGATCATATCTTCTATAGTTGCTGCTCTTTTTTATACTGGTGCCTTTGTTTCATTCATTTCCACCCATTTTTTGGACACGCTGAACTTACCAACTGATTTGTTGTCTTTTGCGATGGAGTTGGTGATGCTGCTTGGAAAGAAGAAGGAATAGGGTCTCAGGTGCATGTAGTGTGTGCTCTCCATGTCAGGGATTGAGATGGAATAGGACCTCTTGGTCTTAAATATGGAATGTTTTGAAATAATACTCAGCATGGATCGGAAAGTACACTTCTAGGAACACATCAATTACTACAGGCAGCATGTGAGTTTTACGACACCAGATGGGAGCCGTCAGGTTTTTCATGGAGAATGGGATCCTCAGTCATGTCACACAGGGCCACCACTCTCAGAGTTGGGAAGTCTTATCTTCTAGTTATCATCACTCGTGATAGAGGACGATGGTATTTAGTCTAAATGTGAACTACCTCATGTAGTGAATGAGTTTCCAGAAGTATTCCCGGATGATTTTCCTGGTTTTCCCCCGAAGCAAGATGTGGAGTTCTTGATTGAAATGGCGCAGAGAACACAACCAATATCTCTTCCCTCATATCGAATGGCCCCTACCAAGCTGAGGTAATTAATGATATAGTTGGATGACTTAGAATCCAAAGGATTCATTCGCCCGAGCATCTCTCCTTGGGCCGCTCTTGTGTTGTTTTTGAAAAAGGCTGACGGATCCCTCCAGTTGTACACTAACTACTTGAAGCTAAATAAGGTAACGATTAAGAACAAATAACCTTTTCCTAGAATAGATTATTTTTTCAATCAGTTGAAGGGGGGAAAAGTGGTTTTCAAAAATAGACTTTTGTTCAACATACCATCAACTCAGGGTGAGAGAGGAAAATATCCCGAAGATAGCCTTCATAAGTATGTACGACCACTTTGAGTATTTGGTCATGCCCTTCAGATTGACCAATGCTCTAGTGGTCTTTATGGAACCCATGAACTGATTGTTTTATCAATATCTATATTCCATTGTTGTAGTGTATGTAGATTAAGTTCTAGTATACTATGGATATGAGGAGGAACACGAACATCACTTGATGGTCATCTTGGGAACTTTGCGGGATCATCGCCTCTATGCAATGTTTTCAAAGTGCACTTTCTGGATCAGGGAGGTGACATTTTAGGGGCATTTGATTTCAAAGGAGGGGGTTTCAGTGGACCCTGATAAGATCAATGTGGTTATGTCATGGGATAAACTAAATAATTTGTTTGATATCAGGAGTTTCCTTGACCTAGCTGGTTATTACAGGTGGTTTTTTCTTCACTTATCTCAGTTTTCTTCATCGATGACCGCACTCACCGAAAAGAGGTGCTGTTTGTATGGGGACTAGAATTTCAGGAATCATTCAAGGAGCTAAAGAGGAAGTTGAATACTACCCCCGTGATGATTTTCCTGAGGTCGGGAAGGGGTATATTTTCTATTGTGATGCTTCAGGTATGGGTCTTGGGTGCATTCTTATTCAGGATGATCACATGGTGGTGTATGGCTCCCTCCAACTCTGACCACATGAAAAGAATTACCCAAACCATGACTTGGAGTTAGCAGTTGTGATGTATTCTTTGATGACTTGTCATCACTACCTCTTTGGGGAGAAGTTTGTGGTCTACTCTAATAAAAAATTTCGGCCTATATCTTCTCACAGAAGGACCTCAACTTGAGGCAGTGTCGCTGGATCGAGTACTTGCAGAGGTTTTACTTTGACATTGTCTATACCCCAGGAAAAGGTAATGTGGTGACTGATGCCTTGAGCTGAAAAGTTCTAGTGTAGGCTTTGAGAAATTCTAGTGATGAGTGGACTTTGATGGGGCTCTTTGCTCAGATGTATATGGAGACCTAGGAGCAAAATGGGGGTGCACTCTTGGAGATCATTCAGTTGACTCCTCTTTTGGATTTTATTTAGTGGGAAAAAACTAGTGATGAGATTTGTAATTGGTTGAGGTAGTTTCCTCATGGTGGGGAGATGTCCTCTGATTGGTCTTCATCTTCTGATGGCATCTTATGCTTCAAGGTCTGTTCAGTAGTGTCGTTATCTCTACGGAAGGTGGTGATGGAGGATAGCCACCAGTCTCAGTGGGCTGTCCATCCGGGTGCCACCAAGATGTATTATGATGTGAGGCGACATTTTTGGAGTCCAGGTAGGTGACGAGACATCTCGGACTTCGTGTCGAGATGCTGCACATGCTAGCAGGTGAAAGCATAGCATCAAAGGCCCTTTGGTTTGCTCCATCCATTTCCCATTCCTTCCGGGAAGTGGGAAAAGGTTTCCAAGGACTTCATTGTTGGCTTAACCCGTACAACTCGGGATAAGAATTCCATTTGGGTGGTGATTGATCATCTAACCAAATCATCCCACTTCATTTCGATCAGAGATACAGTTAAAGTGGATGAGTTGGGCTGTTTTTATCTTCTAGAGGTGGTGAGATTCCATGGAATTCCATCAGCAGTTGTCACAGATAGAGACCCCCATTTCACTTCTCAGTTTTGGGGAGGAATTCATAAGGCCTTGGGGTCTCATATTAAGATGAGCATGGCATACCACCCTCAGACGGATGGTCAGACTGAGCGGGTGAAATATATTTTAAAGGAAATGAATTGTGTATGTGTTCTGGACTTTGAAGGTTCCGGGGATAACCAATTGGGATTGGATGAGTTTTCTTATAATAATAGTTACCAATCCTCGATTAGAATGTCTCCTTTTGAGGTTCTCTATGTTCGGCCTTATTGGTCCCCCCCTGTGTTGGGATGAGGTATGTGAGACCTCACTACTAGGGCTGAGTTTGGTACAGGAGACGTCTAAGAAGGTCAAGTTGGTTAGGCAATGATTATTGACAGCTCAGAGTCGCTATAAATCATATGCTGACCAGAGGCATCAAGACTTAGAGTTTTCTATGGGTGATAGGGTATTCTTGAAAGTGGTCCCTCGTCTGGGCCATCGTCGATTATGAAAGAAAGGGAAGTTGGCGCTGCGGTAGGTAGGACATTTTGAGATCACCAAGAATATTGGCAAGGTGGAATACAAGTTAGACCTACCTTCCTGGTTGAAATCCATTCATGATGTCTTCCATGTATCCCATTTGAAGAAATATAACCAAGATCCATCCCATGTACTGAATTGGGAGGAGTTGGATATAGAGCCTGATTTATCTATTGTTGAGTGGACGGTGTGAATTGTGGACTTCCAAGAAAATGTGCTTTGAGGAAAGTCGATTCCCCTGGTCTGAGTTTTTTGGTATCATGGAAATGATATACATGAGACATGGGAGTAGAAGTCATGGGTTGAGGAAGAATATATGTTCTTGTTTTCCGATCAAGCTTTGGGTAGACTTTCCGGGATGGAAATTTTTCATGGGGGGGGGGGGGGGGGTTGTCACATAAATGACTTATTTTAATGTTATTTTTCATTAAATTCCATTTTTTCTTTGTTTTGGGTGTTTCCCATGCATTTTAATGTAAATATTGGGTTTTCAAATTTTGGTCCAAACCGTGAGCCCAATTCTAGATTTAAAAATAAATTGTGTTTGTTTTATAACTCCTTTATTTTTCAAAAAATTTCATCCATTCCAATTCCTAATTGTCCTACCTTGACCTATTAACACAACCATATCAATTTGGACCCTTTAAGAATTCATAATCATGGTGTATTTGGGTTTTTATTTAAGGAATTGGGCCAGACTGGAAGCTCATTTCTAGTTTTTTTTAATTATTTAATATATTATTCAATTTTAATGATATTTCAGTGATTCCACCTCCCACCTGAGCCCACTGAACTTTGGATCTCCCCCATTCTCTTATTCCCCTATTTTGAGCTCATTTTCTTCGTGGATTATGTTTAAACATCTAAAGCTTCCATAATTCGTCCATATTTAAAAAGGTAATTTGATACCTTCATAACTCCTTGATTTTTCACTATTCCCCCCCCCCCCCATTTCAGTTCTCAATTATCCTTATCTTACTTATTCAAACCTCAATTTCATTTTTTTTATTTGAAAATTCAGATACTGGTGTATTTGGGGAGATTTATTCAAGATCCCTCGAGTAAATGAGCCTCCTTCATTATTCTTTCAATTTGCTTAGGGTTTCTTCCCTTATCCTTGAATTCCCAAATGACCAGAGGGTAGGGTTTAAAACCTAGGGTTTAACCTTGGTTTTTCGTGGTCCAATATTCTATTTTTAGGCTTGATCTACCCTCCTTGGGGTGTGGTGGTGGTGCGATTGAGTTTTCGCACAAAGGATTCAAGGTTTTAACCATTTTGATAGGTGATTCCATTATGTATGCAATCCTTGTGACTAGATTTCTATTTTTAGGATTATTTCATTTTATTATTGGTGCAAAAAATGGTTTTAGAGGTGTTTAGAAAGTAAATTAATTTTTAGTGCCATTTCTATGTAAAATTGGGGATTTTTCAAAGAAATCTTCTATTGATTCATTTGGGGATACCCTATAATTTCTTAGATGATTTTATTGAAATGTATTAGGTATGTAAATACCGTTTTGAATTTTTATATCCTTTGGTTTTAGCTACTAAAATAATTTTTAATATTGTTTGTGAAACACATGATTTGTTTAGTGTCGTGTTGTGTGAAAATGGAGGTTTTACAATGAAATCACTTCTTAAATCATATGGGGCTTCCCTAAAATTGATTAATTGGTTTCATTGAAATGTGTTGGGATTAAATATCTGTTTTGGTGACTTGTGAGTATGCACATGTTGTAAAAAGTAGATATTTCAAAGAGTTTTGGGTGAAAACAAGGCAAGATTTTGAGAAGTTGTTTATTGAAAATCAAAATGTCTTGTTGTGTATTTTAAGTTATATAAAGTGTGTATAGATACTATATTGTTTGTTTTTAAACATTATTGGTGTTATTATATAAAAATATATGTATATTTTATGTTGAAATTGTTTGAGAACAAAGGGGGAAATCACGGTACCTTGGTGGGCGGATATGTACTAGTACGGCTAGTGATCCGGATGGGTTTTGTACCTGTTTCATTGAGAAAATGGATAATGAAAACTCTAACTAAACTATATGGATTATGATTGGGGGGCACTAGGTTATGGGTATGTAACCTACTAGTGTCTCGGTCATGGGAAATGATTTGTGACATGGTTACTTTACATCGAGGTACGAGGTACATAGGGCCCGAGACAATCTAGTTGCCTAGGGGTGTTCCCAGTTTTGGTGCTCATTGGATTTGTGGTATTTACCCTTGTATTAGGGTGTGTTTTTCTGTACATTACAGTATCTAAAATGTATTATCAAAATGTGTTGAAATTATAAATTTTTTAGTTTGAAAACTATTTTCAATTGAAAGTTTCAATTCATGGAATTTATCACCGCTTTTCTTTACATATTAAAACTGCTTTCTTTTTTACCTTGTATTGTATACTCTTTGGAATATTTGGGTGGAATTCTATTGGGATTAGTCTCACACCCTACTTACACCACTTGGGAGTATTTTTGGATGATTTTATACTATTTTGTTTATGTTTGAACCTCTTGTATTTTGTTTAAAACCATGTATTTAGTTCTGGTTTTTGATGAAGTCTTGTTTGGCGTGGAAATTTCAGATTCTTATTATTGGTTTTTTTTAATGGATTATGCTTTCATACTCAGGTAAATCATTCCCAAACAATATTTATTGATACATAATCACTTGTGCCAGCCCGTGGGGATAGGGAACACCTTTTGGGCCTTGTCATGTGCTGTATTTGGTTCCGGTAATAGTGGCGACCAGATCCTGTTTGTGACAGGGAATAAGCTAATTCCTTGAATATGGACGTTGATTTTGTCACTAATCCTAAAAATATCATTAGATCATGTCAAAAACATTAGATCCAACTAATAAATTAAAAATATAATTGATTTTGATCAAGGAAAAGAGGAGATAATTGATCATGATCAAAGGATAAATTATTAGATTGGATGCGTAGGATCGAATGGGTGCTTGGGCATGGAAGAGAGAGTTGGAAGGGGATAGGAGATTCTAAAATCACTTAGAGAGAGACTAGGGTCTTGGAGTAGTAGGAAAGGAGGTGAATGAGAAAGTAAAAAAGAACGGGATAATTTAATCTATTGAAACAAGATTTTTCATGGTGTGAATTATGGATTCAAATCGTGAACTTTTGGGAAAGCTGATACGCAAAATTTCACATCACCTCAGCCTAAAATCTCCAAAATCCCTATTCACATCATGAATTTCCCCTCACCCCATTAATGACCTTCATGTCCTGAATGAGGATTCGTGGAATCTATATAGAAATAATTCACATTGTGAATATCCATTCATGATGTGAACCACTCTTGTTTCCAAATTCCAACCATTGAGCCATTTCCTTCTTTAAACATTATGAAAAATAGCATTTCCTGACGAGTTTTTTGGCATTTAGCGACGGTTTAAATCATCACTAAATAATGAATGATGCTTTCTAAAAGAACCCTATATTTGCGTGTTGGGAATCATTTCATGGTGTTTTTGGTGTGGTGGTTTTTTATTTTGTGGAGTTTTGTTTCGCAGTGGTTTAAATCGCCACTAAATATTTTGCGGTAGTTTTTTTATTTATATTTTATTTGTTTTATTTTTATTTATTTATATAATTAATTAATTGATTATTTTTTATTTACTTAATTAATTAATTTATTATTATTACCATTCATTATTATTATTTATTATTATTATTTATTATTATTTATTAATATTTATTATTTAATATTATTTATTATTAGTATTGTTATTATTTGTTTATTTGTATTTACAATTAAATTATTCTTATTTATAAATTATTATTTATTTATTTACTTATTTTTATTTACTTATTATTTATTTATTTATTATTACTTATTATTTATCCTACCGTGCATACATATTTCATGCATGATATGCATAAATCTAGAAAATATATGCGTTGAGAGAGATTTGAACCCCTTACCTCTTGGATGTATTGCAAAGACTTTACCACTCCAACAAGCTCTTCATCTGGTGAATAAATAGTATGTAATATACTTATACATATTCGAATAAAAAAATAATGATGTTAAATAATAATAAATAATGAATATATAATGAATATATAATAAAGAAGTAATAAATAAATAATTAATTAATTAATAATAGATAATAGATAAATAACAGATAGATTATACATAATTATTAAATAAATAATAATTATGTCATAAATAAATAATAATTAAATATTAAATAAATAACAAATTAATAATAATAAATAATAAATAGTAATAAATAATAAAAATAAATAAATGATAATAAATGATAATAAATGATAATAAATAATAATAAATAAGAAATAAAAATAAATTATAACAAATAAATAATAAATAACTAATAAACAGATATTACATAAATAATAAATAATAAATAATAAATTAATATTAAATGAATAATAAATAAATAATATATAATAAATAATAAATAAATAACAAATGAATAAAAAGTAAATATTAAATAAATAATAAATTGGTAATAAATAAATAGTAATTAAATATTAAATAAATAATAAATAAATAAACATTAAACAAGTAAATAAATAAAAAATTAATAATGAATAATAAATTAATAATAAATAATAATAATTCATAATTCATAATTCATAATTAATAAAAAAAATAAAAAAAATAAATAAACAATAAATAAAAAATAAAAAATAAATATTAAATATTAAATAAATATTAAATATTAAATATATAATAAATAATAAATATTAAATATTAAATAAATATTAAATATTCATTTAATAATAAATTAATATTAAAAATAAATCAAGAAATAATAAATAAATATTAAATAAATATTAAAATATTAAATATTAAATAATAAAATAATAAAATAATAAAATAATAAAATAATAAATTCATATAAATTTCTATGAATATATATACATATAAGAAAATTTACATAAATATATATAAACACAAATTTATGTTACATAGATATATATAAGCACACTCAGATATATAGTTATATATTGATATATATATATATATAAACACAAGTAAATATAAATCTATATATATATATATATATCTACACATATATGATATAAAAATATATAAAAATAAATACTTATAAATATTTACAAATGTAAATAAATATACACAAATACTTACATATATTAAATATACACATACATATATCTTTTTTATTGACATGCGCATGTTTATGTATAAACATTACTTATATAGGTATATATATACAAATTAATGCATTTTTATAAGGTAAATAATGAAATTATTAATAAATATTTATTTCTATATTATTTACATGTTTTAAAATACATTTCAATGTAAATATGTATGTATAAAAGTGATTTATTATAAAGTAATATAAGAAAATATACATATATTTAATTATAAATAAAACTAAAATATAGAAAATGATAAAACATCAAAAACATAATATCAATATAAATGTAATCTATGAGAATAAATTTAGTCCCCACTGAAAAAATACAATAAGACCCCCATAAATGAAGATGAAATTCCATCGAATGTTATGAAATTGGGATACACTGACTAAAAAATTAGTTTTGGAGGCCTTTGGGGCCTTTTTATCTTAAAAACACTAGTGATTGGGGTTCCCTCGGGTCATCATAGCACATATCTTGTCATAGACTTTGATTTTATATGTGGTAGAGCCCAAACAGACACCCAAATCAAATGTTATGTCTATTAGAAGTTTGTGTTATGTTTTCAACTTATTTTAGAACTTTTATTATGATTTTTTATTTTTTAATCTTCAAATAGTTATTAAATAACTATTACTAAATATTAATTAGAAAATTATTAATTAAAAATATTTTTAAGAATAATTTATAGGCCAATTTTCACTAAATATCTTATATATTTTGTGTAAATGCCTTTTTAGACTTGTCTAAAACATATTTAAAAAATAGATATTATATTTATATCATTGTAAATATATTTATATAATAATATATTATTTTTAATGATTTTTTTGAAATATACACTTTATTAGTGCTAGTAAGAAAGAAATTATAAGGGGGTGGGGGTCTTTATTAGTGTTTCTAAAAAAGAGCTCATAAAGACCCCCCCCCCCTTTATCAGTACTTTTTTAAAAGTGCTGATAAAGGACCATTTTTGTTAGTGATTTTTCACTAGCTCTGATAAAGGGGGGCCTTTATCAGTGTTTTTTTATAAGTGGTGATAAAGGTATTCCTTTAATAGTGCTAATAAAGTGATGTTAAAGGCCCCTTTTAAAATCATTTTTTCTAGTGCTGACAAAGGGGGGTTTTAAAAGTGCTTTTAGCTATGGATGTTAAAACCCTAGCACTGGATAAACCTATTTTTATAGAAGTAGATGTAGTTTCGGTAGGTTAGTCCAATCAATTTTAGAATATGTCATTCAGTAGAGGGACACACAATATTTTTACATGAAATTGGGTTTGGTGTGGTCAAAATTTCATCAATCATGTTGATAGACCATTGGAAAGTATGTTTTTGTAGGTGATCCCTATGGTGGGGAACACCATGGATTGGAATTGGCCTTTGTGAGTGGAATCTTATGGTGGGGATAGCTATAATCTTGGAAATGAATCGATCAAAAATACATTAGTTTATTGGGATGGATGGGTGTGATTGAGTTCCTTCTTAGTGTTAGAAATGGCAATGATTGGGTGGCTCTAGTTATAGTGTATTATGTGCCACTATGTTTGGAGTTATGTAGTTGAATCTCATTTGAAGTTCCAGGGTGGAACATGGTGAGTTCATTGTAAACTGATGACTGAGGTAGGTTCAGATTAATGGATGATATACCACTAATAATTCTTGTGGATGAAAAGTTTTATAGTGGGGAGTTAGTAAAAACCCACATCTTTATAGGTTGATAAATTCAGAGGTAATTTGAATATTATTCCCAGAGTAGAGGATGTTTAGAGAAATATGCTCCAGATTGGAATTATGAATATCAGAACATCTCAAGGAGAAGTTTTTTTATGTTGATCAAGGACTATGAGATGTTTCATGTGCTTGGTTGAACACTCAAATAGGGTTGGGGTGACCCCTATGTGGATTTGGATTATTGTTGGCCAATCGATCTGTGCTCCCTTTGATCACATCGTGATAGATTTCCTCATAGTGGTGTGTTTTCATGAGGTACACGATGGAAACACCGTGAGAGGGAGCCTAACAGGTCACACCATGGAGATTCGGGATTTCACACTATAAAGTTTTAGGATTTTCCTAGGTGAAGGACATTGTACAGTGACTCATAAGGATTATGCAACAATGGTAATAAGTTAGGGAATGACCACTCTACTTAGGGTAGTTGTACCATGACCTAGGGAGACCACACTATAACCTAGATGGGAGAAGGAGAACTATGTCCTAGACTTATGATCATAACATTACCTAGAAGTTATCATTTTTTGAAATGATCTGAATAGCCTTTTAGGGGTTTCTAAATTAAAAACCCTCAGAATTTCTTCTTTAGGATATGCGAGAAAGAGGATTCCAAGCCTATATCCCTGCTTATTCCCCCATTTTTTCTCCCTTCGATCTTGGTTGTTTATAGGGATTTATCATATGGGTTTGAGGTAAGATCTCCCCCTTATCCTCTTTATTCTTCCTCTTGTTTCTATCTATGATTTTTGTTATCTCAGTTAGGGCTTTAGATAGATGATTCCACTAGATCATGGTGTAATAATCCCAATTTTGGTGTATTTTACATATTATGGATAAAGGAAATCTTAAAAGGATGATCACACATCCTATTTCTCCATTTCTTGTGAGGTTTTTAATTACCCTCAATTATTTAGGTATTTTCCTTAAATTGGGGTTAATTATCCATCAATTAAGGTGAGTAAATTGGGGTTTTTGTGTGTCTTAGGTCTGAGTGCATATCGAGAGTGGGTTGCACTATATTTCCTTGAGTTTTGTTATTGTTATTCTACTCAATAATTTTTATTCAATTATTTATTTTTAAGTAAATTTAATAATTAATTATAATTTTTAATAATTAATTATTTTGGATTTTTTCGCATGAGATAGGATATTGAGAGTTGATATGAGCTTGGTCGGGCTTGGTTGAGGATGAGTGGAGATGGGTGAGGATCTTAACTCTGTGTTTGAGGTAGTTAGTCTCTGAACATATACCTAAGGTATATTAATTATTTTTTTTGTGCATGTGGTATGTGGAATTTCCATTGATGGGTGATTGAACTTATAAATAAATGAATTTTTTTAATAGATTCCCATTAAATGAACAAAGTGTTAAGGGAAAAAATAAAACCTTGAACTCGGGATTGATTCCTCATACACTGATGGATGAGGACTTGGTTATAAATGTGTGTTGTGAGACACCATGTTCTATGGGATGTGATATCTATATTCCCTATGAATGGAGAATGTAATCCTATAATGTTTATAGAAAATGAAGTCACCCAGTAACTATGTCACCAAGGGGGATAAAATCCTAGTTGGATTTACAATAGGACTAGAATTGGTCTTTGGGCTTGAGATGAGATAAACATAACCCAGGTGAGTTTACTAGGTCTATTTGGTAATCTATGAGAGGCTTATTCCTAGTGGTTATAGTGAGGAAGACATTTTTATCGCACGTTATGTGATTACCCTATTGTGGGTGGATTATACTCTTAGAAAGTTACATAAGCAGGATAATTACTTTGGGATTAGTTTAGGTGAGATAGGGAGGGTTTCTTCTAGATTATGTTCTTGATATATCTCACAAGGTAGGAATGGTATAATTCTTGAGTATAGGTCATTATAATTTTTAGATGTATTGACATAGAGATAACAAGGGTCTTGGATAAAGTTACCTCTAGACTATCCTTGGTTAGTGGGTTAGGGTTGTGATATGGTTTTTTATGAGGTTTTGGACCTTATAGGATTCCTAAATGAGTGAGATGAGTATGTTTATGGGTTTGTAAGATTGTGGTTGTGTGACCAGGATGATCTCAAGTGAATCATCCTTCAAGGATGGATTGATGATAATAAATTCTTCAAGGCATGGGTTGGACCTCATGTGATGAGTCTAGGTTGTGTGATTGAGAGGAAAACCTAGGGGATGTGTGATGGGTTTGGCATGTGTCCAATCTATATGCATGTGATTTGAGTTTTTAGGGGAGAGAATTCCCTCGAGTTTATATGATATATGTGTTATCAGTGGCCATAGAGGAATGGATCTACTTGGGTAAAGACGACCTATTGACGGTTCCAAGTAGGGGATGAAACCCCCACGTGTATGTTATATAATATAATGGATATATTTTTTCCATAGGGTGAATGATATATAAGTTTTTGGGGTGAGTTTTACCCCAATAATATTATTATGAGATTATGGGGAGAGTTTTCCCTTAGGTGATACTTTATTGCTTCTAAGGAAGGACATAGTCCCCACAGGTGATACTTTATTGGTTCTAGGGAATTATGTGGTTCCCTATGGGAGGTGTGTATTATTTTCATAGAAATATGACACTGGTCCCCTTGGTTGATCCTCTATTGGTTTAGGGACACCATTGGTGGTGACATACAGATTTTTACCCATACCATGGTCGTGAATCCCTAAAACTTTAGTACTCGATCATACCTCATCATTATATGCATAGGTAGGGAAGAGTCCCTATGTTTGGTGATCGATCTTGAACAACTTGATGAGATTTAGAGATGGAGATGTGATGAGGATCAGGTATGGTATTAAAAACACTTTATATTTTTATTCCTTTTGTTTATTTTTATATATTTTATCAACTTAGTGGGTGATATGTGGTAATGTATGACTCTATGATTTCATTTCATTTGATATAATATGTTTATTTTTTATTACTTCTTCATACTATAATTATGGTTGTGGATTATTTTTGGTTATTTATACTATTTTTTTACTCTGATATGTGGGTATAGTATCCCCATGGTAACACCTTAGACCCTTCCTACTAGCCAATATCGTCACACTTGAGGGGGGGGATCAGCTGAGGTCATGTAAATTCTCTAACTGGGACACTGGTGAGTGGTATCTGGCTGGAAAATGTTACGATGAATAACATGGAGAATAAACTATTAATTAAGAGTGGATTATCATAGTAATATTTGAAAGAGGTAGTGTAAGTTTTAGTACATATATAATAAAGAGAAATTTTATGTCCTTAAATAGAATATGACACCATATAGGACGTGGAATAGGATAGATACAACTTTAAAACATTGTACAATATTTAGAATTAATTGCTATATTCAAACTAAGGAATTAATTCAAGAAATGTATAGTTACATAATGGATAAAAGTGTATTTATTATATATTAAACCAAGAGTAAAACATAAAAGTGATTTAAAAATAGGCATAATAAAATAAATAAAATATTTATATAAATGTAATTTAAGAGAAATCAGAAAATAAATCTAAGAATTTAAATCTGGAAAAAATATGTGAACAAGTGGATAGTCTTTAAATAATTTCTATAGAACCTCAAAACACAACACATGATAAAGGATTTAATATTGAATCAGATAAAAAAAACCTAAGCTAAATTGAGTCATCCACTAACTCAAAGGTAGAAAATAAGAGATGGAATTGACAAATCAAATATTATCAGTGAAAAAACCACTCTAATACAAACTTTGTAAATAATCAGTGTTAAGAAAACTATTTTTTATCATAATAATATATTATATCATTTAAAAAAACAAAGGAATAATTGTGGCTTAAAACCATGAATGAATAGCCTGATGAAATAGCGAAAAATAAAACTTGGGAGCTTATAAATTTACCCAGTAATACTAACATCCTTGGGACAAAATGAGTGTTCTAGAACAAACATGTCAATATATGAAATATGATATGAAATAATGAAAGATTTATTTGGAATTGATATTCATAAATAAAGGTAATTTATGTTGAGAATACATTTATACCAACATATATGCTTTAATTAATTTAACAATTTTTATCAGATACAATTCACAATGGATTCAAGTTTATCAAATAGATGTAAAGGAAAAATTATTAAATAGAGTACTCAAATAGGAAGTTTACATTGTAAAACCAATGTGTTTTTAACTTTGTGATTATGTAAGGCATATCTTCTCAAGATATATTTATATAGTTCAAAAAAAGTACCATGATCTTAATATGTTAATTTTGATTCGTTCTTGAAAAAAATTTGATTTTAAAAAAGTTAGTGTCAATCACAGACTATATATGAAAATATAAAAAATGGAAAATTTATGGGACCCTTTTTTGATGAAAATGTTATATTTTTTCGTAAAATTAAGGAACTAATGGAATATTTTTTTTAAACTTTAAGATAAAAAAATTATAAAATTCAATGATTAGAGAGGTCACTAATTTCTTCATTCTACAAGTAAATCAAATAAGAGAATATGTTTTTGTCTCTCAAACTAAATAAGTTAGGGATATATTAAATAAATTTGACCTGTAATATTGAAAAATAGTTTCAAAATGAATCACTATTAGAATAATAATTGATATGTATGAATATGGAAAAGATATTTATCCAAATTTTTTTAGATAATGATTGAAATATTATTACATTTGATGCAACAAATCCACACATTATTTCTGAAATATGTTTTGTTTTAATGTTTCAAAGTAATCTAAAGTAATGAAATATTATAGTACTAAATATAATCATGAGTAATGTGTAAGGTAACTTTGTTTATGTTTTAATATTTGAAATATTTAATAGTGGTATTTTGTAACATATTTTGATATAAATTTGATCAAGAGCATTGTAAAAAAATTACAAAATTGGAGGATAATTATTCATTTTGAATAAGTGTATTAGTTATCTTATAAAGAAGTAGGAAATAACTACACTTAGTAAAGATAAAGTAGATTATATCATAGAAATGAAAACTTATACTCAATTTATTTGGGTGAAGAAATATTTTTAAGATCTTGATGATGAAGTAAATATTCCTATGTTGATATTACATGAAAAGTGAAATTGAGCTTATAAGAAATTTTATACTGCATTAATACACAAATAATATTCAAATATATAACCAATTTATCAAGGATAAGGTATATTATAGGGTTATCTAATTATAACACAATGGGAAAAATCAACAAGTGGTGGATATATTCACAAAACCACTATACACACTAGCTTTTGAGAAGTATCAATTAAATATCAGTGTTTAACCACCTCTTAAATATTTTTGATCTTTGGTATAGCCCCTATCCTCATACGTGATTAATTTTTAACACGACTTCAAATTTATGATTGATATTATACCCTTTGGGTTTATTTTATAAGGGGGAGAGATTATATAAATGGATATGGAATTATTTTCAACAAATGAAAATAGAGAATGTAATATAATAAGTTCAACAATTGGAAGCATATAATGTGTTTTTACTATCATTTCAAGGGGAAGGAATGGTCCATGGGGATTTAATTTAAGAAATAATTAAGAAAGGGGGGTCATATAAGACTAGTGGTTTTTAGAGCTAAAGGTATAATGTAAGAATAAAAATCTTTTTATATCTCTTATTTCTTATATCAAGCATGACTCATATAGACTTATAGTGACATATTATATTTTCTATTTCTATTTTGATTTACTCAAGTGTATAATAATGTTAGATAATGTGTTTGGGGTTATGAGAAACTAAAAAAGTTACTTAGTAATTGAAAAAAATCCAAAGTGGGTTAATTTTGGAACCTTGATTGATCAAATTAATAGAATATTATAATTAGTTTCAAAATTTATTGTGTTTATTATCAATTATTCTTATTAGATATAATATTACTATGGTAAATTTTGGAAGAATTTTTAAAAAGTTTTAAATATTTTTAGTGTTGATTTTTGAAGGAAGTAAAAACCATGGAATAATAGTTTTCATTATACCAAATTTATTATTGGATAATTTTTTGGTTGGTGAAATTAATATCACGCCATGATGGGAAAATACAATGTACTGATTTTTTTGTGTAAGGTTTAAAGATGGATATTTTTTGTAGCACTACGGGTTATAAATTAAGTGTTTATATTGTAATATCAAGTCACAATGAGAAAATAATTCAGTTTATTAGTTGAAACTTGTGAGTTATTCCATAATTGAAGACCCTAGTTTCAAGATTTATAAACTATGCCACAACATAAGGTTGTGATTTTCATAGAGGTTTTATAGAAGAATAATTTCAGTTTTTTTATTATGGTATAGATTTGTACACCATAATTATAGGTATAAATTTTTCCGGAAACAAATTATTATGATTTAATGATATTAATTGTTCCATTATGTTTTTATATAGTGAGTTATCTTGAAATAATAGTCCATGATTTGTTGGATTTGATAGATTAAAGAAGCCATGATTTTTAGAGATATGTGGTAATCAAAATATGTTACATTGAAATGCTATCTATTACACCAGGATTTCTTTGAAATCTGAATATTTATTAAATTTGAATATTTTTTATTGGATAAAAATTGTCTACATTAATGAAAGATTTAATAGGATTATTATGGATAATTTTTAAGACCAATCAGAAGGTGTAATGTGGCATAACATATTGGATATTTTTCGTAAAGAGTTAAAAAGTTTTTTTTGAATACTTTAATGTAGAGGAGGATTATATTTGATAATGGAAATAAAGAGAGAGAATCTTATATTTTTATATAATTATGAAGATTTTTTAATAATAAATATATGCATTTGAAGATCTAGAATTATTCTTGAATATGGAGTTAAAGAGAAACAACTAAATTAATTAACTAATTCATTATTGATATTATTATTATAAATGAAATAAAAGTCTCATCCCCAATGCCCTTATCTTTAAACTATGAGTAGAGGTATATGAAAGGATAGTGAACCTTGTATTATATAGTGATGTTTTTTCTAAATCTTGTAATCACTAAACAATGAGTTAGTGATTTCATGGCATATTAGCACATCAATGGTGTATTCTCCTTAGAAATAGCGATTTTGAGTGATCCTAAAAAATACTTATGTTATTTTTCTTTAAATTATGATTTATATATTATTATTTATTAGATTGGATTGGTAGGATGGAGTATTCATTCTAACATGAGAATAATATGCATACATAGAATTAATTTTATCTCCCTAATTCACCTCTCACTTATGGTGTTTAGGGCCTTGTGGTTGTAAAAAAAAATTATGAAACATTTGAAAATGGGTTTATCAATTCGATGAAGTAATTCTATATAATGATTTCATAGAACTCATTTTTAAATATAGTGAAGATTATTCTTTAATGTTAAAGATATATCCTGCTCTTTTATTCATTTTCCTTTATGCAAGAGGTGAAAACCACATTTTAAGTATATTATGTTATAATAAAGAGTTATTTTAGTGGATGGTAGATACCTTTAGAGGTAGTAATCTATTGATTGCTACTTAGGGATAACAATTAACTCATTGTTTGTGAAAATTTATCATAGAAAGTGAGAAAAACATTGTTTTATAATTTCTCATTTTATTTTATCATTTCCTATCATGGTAGATATTATAAATGGGTTTTGGGTTTAATTGTTTTGTATTTTTACACAAATATATCCCAAAAACCCTTCAATTATATCAAAGTGAGTGTCAGTAAAAAATACATAAACGAAAATTAAAAGAAATGAAAGTAGTTTTGTGTTTTTAAAGAGCTATGAATGTGATTATATAACTACATCACAATTTACCAAATTTTTTTAGAAAAATGATATTGTTTTAGAAAAAATTTCCATGTTTTTTTATTAAGAAAAATCACAGTAAATTTAATATTTTCACATTGTGGTATTGACTAAAATGGTCATGGTTTGTAGAAATTATATTTCCATGAGGAATTACCATGACATTGAAATTAGTAACAAAATGTAGTTTAAAGTATGACATATGGTTAATTCTCTAACTAAAATGAATTTGTGTAAAGAAACCATTCCGTGTTTCTTGGCCATAGTTTTTTTTAAATAAAAAAATATCTTAAAAAAATCTCCAACTCATAACTGAAATGCCTATAGTAAATTTTTATGACTTCAGACTATATCAATGGTGGTTTTTATTATAATAATTTTTTTAAAATTGTTATATATCATGTTAAATATTTTAATTTTTCATTAATTTATGAAATCCCAATTTATTATTAATGTATATAAAATATTTATATTACCAATTCTATTATTATTTTGTTTATATTGTTTAAAATACTTCTTATAATTGTTTTCAAATATATGTAAGAGTCACAAGTTGGAAATGATATAAAATATTTATTTTTCATTCAACCAAGACTGTGATTTATTATTTTAGTTATGAATTCAATTATAATGGTTGGTTATGATTTATAAATATTTGGTGTTAGAGATATATTGTAATTAAGGTCTCTATTGAGAACTAATTTATTAATAGTGGTACTTTAGATCACACTTCTCACTATCCTCGGAGATTAGGATATGTATAGAAAAGTTACAGCTGCCTACATATTACACCCTTCTTTATCTTATATGGATTTTGGTTTTATATGATTATTAGAATTTACAAAAAATAGTTTCATACAACTTATGCGTGAGATGTGAAAAACCCTAACTCCAGTAATTTAGAGTTGGTGTTTACCTTAATACATTGGCATAAGAAACAATGGATCATGCCACAATGGATCAATTAGTTTAGTAGTCTTAGAAAACTAGATACATACTTGATTTCCTTACTAAATTGGAAATATAAAAACATATAATAAGAAGAATTATTGCATCCTTGAAATCATTCAAAATATCCTTATTCATATCTAGGGGAAAGGAAAAAAAATAAATGGTGAGATCAGATTCCCAGTAAGGGTTATGTATAGTGGAACCTATCATGAGTAAATAAGGCATAATCAATATGACAGAGTGGATAATCAAAAAGATTTCCATTCAATCAATAACCTGGGTTCAAAGTACAACCATGACTAATATCAATATTGTAATCACATGGATAATGAAAAATGTAACACCCTGACTTGAACCATTGATTCTAAGATGAGTGTTCCACATGACCTCATGTGCAACTCCCCATATGCAAGAGGTTACTGAATAATGGAGAGGGCTTATGGAGCAACATGGGGAGACTATTCCCTAGGTACCAGGTAACATCATAGTATGATAAAGGAAGTGATAACAAATAAATTAATAAATAATAAATAAATTAATAACTACCATAATACTAGAAAATACAAATAAAACCCATCCATGTAGTAGTTGTATAGAATGTTAGGTAAATAAACCAAAACCAAACAAAATGATACAATGTATGGGTAAGACAATAATAAATCTAGAATAATTCATCCTAAGGTATTTCCATAATCATATTCATCTTCTTTTTAACCTACTCAATGGTCATTCATTGGGCCCTTGTCATTCCCTAGATCCCTAAGCATGAAATTTACATGTGCACTAAAATTACTGAGTATGGTGTGAGTACAAGACTCAACAGGACACCACAAACAACCCTTAACATAAGTGAATAAGAGATATAGTTTCATGTCTTAAAATTAAACATGGTAAAAATATAAACAACAATATATCACATAAGTTCAAACTTATTATGGGTCCTCAGGGACCGACTCTACCTACTTCAGTACCATGATGGAAGGAACAACAATCAACCTCTTGAAACATCCCCTTAATGGGATAGTCCAAAAACATGATTGATATATCCCTCTTGAAGGGATATCCCAAAGAATATTGACCAAGAATCTAACTTATCCCACTTAGGGTAATAGTCTATGAGGCTCAACCATCATGCTCAATTATAATATAAGAGAACAACACAATACTATAAATAAAAAAAATAATAGATCAAACATCACATAAAATAAAAAATAATAATAACTAAAACAATACATATGAAAGAAACACAACCATAGGTCTCCCATGTCTATGCACACACACCACATGTGATCAAGTATCAAACATAAGTCTCTAGGGATTTAAACATATGCCAGAAATCATCTGAATAACCCATATAAAACATGAGCTAAAGTCAAGGGATTCCTAACTTAGGTGAAACAACGACAATCAAGGTAAGGGTCACCATCCAAGTCTTAAGGCACCACTAGATCATATAACAATTTTTGTATTGAATCATTTATAACTCTAGGATTAAGAAAAATGTAGAACCACACCCAAAAAAGATCAATACATGATAAAATCACCAAATAATATCCACTGCCAACAACGGTCTTGATCTAAGAATCACATAATATCCAAACCATTGTTCACATCCTGAATTTTCCTTCACATAGTGAATTTTCTTCATATCCTAAATGAATATTCATGGATTATACCCATAAAAATTTCACATCATTAATATCTATTCACGTTGTGAACTTCTCTTATATCCAAATTCCATCATTTGAGCCATTTTCTTCTTCAAACACCCTTAACAATCCTTAAATAATTTAATTATACCCTTAAAGGTTTGAAAAAACATAAAATGAGTCGTACCTTGAGATTGATAATGTTATAAATCTCCCCCTCCAATGACTTCTAATCATTAATAAGTGTCTTCATAGGTTTTCTTAAATAACTCAGGCCATTGTGCATGAATGTATGTCTCCTTCTTCCATTCCTATTCATGAAAATGCCCATGCTTCTGTTGAACTTGGAATAGAGAAATGATATTTCATCAAAGTACCTTCTCACTTAAATCCACTATTCGAATAGGATTCTCTATAAAAGATTCATCCAGTGCTAGATCAACATCCTTATAGTCAGGAACATGCGCAGGATTAGGATCATTATTCCAAATATGAGACACATGGAATATATTATTCATACCTTCATACTATATAAGAATATATAACAAATAGATCACCATCCTGATGAATTTCAATTATCCTAAATGACACAATGCACAATGTTTTTAACTTATCTTTCATCTATATACGTCTATTCCAAAATTAAGGGGACACCGGTAAGAAAAACCTTATTTCCTATAATGAATTCCAAGGGTTATCTCCTTTAGTCAGTATAAGACTGCTACTTTTTTTGAGTCTTAACAAAATATTTTTTAATGAAATTCGCAAACTCCGAAGTCTCCTGTACTATAATCATCCATAAAATTGAAGAATCAGCTTCCTCATGTTAGTAGAGAGGTGAATGATAAGGCCACCCATATAGAGCATTAAACTAAGATGTTTGAATCGAAGACCAAAAGATGTTATTTTTGGATAACTCTACCAAATCCAAGTTATCATCCCAAGTTTCTCTAAAATCTAGAATATATGCTCAAATAATATCCTCAAAGTTACAGATTGTGTATTCTAACCACTCGTCGTCTAAGGATGAATGGTCATACTTAACTTCAACAGAGTACCCATCACCTACTATAATACTTTCTAAAAAAACAAGGTAAACAGGGAATCTCTATTAGATACCATGCTTTAAGGAACACCATGATACTAAAAATCTCTTGAATATAGATCTTTATTATCGCATCTATTGAATCCATCTCTTGTATAGATAAGAAGTGTGTCACCTTATTGAACCAATACAAAACCACCTAAATGATATCTTGGACTCCCCGGGTTCTAGGAAACCCTATCTGAAGTCTTTCATCACATCATCCCACTTCCACATAGGCACAAAAAGTTACTAGAGTAATCTTCCATGTATTTGATGCTCAGCCTTGATTCTTTGAAAAGTCATATAATGTGAGACAAAACCTATGATGTATCTTTTCATGTCAGACAACCATAATTGTTATTTAAAATCATGATACATCTTGGTCAATCCTGGGTGTACAAGCCACTATGAAGCATGTGAGGTTCTCATCAACTCCTCTCTCATGGAAGATGAAACTATCACCCTACAATGAACTATAATAAATTAATTTCTATCCAAATCCCAACCGAAATTGAACTTCTTACTACCAACCTATCACACATCACCCCATACTATGGATCAAGATCCTAAATGTTCATCACTTATTCTACCAATGATAACATGATCAATAAGTGTCCACAAATTTCTACCCTTAGATCCTTAGCTATTCCCACATTCTAGTTTTCTAAAAAGGATATGGTTTTATATTTAGCTTCAAATGTTCATTCTCCCACATCTAACATTTTTTTCTATGTTTATCTGTAACCAAATTTTCTTTTCTAGGGGAATACTCCATCTCAAATTTGAATTTCTATAAGTAATCTACCCAACGCCTCTGATAAATATTTATGTCATGATGGGAGAAAATATAATGTAGACTCTTGTAGTTTGTATACATGAAAAATATCTCACTGAATAAGCAGTTCTACTAACATTTCAATGCATAAACCAGTAACACTAACTCTAATTCATAAGTGGGGTAGTTTCACTTCTGCAGTCGCAACTAATGAGACCCATAAGTGACTACCTTGTTGCCTTGAATTAGAACAACCCCAAGCCAACAAAATATGTGTCACATTACACTAAATATCTAACTCTAGGATCAATAAGGGTCATTATTGGAGATTACTCAACATTTTATTTAGATTTATGAAAACTTCCTCGAACTATTCTACCCATTTAGACTTGAATACCCTCTTAGTAAGCGCGATCATGGTCACTAACTGATGAGATAAGATCTAAATGAATTTTATATAGTACCCAACCAATATGAGAAAACTTTGAATCTAGAATACTTTCCTTACACATGACCAATACATTACCACATCAACTTTATCTAGATCAACTAATATTCCTTCTTGAGAAACCATGTGCCCGAGAAAGTGCACCTCCTGTATCCAAAAGTGACACATCGATTACATAGCATAAATCTATTGTGCTCAAAGAATACTCAACATGATATACAGTTGTCTACCATGTGATTCTGATATCATGTAATATATAAGGATGTTATCAATGAACACAATGAAAAAAAATCCAATTAGGGGTAAAAGATATTATTCATGAGAGACATGACCACTACTGGATCATTTGTCAGTCCAAAGGTATAATGAGATACCCACACAACCTATACCTACTCCTAAACATTGTCTTCAAGATGTACTCCTATCTAAACTAAATTGGATGGTAGCTATAATGCAAATAAATATTAGAAAACCATTTTCTCTCCTCAACTAATTCAACAAGTCATCTATTCTTGGAAACTGGTAACTATTATTCATAATGATTTCATTCAACTTTCGGTAGTCTAAAAAAAGTTGAAGACTACCATCTACCTTCTTGGAGAAAAAAACTGAAGCACCTAAAGGGGAAGTACTCGATATGATGTATCATGTAGCCTCAATATCGTCAAATTTTACCTTGATCTCTTTAAAATTGGATGTTGAAATGATATACAGTAGAATAGATATTGAGTGCATATCAGGTATGATATCAATATCAAAATCAACTCCCCTAAATGGAGGAAACCCTAAGAAATACTATGGAAATTCATATTGGTATAGGTATACCACTAAAGGGAAATATGAGGGATTTACCACTTGATCTATATATAGGATCATGCCTTCCACCTATGTTAAAAAGACTTTTCTCTGATGAGGGTTTAGTCACAACCTTCTTTCCTCAATATACCATTCACCGATCAGCACAAAATTCTCCCATTTAAGCGATTAAAAAGTTACTCATCTTTGATAATAATCAATGTGTGAATGGTAGTTGTTCAAATAGACTATTCATAGGATCACATCGAAAAATTCCATCTATAAAATTGTAAAACTCCAAATATGATCAAGGACGATGACCACTATTGGACATTATCTAAAGTTATGAAGATGATATACTTTTCATCCTAGTGGTGAATCAATAGATAAAAACATAGAGAAGTATTTAACTAGTAATTCTAAACTAGAAAACACTTTAGAAGATACAAGTGAATTGTATTCTCTTATGTCAAACAAAGAAACAAATAAAGTATATGGGATTAGGATCATACCTAAAATTGTAGAAGGTCCTTCTCCATAATCAGCTAAAGCCTGAATAAACACATATTCTCTTCTATCAACCACTATATAATTCCCTAGATGCTCATTAATCACCTAGTTCACCAACCCTTTTGGGTTCTACACATACTACTATGGTCCTATGATAACACCATGGCTTGATTTAGATATGTGAAACCACAAATACTTAGAACGGAACCACATTAGAGGATCATTCTTTCTACACTGATGAAAAGTATTGAGTGAAACTTAATATTCATTGAGTAAGTTTCCTTTCCTCCCATAATTAAAAAATCTAATATAGTTGATCCCCATAGAAGGAGTTGAATAATATTGAATCTTCTAGGAATATCAACCACCACCCCGTCATCCATCCTTTTACTTTCTCTTCTCACTTACAAAATTATCAACTGGGGGTGTGAAGGAGAAAGAACCTTTTGTTCCACTAATAGTAGGTAAAAGAGTAGGAAATATATCTTCCTAAACACCCTTTTCTATAAAAATTTCATTATGAATCACTATATCATAGAACATTATATCAAAGTTAATGACATGTCTTCTTAGCTCTAGGAAAAGGCCAATCTCAAACTGTCTTTCTTTATGCACCATGTTTCTTTCCATAAGTGGTGAATATAGGACCATTAACTCTGTGAAGTGTGATGAATAGGTATAAAACATCACTGACCCTTTATAGAGCTCCATGGACTCCTGATAATGGTCCATATTCAGTGCATCAGGGAAGAACTCCTTGAAGAAGAGGTCCAAGAAGGTTGCCCATGTCATCTATTCCCATTTACTAGCCTTCAGTATGACATCCCACTATCATCCAATTATGCATCGAAGCATAAAGGTCACAAGATTAATCTTCCAATCATATCAGGTATCTACCAAGTTGAAAATCCTCTCTATGATTCATATCCAATCCTTCGTGTCCTAGGGGATTTTGGAGCCTGATAAGATGAGGGGTGTTGGGGATGAAAGTCATGGAAATATTCAACCATCTTGGGACTACCATTGTGGGATCCTCCTCTCTAGATAGGTACTAGTTGAAAGAGTCCTGGTTGGATCAGTTGTATTTCATGAACTACTAAAAAACGTAAGGGAGTGTGCTCAGTTGCATCCTCCTACTCAACAGATGTTGCAACTGGCTATGTGATATTTCTAGGAGGTGACATTTCCTGAAATTCCAAAATAAACCTTAGATAAAGTCAAAAACCTAAACAAAGTACAAGAACTAAAATACCATTAATAGTTCACAGGAACACACAAGGTATTACAACAAGGTTCAACCTAAGCAGATGCCCATAAGAAGAAGACATAACCCCCTAAACACTACCCAAAATCAAAATAAAGCCTCTGATACCTGTGCATTAGTCATAACCAAACATATACACTCAAGAATAGAATACAATAAGCTCAAATAAAAGAAATTAAGAAATTATGCACCAAGAACAAATCATAATTTCAACACGCATTTAAATATTTAGGATCAATATAATGTATGAAACATGTATATATGGCATGTAAAACTACATGTCGATCAAGACGCACAAACACACTTATAATCTTATAAATAAATATATCAATACAATTTTAATCTCCCTAGAAATATTTAACCATTAGTAACATAAAATATAAAAAAACAAATTTCCACATTATGGAAACTTAGTGGTCAACTAGATAACGCTGGAAAGACACTAACATAATTCCCCTACTCAAGTCCTAACCATCCTATCTCTTATATAACTTTTCCTAAATCAAGGAAAATATAAGAAACAAGTTAGTGCACCTCCTTTGATAAGATATTATAACACCGTGACCCAAAGTAATGGGTCATATCCATGGGCTCCACATGACCGCATTCATGTACGCCAGTATGCAAGAGGTTAGTGACTAGTAGAGAGTGCCCATAGAATGACATGGAGAGAATATTCCTTCAGTACCAGGTAACATTAGAGTATAATAAATTAGGTGATAAAAAATAAATCAATAAATAATAAATAAATTAATAACCATCTTATTATTAGAAAATAAAAATAAAACCCAACCCATGTAGAATCAATATGACATGTTAGTAAATAAACCAAAACCAAACAAAATGATCTAATTTATAGGTAATGCAATAATAAAAAATAGAAACATCCAAATCAATTTCTATCCAACATCATATAAATCCTCT
Source organism: Viscum album (assembly GCA_963277665.1). Classification (NCBI taxonomy): domain Eukaryota; kingdom Viridiplantae; phylum Streptophyta; class Magnoliopsida; order Santalales; family Viscaceae; genus Viscum; species Viscum album. The sequence continues at coordinate 305,427,173 of OY728158.1, forward strand.
TACTCACCTACTTAACCATCCATCATAGAGAATTTTACCTTAACTAATTCCCTAAGAATGAAATTTACATGCACATTGAAATTCCCAAGAAGGGTGTGAGTGCAAAACTTAGCAGGACACCACCAACAACCTTTAACATTAGTGCATAAGCGTTGCAGGTGCATTACATAAAAGTAAACATGGTACAAATATAATCATCAATATACCACACAATTATAAACATATGTTGGGTCCTCGAAGACTGACATTACTTGTATTGACACTATTAAAAAAAGGAATAATGATCATCAACCTGACACATCCCCCTTGATGGGATAATCCAAAAACATTACCGACATATCCCTCATTAAGGGATTTCCCAGAGCATGTTGACCAGGCATTTGAAACACCCCCTTGGGGAAATAGTCCATGAGGATAAACCTACATGATCAATTGAAAGATGTAATAATAACACAATATTATACAAGATACAAATGTTAGATAAAACATCACATCAAATTAAAAATCACCAGAACTAGGACAATCCAAATGAAAGAAACACAAGCATAGGTCTCCTAGTGCTACAAACAGAAAACACATGTTACCAAGATTCAAATATAGGATACTAAGACTACAAATGCATTCAGAAAATCATTCTAATAACTCATAAAAAATATAAACTAAAGTCATGGGCTTCTACCTCAGGTGCAACAACGATGATCAAGGAAAGGGTTTTTTCCAATTCAATAAGCACCATGAGATCCTAGAACCATTCTTAGTCTGAAACATTTAAAATTCTAGAATTGAGGTAGAAGAGGGACCACACTCAAAATAGTTAGGACATGATCAACTCACCATGGAGGATCCAATGGTAACAACGGTCTTGATCCAAGAATTGGGAAGAATTCAACTCCTTGAATATGGGAGTTTATTCTATCAACAATCACCAAAAACCTCATTAGATCATGCCAAAACCCTTAGATACAACTAATACATTTAAAATATAATTGATTTTGATCAAGGAGAAGAGGATATAATAGATCATGATCAGAGGTTAACTTATTAGATTGGATGTAAAGGATTGAATGGGTGTTCAAGCGTCAAAGAGAGAGTTGGAAGGGAAGAGGAGATTCCAAAATTACATAGAGAGAGACTAGGGTTTGGAGTAGCAGGATAGGAGGTGAATAAGAAAAGAAAAGATAACTGGATCATTTAATTTATTGAAACCATATTCTTTCATGATGTGAATTATGGATTCACATTTTGATCATTTCGGAAAGTTTATATGCTGAAGTTCACATCACCACAACTTAAAATCCCCAAAACCCCTACTCACCTCATGAATTTCTCCTCACGCCATGAACAACCTTCACATCCTGAATAAAGATTCATGGATTCCACCTAGAAACAATTCATGTTGTGAATATCCATTCATGTTGTGAACTACTCTTGTTTCTAAATTCCAACATTTGAGACATTTCTTTCTTCAAACACTACAAAAAAATAGTGTTTCCCGATGATTTTTTGGCATTTATCAGTGGTTTAAATAGCCACTAAATGATGTGTGATGCTTTTTAAAAGTGTTGTGTATTTGAATGTTGGGAATCATTTCGTGATGTTTTTTGTGCAGCGGTTTTTTATTTTGCGGTGTTTTGTTTGGCGTCGTTTTTTCTTGAATTGTTTTCGTTTTTTTTAATTTTTATTTTAGATAATTAATTAATTAATTATTATTTATTTACTTGCTTAATTAATTTATTATTATTATCTTTTTTTATTTATTATTTATTATTGTTATTATTATTATTTATTAGTATTGTTATTATTTATTTATTCGTATATAAAATTTTTTACTCTTAATTATTATTTATTTATTATTATTTATTATTTATTTATTTATTTATTTGTTATTTATTATTATTTAATTATTATTTATTATTATTACTTATTATTTATCCAACTATGCATGCATATTCCATGCATACTGTGCATAAATCTCACAAATATATGTGCTAAGAGAGATTTGAACCCCATACCTCTTGGATATACTACAAAGACTTTACCGCTCCATCAAGCTCTTCATCAAGTGAGTGAATAATATGTAATATACTTATACATATACAAATAAAAAATAATGATATTAAATAATAATAATTTTTTTATATAATGGAAATTAAATATAGATATAATAAATAAATAATAAGTTAATAAATAATATATAATAGATAAATAATAAATACATTATAAATAATTTTTAAATAAATATTAAATATGTAATGAATAAATAATAATTAAATAATAAATTAATAATACATTAATAAAAAATAAATAAAAAATAAAAAATAAAAAACAATAATAATAAATGATAATAAGTAATGAATGATAAATAAATAATAAAGAATAACAAATAACTAATAAATAAATAATACATAAATAATAAATAATAAATAATAAATCGTAAATAAATATTAAATAAATAATAAATACATAATAAATAAAGAATAATTAAATATTAAATAAATAAAAAATAAAAAATAATTAAATATTAAATATTAAATAAATAAATATTAAAAAAATAAATATTAAAAAAATAAATAGTCAATAAATAATAAAAATAAATTAATAATAAATAATAAATAATAAATAATAAATAATAAATAAATAATATATATATTAGGTGTTTGGGGGTACAATTATATTTTTAGAAATACATTTCTATGCAAATATGTATTTATACAAGGGTTTTTTATAAGTAAATATAAGAAAATATACACATATTTAATTATAAATAAAACTACATTTTGAAAAATGATAAAACATAAAAACCATAATATAAATATGAATGTAAGATCTGAGAATAAATTCAGTCCCCGCCAAAAAAAGAGAATAATCCCCCCTTGAACGAGGCTAAAATTCCATCAAATATTAAAAAATAGGCCTTTTGGGGCCTCTTTTGACCTCGAAATAATAATTATTGGGGTTTTCTTAGGTCATCATAGCATAGATCTCATTGCAGGGTTCGATTTGATATGTGGTAGAGTCCAAAAAAACACCCAAATCAAACGTTATGACTGTTTTAAGTTCTAGTTCGATTTCATACTTTTCATGAAACTATGATAAATTTTATTGTTTTAATTTTTATAAAAATAAATCTTATTTGATTTTTGTTCATTTAATAAGCTTTGATTTGACTGGTTGTGGAGATAAAAGACTCCCGGATCGAATATTATGGTTAATTGATGTAGAAGTATGATTTTCAACTTATTGAACATTTGTTTTAAGTTTCAAATTATTATTAACTAATAATTATAAATATTTCTTAATTAACACATTATAATTAATTAAAATTGTAAATAATAAACTATATATGATAGTAAATAATAAATAATAAATCCTTAATCATAATTAAATATATATATATTTTTAATTTTTTCATTTAATTTAGTGGCGGTTTTATAAAACCACATCTATTTCCCGAATATTTTTTAAAAACCCACCTCTGAAAAATAATAATTATTTTTTTTGAAATTCTTTTAAAAAAAAATCAGCGGTGATTTAAAAAACCACCACTAAAATATTATAGCTAATTTTTTTTCCAGAAAACATTTAGCTACTGTTTTCAAAACTACCAAGAAAAACCCATCGTTAAATTTCTATTTTAACATAGTGAAACACCCCTAACAATACTTAACTCATTTAATTACACCCTTAAAACTAAGCATACCATGAGATTGAATATGTTACATAAAATGAATTCTTAATAATGAAAATTCATAATTTTGGACATTAATGATCTTACTATCAAGGCCTTGACCAAGATATCATGAATCTTACCGTCAAGGCCTCAACCAATACATTCTTAATAAATGGGAAGGTGTAAACTAGACAACCATCTAATATGGCATGTATGTTGTTTTTTCTCATCAAACATGAAAATGTATCGAGGGTATATCTATAATAGGTCCCCATACATCACTTTCATATCATATTAATTCCTTATATATTTAATAATCAATATAATTCATTCTCAAAATTCCATATAATTAAAAAATAATCCATATTGATTTAAGAATATGGAACATCAATATTTCCCCAGTAAATGAAATGATTTTCTTAATAATCTTCCATTAACTAAAACCGTATATTGAAATGCTATATAGTTAATATAATATCAAAGTATTAGAAATGATATTGAATACATCCATGATATTAGAAATATGGACATGAGGGCGAAAAATAACATATATTGAATAATAGAGAATGATAGAGAACATGATCACAAGAAAGTGAATGGTTATAAAATAAGGTTTATTAAAAAAATTAGTAAAGGATGAAAGAATACAATCAATTCATAAAAAATGAAGGTTTTTTATTAAAACCAATCCTTTCATAAATAGACAAAAATAGAAGAAAAAAAATTAAAAATAAATTCCCTGTAACTTTGTGTAAGAACAAATATGTAAATAATTTTAAAAATTATTTTCATTCCTTTAAGAAAATAATACCATTTTATTTCACAATCATTAAAAACTAAAAATTCAAAAAATATTGAGAAAAATATTTTCTTTTAAAATAAAATTAGAAACCTATAAATTAATCTTCAAATAAAAGAACATTCATGATTGAGGGATATTTTGTTCATACAGTAAACATTAAAACAAATATTCATTTCACACTTTTTGTAAAAAGTATATAAGTACCTCATTTGGAAAATGAAAATATGATTCCTTTTAAAACTTTTTAAATAAAGTAAAATATGGTTGAAAATATATTCAAATTATTATTGAACTGTAAATAATAATATTCTTTAAAATTTTAAAAGAAACTCGACATGGAAGAAAAATAGTTAAAAGGAAAACTTTAAAACATTATTTTTATAAGAAAGTTCCTTATTTATAATTTAATTATTGATTAATAATAATAAAATATAATAAATTTAATATAAACATGTAAACTCCAACATAACTATAGGATAAAAAAATATTTGTGGTTTAAGATATTTGGATCATAAAATATTTCCAAAGTAAAGATGAACATAAACAATAAAAATGATATTTTAAGAGAAATATATTACCTTGGGTCTTTATTTGGTTGTACATGTTTGATCCTATTTTATAATGAATTTATATTTATTAAATACTTTATTATGATTCTTTTTCATCTATATTCCATTTTAAGGCCCTTTTATAATCATTTTAAATCCATTCATTGAAAAGTTCCTGCTTATGTTGACCACTTGAGGCTGTTTGGATAATTTTTAAAAAATTAATTAGGTATATTTTTCATGGTTAATAGAGGTATAAAATGGTTCCCTCATCTCCATATTTTAATAATTTCATGAATATAATTTTTATTCATTATATAGAGTCATATAATCATCCATGCATGGTAGTAATAGAAAAAAATCACATCTCTTCACAGTTTTAGTAGTCCACATGTACACACAAGCGATATTATAATTTTACAATAAATGGAAGAGTAAGTTGGTAGATGATATATTATATTTAAAGAATCATAATTATGTCATAAACATCATATTTGATCATTAATTCTATCTTTATAACAATACAAGTTAAGCGATGATGAAAAACAAATTACAATTCTATGTGAAGATGGTAGGTCGTATGTACACACAAGCGATGTTTTCATTTTACATAGGCTATAAAGTAGATATAAACTGGATTTACTATGAACATAATTTTTTTATAATGGTTAACATACTGATGTAAGTATTTTAATATGGTTTTTGAATATTTAAAGGAGGTTTAAGAAGAAAGAAACTTGAAAAATCTCAGTAAGAATATATCTCTTTTTTGTAACCTCCCTTGGATTACAACTTAAGCATTCTTGAAGTGGTCTTTTAGTAAGACCAAGACCTATAGAATATGGGGAGGGATTTTGTGATGTTATTTGGTTAGTTATTGTTCTATATAATTGGATCAATTATTTTGGATAAAAGAGGAGAGGGGTTCCCTTTTATAAGTGAAGAGGGTGGAAAACTTGTAAATACTTGAAAACGTATTATATAATATATATATTAATCAATTAAAGTGGATTAAAATTAACATTTTTTAATATGATAAGGTTAAGGTCGAAATAAAACCAATAAATTAGGTTTTTTCAAGTGTTTTGTGCTATCTTGATGCCTCGTCCCTCTATTTAGCCCTCTTAACTCATTTTACCCTTAATCAAAGTGATAAATATTTACCATGGTTGTTATTCATTTTGAACAAAAATTAATCTGAACTTATTAAAAAATATTAATTATAATGATTCCAAAAATTTAATCCATTTTAATATATTTAATATCTATAAGTGATAAAAATTACTTTTAATATATGTTCAAAAAATGCATCTAAACCCATTTTTATAAATATTATTCATTTAGAGATAAAAAATATTTTACAATGAAATCAATTATAATATTGATTCTAATGTAATTAATTAGATTATTTTTAATGATATGTGACTTATTTGACTTTCAAACCATACCAAAAAATAAATTAAACTTATAAATACTTTATTAATAGAGAAGAACTAAAAACAATTTTTATTTGAAAAAAACATTACCTAGATTTCTAAAATATTATGAATTTATTTCTAAGTTTAAAATTTTATTTTTATATGAATTATATTATTTATTAAATGTATATTTTCTCTAGAATTTTTTTCCATAAAAATTTTATGTTATTTTTATATCATTATAATTTCATAAATGTGATAGTTTTTTGTAAAATCATTATTTTTTACTATTCACCCAAAAATAAATTATTTTTTAGAAATATCAAAAATCCACCCTAAGATAATTTTAATATAATAAATTAGAAAATAAATTTAATTTTATTAAATTCAATTTATAAAATTTATGAATTTAGTTTTTAATCACATTCTTGAATAAATTTATGCGCATTTTGTTACAGTTTCTTTAGAAAGAAAATCTTACTTACTATAACTAAAGCTCATGTGTTACATTTTTACCACCATAAAAAATGATATCCTTGAAATTTTCATGGATATAACTTATGAAATTTTTTTTTAGTTTTTCATCATTACTTACTTAGGTTCCCTTATTATCTCTTCCATCTTATTATTTCTCCGAAGTAATTTCACCAATCAAGTCATCCGATTCTACAACACTTTTTCTTTACTATTAATAATCTATATAAGAACTTCACAGTAAGATCAATAAGTTTCCAATTATATTTCCTCTAAATTAATCACATGAATTGGGTCTCTAATTTACTTCCTCAATAAAGATATATGAAACATTTCATGAACTTATGAGAGATAGGGTGGCATTTCCATAAGGAAAACCAGAACTCTAATTTTTTCCAGAATTCCAAAATCCCTGATTTACATGGGACATATTTCCCATTTCCTTCCAAAACATATAACACTATTCCATGTATATACCTTGAAGAAAAAAATGTCCCCCAAATTTGAATTCCATATCCTTCATTTGGTTAACTATATATCTCTTTTTCCTACTTTGAGACACCTTGATATAATTCTTAATATTTCTCAATTTTACCATTGTCTTCTCAACATGTTCTAGGACTAAAAGATTACTTTACCTAAATTGATTCCCATAATTTGGTGTACAAAATATTTTTCTATAATGTTCATCATGCAGTGATATTTGAATTCTTTAATGAAATCTATTATTATAGGAAAATTCTACCAAAGGTTAATAATAATCCCACATACCTTTAAATTCAAGTGAGAGTGACCAAAAAATATCTTATAATATTGGAATAGTCCTTTTGGACTATCCATTAGTTTTTCATTGATATAAGATTCTCAAATTTATCTCATTTTAATATCCTTATGAAGACTCTTCCATAAATTTTATGTAAACAATAAATCATGATCAGATACAATCAAAATTGGTTCACCATGAAGTCTCATAATTTCATTAATATAGAGCCACATGAGGCACTCAATAAGAACATCTTCCATTATAGTAAATAAATGCATGAAATTGGTAAAATGATCAACAATTACCCATATTGTATTATTATTTCTAGGATTATTTGACAATCTAATGAAAAATTCCATAGTAATATCATTCTATTTCCTTGTAAGAATGGGTATAGGTCATATAACTCTTGGTACTAAAAAATGAGTCTAGAAAAGGCCTAATTCTAAAAAACCTAATACAAGGGAATATTTTGATTCACAATATTTAATTTTACTAAGCGAGGAGCCCAAATTGACTTATGAATCAAAAGTTATGGTTTTTAAAATATATAATTCGGAAAAAAACTAGTAGAGTCAATTATTGAAGAAAGTATTTAATTTCTCAAAACTAAAAATTTTCACAATAGAAGTTTGAGAACTGTGAAACCCAAAATTTCATGAAGATAGTAATCCTTCACACATCATATTTCCACAAAACTAAAAATTTCATAAATATAGTAATCCATCATGAATTATATCTTTTTATATCCATGGCGCCTATAAATACCCCTTGAAGTCATAATTTCAAGGAAGAATCTCCAAGCTATGAAATCACACTGTTAATCTGAGAAAATGTAAAGATTTTTTAAAATTAACATAACTCATTTATTCCATGGATTAAACTTTCTTAAATTCCCTCATACAAAACCTTCCATTGATAGTTGAGTTCTTGAGGTTGTTTTTTGAAACTTCCATCCATGAAAAACACTATTTTCATAAGATGTAAAAGCTTCATGAAACTTGAATTTTTTTGAAAATATAAAGTTTTAAAAAATAGTGTTACCCGCATCCATTTGGATACCTACTTTCACTAAATACACTTTCATAAAAGTTGAGAACCATGAAAAACATTCTTTTCATGAAACCCTTCAACTGGGTCTCCTACCTTGGTGCCCACTAGTCTATACCATGAAGACTATTCCCTAGAACCCATACTCAAGGTTATATCTAGGTTATAGTAATAGGACCCTAGCCTTGTAACTTTGCTATCATCACTAACCCCCATGAAAAATGGACAGTCACACCCCAATATTTTGGTGCTGGGTTGAGGATATTTTTGAGTTGTGACCAATACAACCCCAATGTCCACCCTATATAATACCATGAGTCATAATACTCCTCTAAAATCCCTTAAATATATTAAGTCAATGTACTCTTCTTGGTCCCTTTACCATTCCATTTTTTAAAATTATTCTTTTGGGTTCCTCTAATACCTTGAGTCAAAATATTCAATAAATTACTAAAACCTTATCACATGACTCCTATGCCTAGCTGGACAAGAAAGGTACGCTTCAGTGTAAGTCCCCCACCAACCATTTATAAACATATTTCTATTATTAGTCCTCACCATATGGTATTAAATTTATGTAAACCCTATGTGAGAATAATATAACCCCCCTCATGATAAGAAAGATATGCCTTATGTGTCAAATAAAGGATGCCTCATGTAATGATCATGATACGATCCCCAGGTAGTCCCCATGGGCCTCCTCCTCATATGTAATCCCCAATCATTTTCATTAACCCATCAGCAGGTTGGGATACCCTCATGACCCTACATGAGGAGAAAATAATTAGTATCCATAGCGTACATACCCTAGATATATCCCTACTGATCCCAAGTAGTCCCCATGGGTCTCCTCCTCAGGTGTAAGCCCTAGTCATATTACTTGAACCCTCAGTGGGCTTAGATTCCCTCATGACCTAATATGAAGGTTAAATAATTGTCATCTCAATGTCTAATCCCTTCACACAACTCCCTTTCACATGAAATTAATATGTGGCCTTAAACTAGGCAATGATCATGGGATAACCTATGTAATGAGAGCTTGATGCCTCATGTGATGAGAAAGAGATGCCTCATGTGATAAGAGTGAGATAATACCCCCATCACCCAGGAATATTCCATACATATTCCCTAATAAATCCAATACTTCTCCTCAACAACACCAAAGAATCTTCCATTCATACGCCCCAATAATACCATCGTTGCTCCTTGGAAGAACACGAGATGCTACTTGTGTAAGTCCCAATGATTTATAAGTTATAGGATTTTAAAAAATATAACACTAATTTCCTGGCCTCACAATGTTAAACTATAAAACAAAATCCCCAACACATTATGGTAAAATTTATCCTCACCTTATGTGATAAGCATAGGATGCCTTATGTGATAGGCATGATATGGTACCCCATCTACCAGACAGATTCTATGTATAAGACCCATACCATCCCTTGTTGTCACTCATTTTGTTAAAAAATCATCCTAACCACATGACATTAAACTGTATGAACCATTCTCGTCAAATGAACTTAAACTAGGTTATCAAACTATTTGATTTTTGATACCTATCTCGTAATAGGGAACATATGATAACTCTTTGAGGTTTAATCATCACAAAAAATTCATCCATAGTCCTCAGGGGAGGTGATAACCCTAAAGTGTGTTCAATTACCCCAAGAAACACACTTACTCCCATTCAACCTAAACTTGAGGACCCCACTATAACTTGACATTATCATGAATCTCTATCCTATATTCAAGCCAATACATGATGAGCATATTTGGAAAAAAAATCCCCAAAAGACTTTAAACCTGTGATTACATCCCTATAAGAATTTAAACCTATGATAACATCCCCACAAGACTTTAAACCCATGAACCCTCATGATGCATCAAAATCTCTAACTCATGTGATGAGAATGATATTTCGTAGGTGATGAACCTAGGAAGACTTATGTGATGAGCATAATTTTCTTGACATGAAAATTACTGCATGCCACACATAACACATAATAAATGTGAGTTTCCCTATTCAACAAGAAAAATATTCCCAAGGAAACAAGTCCCGGATGAATTATTCCCCTCACATAAGTTACCCGTGACAGATAAAATATGTCTTAGGTCATACACCTAAGATGACTATTACATGAGATTCCCTCAAATCTGAAATAGGTAGGCTTTTATAGATTCCCAACACACCCAATATTCATAGATCCTTAGATATGACTAGAATAATTATTAGATTTGACCATAGGTAGATTCCTTGTCACAATAACAAGATGTGAAATATACCAGTTTTCACATCAAGTTGGCACTAAGAATGAGATTTAAGAACATGTCTCAAATCTATGATGTAGACTTGGACTAGGTGATAAACTCCAAGGATGAATCCGTGGAAGGAGGATTTGACATCATATCATCCAATTCTGATCAAGGGATCAATATCATCAACCAGGGTGGTATAGGTCTCCCACCTTTATAAAGAAGGAATGTGGGGAAACCACACTGGAGGGGTTGCGACTTGTCCAAGGATGAAAATAACTATGGATGAGGTGAATCACAACTGATGTGTACCCTATAAGAAGTTTTAGAAAACAAAATAGTGAACCTGACATAATTATATTCTCCTTCAACATTGGGTAGATGATGAATATTGGCATCACTAATTCTAATAATTATCGTTGTTGGATTCACCAAAAAAAATTGTGACCTTGAAATGAATCTCTTCTCATTAAACCATGAGTATATGAGTAATGTTTTACATAACTAGTTTTGTGAATAACTAGATCTATACATCCATAATATTGGGATTCACAAAAAAATAGTGAACCTGATGTGAAACGCTTCTCCTACAGTCGAGGGAAGATGATGAGCGATGGGAATCAAAAGTTTTAAGCATTCTTGACATGAATAACTATATATTGTAGAGGATGAATAATGTTGGGAATGATGGGAATCACCTTCATTAGACATTTAATGATGGTTGACCTCATATATCTTATAGGATACAAGCTACAGGTAACAATTAATGAACCATCGTTAATAGGAATGGGGAAGGAAAGATATTGCTTCAATAATCTCGTATAACCATACTCTTGCCATGATGGTAACCGATCCCTGGAAAATTGGGTTACCTAACTTTGTTTCCCCCTTTCAGATCATCCAATAGAGGTTGATTAATGCTGGTATTCATTGATTTTAACAAAAAGGATTCATTTCAACCAGTTATATGAAACTCCAATAATTGGAAGAAAAATAACCTCACCAACACCACTACTATTAGGGGTCATTTAGGGGGAAATACCCCATCGTTACGGTGAACCATTTCAGGAGTATTTCTCTAGAATGATCTAACATCTCACTACCCTATTCCAAGGAGGTTCTAGATATATGGGTCATATATACCATAACTAGTACTTGATATTCACCCAAGAGGTATCCAACTAGGACATGTCAATAACATTGGGTGGTCTCATAGGCTGATGAGCATGCCGATCTTATCCTTACTCTACCGACCTCAGTCCAGAATGTCTTTCATCAACTTTGGGGGCAGGATACTAACCCTACCTAATTGGAGGCCTCTCCAGTGCTCAAGTGGACCTTGTCACTATCAACACACCTCCTATAATCATAACCACCATGAAGGGGAATGTCTTAACCCGATTGGGATCGAGACCCTAACCTCTTTCTAAGAAGTTCATGTTGAATATCCCTACTATGGGAGCCACCAACAAATGTCATGGGATATCTCATGATGAATAATCCACCACGGGGGGTCCTCCCTACAATTCCATCAGCCGACATGGAGGTAATCCCCATACTAAATACTTCCTTTAACCTAAATATCTTTCATGAGGTTGGAGGAAAAATCACCACCGTGGGGGACCTACCCTTGCTTCCATCTATAACACATGTGGAAGAAACACCCACAACCCTCAGAAGCTCACTCTCTAGGAACTCCTAGAATATCAGAGATATAAATGGGAAAAAGTTTACATAAACATTGACCACTTCGGTTTTTAAGTGATGAATGAATTGAATGAGATGCCTCCACCCCCACCACCAGAGCTAGGGGTGGGAGCTCATCTGTTAAGACTGTCTATCCCGAAATATGAGATCCAAAAGGTCCCTAAATCCCTCTATAAGTACCTTCATGTAGATTTTGTCTTGACTTAATTCCATATACTCTTTGTGAAATTGTACCTACCACCATTATCTTCCCTCCTCTCCACCACCACCTTCAAAGTAGGGGAGTCATTATGGTATAGACTAGAACACTTATATAAAGGTGATCACTCTACTGAGTTGAAGGCACATGATAAACTTTCCAATCAGTAGGAGGATGTAAATACCCCATTTATATGATTATAGTTATAAAGGTAGACCCATATCTAAAATAATCTTTGTCATTGCAAGGATGAAGGGCCTTTGTGATTCCCCCTCGTCCAAAAAATCAAAAATAGAGAATGGCTACATCGGTGCCACCCCTAGCTTCCCAACCATCACTGATTGGAGATTGGGGTGATCAAGAACATGATTAACCTATATAAAATGAATAGGATAAAATATTATGGGATATTATTGATGTCGATCAATTAACTTCCATGTTTTATCCACCTAAAACCCTATAATTAACTATCCTAGGTTTCCTCATTGAGGACCATGTGGTGTGCCTCCACAAAAATATCTCGGTGATATTAAACCACCTCTGAGATCACGAGATGACCTATAAAAAAATCCCTAAACATCTCAATTCCATCCACCAGAAGTTCCATAAGGTTTATATTACAATAAATCTATTCTCTTAGTGCCCCAAATCATATGGTTACCACCATAGTATCTAGTAGACCTATATTAAGAGACTTTATGTGATTCAATAGGTAATTTAAGGGATGTTTAATCATGTATAGATTAGGGGATGGGGACAAAATTCTTCCCTCCATTTCAGCCCTCCTTTATGGTGGTAAAAATGCTGTTAGTCTCATCCACCAGCTAATGATGAAAGTTACTCTCCATCCACCACCACTGTAAATGACAACATGATAAATCTCGTGGATGATTAGAGAAATTAGGCTAATGAAACAAGGTATGATTGAGAGAATATCTAAAGTGAATCCTATTATCGCCTATCAACCATTCAAATTTCTCGTGCTCTCCTAATGTGTATAGTGTCACTCAAGTCGAATCCTCCGCAATGGTATAAATGAGAGAGTCGATTGTTTTTAACTGATTATATTTTAATTGGGGGTTGTTTACAGAGATTATATGAAGTGATTGATTGATGAAATTTGATTTAATAATCTAATAAATCCAGAGGTGAGTTAAATATTGTGTATCTAAGATTATTATTTCCTTTATCTTTGAAAAACATTTCATTTAATTAATATCCACTTCACAAGGTGATCTCCCTTAGAATTACATGTTTTAGCTTTAATCCAATCCTTAACAAGGGTTCCAATTTTCATCAAATATCATTGATGGAAGGTTCAATGATTCATTCACCCGTGTGTATTTTTGGTTCCAATAATACATGGAATTCACATGTTACAAATATGTCATTAATCCATAACATATTTTATTTGACATACACAATATTAATTTAAAGAATGTTAAATCAGAAAATATCTCAATTACTTAACATCCAAAAATTATGAAACACCCTAATGAGAGATTTAATCATACATTTTTGTGGTTTATAATATATTTTTAATTTTTATGGTGATGAGTTAAAAAGATATAAAAAAAGTGGGATAAGAAAAGAGCAGTGCACTGAACACACACATGAAATGTGAAGAGAAGTAAAAACGCACTTTTGATTGAATGAGAAAGTAAAACAGGAAAGACATTTTAACTAAATTTAAAATACTTTAAGAACATTAATATTTCACTACAAAACATTGATAATAATTAGATATGAATATGAATAAACATGCATTAATATTTAATTTAAATAAAAATGAACATATGCAATTAAAATTGAAAAAAACCAAAAACAAAAAAGAAAAGGAAATTGAAGGATAGGTATCAATTATTGAAACAAGATAAAAGAAAGTCATCCTAGGCCTTTATAAAGGATTTATTTATGTAAAACCTCCTTCTTAAGTGATAAAATTCAAACCCCTTTTAAGGAGAATAGGGGGATGAATTTATAGCCCAAGGTGGTGGGCTGTTTGCATTCCAAATCTTCCCCTCCACTTGGATCGCCAATTTGATAATTTAAATATAAAAATATAGAGAAATATTCTTCATAAAAGTTTTATATATGAATTTTTATAGTATACCCTCAAAATTTTCAGCCATTGTACTTTTGGATCCAAATTTATGGCTATTTGAATAAAGAAGTTTCTTCTATCCATTTTAATCCAGAATTTTTTTAAGGCTATAATGTGAATGGGTTTTTGAATAGTAAAATGACCTCAAATCCAAACCATTTATTCTAAAAATTATTAATCCTATATATTTTATTTAAAAATTAAAATACCATATCTATTTTATGTCTATATCAATATAAGAGTCAAAGACTGTGTGCTGATTTTAAATATCAGAAAGAATGGTGGGTTGAAAGTTCATAGATCAATTGGGAACCTTATTTGTTTATTTGGGCCTTAAAATTTTTATACATTATTAATTTGGATAATAAAGAACATATTATAGAGTTTCATAATATTTTTATTTCTTGATTAATCCTATTAATTGTATCATCATGGATAGTCTAGTTTTCCCAACAAATTTGTTGGGCGTTCTTGTGTGGGCCATATGGACCTTCAATTAGCCGAATTGGAAAAAGGTACCTTCTAATTATTTGTTGAAATTTTCATCAAGAACACTAAAAAATAATAATCACATAATTTGTATTATAATTTTGAAATATATGATCAAAACATTAAACAGAAGTTTAATTAAATGAACTCGAACAATGCTCTTCTTATGTGTTTATGATCAAAACATGAACATTGATTGGAAATTAATCATTTTTAAGTGATAATTATATGATTGGGTAAATGTAAAATAAAGAATTAATATTTAATATCAACCCCCAAACTTAGTATTGTGAATTTCCTAATGTAAATTAAATATAAAAACATAACTAAATCATTTTTACTCACCAAAAAATATTAAAATTTTGTTTTCACCAATCAGGGGGGTCTAGAATAGTTCAATCATAAATAGATAATTTCACCAAATTTTTTTATAGAAATAGTGTTCCAAAAACAATTCATTTTTCATGATAAAAATTATAAATAGAAAATTTATTCACATAGAACTTACTCCTCCTAAGATGATAAAAAAATATTTCTAGAGGTTCACTTATTCACCAAACAAAAGTAAAAATCTTAGAGTTTGAAAGGGATATAAGATTATATTACATATACTAATGTTCACGAGAATCAAAAGGTATTTTAAGGAGTTTTTAGTGCCTATGTGATGGTAGGAATATGATATCCAAAAGATAGGAAAAAAGGTGTAAAACACCAACATGGAAAAAAGAAATGCATAATTTTTTGAAATAAGACATAGAAAGTTTTGGAATCACATATTTACAAGGATGTGATGTTTTAAGAAATAAAATATAGAGAAAGGAAAAATGAAATTTGTATAAAATAAAAAATGTTTATCAATAACACAAGAAAAGATGATTCAAGTGTTATTTTTTCATTTTTTTTCAAAAGTTTAACTTCAAATGGATCTCATGCTCATATCCAAAATCATGTTTGATCTCCTCAAAAAACTAATTGAAATAGTTATAATAAGATAAAAGTTTGAGAAAGAGTTATTTTTGACCCACCCATAACACAACCCATTCTTTGTTTTTTGTAGTTTTTTATTTTTGTTTCATTTTTTCAATTTCTTTTTGAAAACTTTTCAATAACATGAAAAAAATTACATATAAACTAATCAATTCCCAAAACTCACCAATTTAAAATGAAAACCTCTCCCCCACACATAAATGGATATTTTACCTCAATAATATGATGATAGATTGAAAATCAAGGAAAAGGTACCCAAGATGAAATCCATTCCCCCCCACATAAATTTATATAAATTATGTAATGAAAATCCATGTAGATGTTGGGTTGGATAAGGTATTGGTCTTGTAATTTGGCTATCAAAACAAATTATTCATATGATAGAAGGGTAATTGAAAAGTAGGATCAATGTAAGGGTAATGAGAGTCTATTGGTCAATTGTGATTATCATGTGGTTTAGAAAATGCTTTTATCATATTAATGTACACTAAAGTAAGAAATTCATCTCAAAGGTCCACAAACTCATGACTCACAATCGGGGGTTAAAAACTCACATTTTCAAAAGATGGCCATAGGTATCCTTAGCATGAAAGCTGAAGTTGTTTCTCATGGGTTGGGTAAAATCATTTTCCAAATAAAAAAATGACCATTCAAATTTTTTTTGGTCTTGACACAAAATTGTTTATCAAAATATATAATGAAAATACAAAATTTTTTAGATGAAAAAAATTCATTGGGATCCCCAAAAAGGTTAGACAAAATTTTAAAATTGAATGGTCAGAAATTATGAATCTTTTTGTTTTTTTATTTTTTAGTTTTTTAGTGTTTTTAAAATATACACCCACACAAAAGAGAAAGAGGAAAAAAGGTTTGATAAAGAAAGTGGTAAAAAATTACAATAAGAAATGAAGAAGAAGAAAGAGAGAAAGAGAGAAAGAGAGTGAGGGAGAGAGAAATAGTTAAAGGGAAATAAGTGGCCCTAGATTAGATTTGGTGGGTTTTTGTCTCCATCTAGTGGTGGGTCTATCGTAGTGGTTGGGGATTTTATGGAAGTCGATGTGATTCCCAAGATGTGTGTCCTATTATGGTGATGATTTAAACTATGTCCATTAAACATGAATGTCATTTTGGGAGTGGGTTCTTGGACTTGCACTACACCAAATGGGTAAACATTTTTAATAATAAAAGGACTTTCCCAAAGATAATTAAGATTACTAAGGTGAAGCTGAAATTAAGAGTTGAAGTGAATTAAAATTTCACCTTCATGGAATACCATTCAGAGGATGTGTTTTTCACGGAGTTCCCTACCCTTTTATTTGTATATATTGGAATTATCATAAGAATACATTTGAAGCTTCTCCAATTCATTCAATTGAAACAATATCTCCTCACCAAATTTCTCACAATCAAAATTAAAAAAATTCAA
Source organism: Viscum album (assembly GCA_963277665.1). NCBI lineage: Eukaryota > Viridiplantae > Streptophyta > Magnoliopsida > Santalales > Viscaceae > Viscum > Viscum album. Next base: position 305,445,066 of record OY728158.1, read on the forward strand.
AGCCCAAAATGACTTATGTTAGATTCCAATTGGTAAATGAAACACTTTACCAAAAACTATCCAAAATGGATACATCCCAATGAATATTTTATATTAATTTTGATAATCCCAAAGTGCTTCACCAAGTCTTTTAGGATAGTCTTTTCTGGTGGGATTATAGTTCTCTTAAGCACTCTTTTCACTTCTCTATTCAAAATTTCATCCATTCCATTTGTTTGGGGGGTGATAAGAAGTTTAAGTATTATGTACAACCCCATTATTTTTTAAAAGAGATTACATGGTTAAATTATATAAATGAGTTCCCAAGTCACTTATGAAGGCACACGTTGTTCTAAATCAATAGAAAATGTGGGTTTTTTGAAACTCAATAATAGTAGGTGCATCATACTTCCTAGTGGATTTGGACTCAACCCAACTAGAAACATAATAGATTGTAATAATAATTTATGATAACACATTATAATGGGGGAATGGCCTCATGAAATAAATGCCCCAAAAATCAAATACATCACGTAAGATTAAATTCTTTTGGGGAATTTCAATTATTTTGTAAAGTGTACCAAACTTTTGGAAAGTTGGACATGATTTATAGAACTCATGTGAGTCCTTGAAGAGTAAATTCTAGGAGAATCATAAGTCAAGGACATTTCAAGTGGTTCTATTTTGTCAAAAGTTTCCACCACCAGGCATTGAGTGAAAAAATTCCAAGAAGGACGAATTTTTATCTTTTTAGACGCATCTCCTAATTACCATGTCATCCCTAATTTTCCAATGTTTATTATCTTCCCAAAAATATATTTTTGAATCACTTTTTAGCATCAATTTTTGTTCTTTCAAAAAAATTCAGGAACAATACCAAAAACCAAATAATTTATAATTGGGGAATAGATTGGTAACTTTAGAGTAGAAGATGAGAGGTGTTCAGTTAGAAATTCAGGATTAATTATTTTATAATGAGAAGAATGATAAATTCTACTCTAGTGATCATCCATAGGGTTTTTTTTTCCAAGTCTATCTTTAATCACAATGTTAAAATATTTTAGTATTAAGATAAATCTTATTCACCTTGGTTTGGAATCTATTTTCTTAAGTAAGAACTTAAAAAATGAAGAGTATGTAAAAATAATGATTTTTGAACCTAAGAGATAGATCTAGAATTTATCCTATAAAAAAACCATAGATAAAAGTTATTTTTCAGTCACATTGTAGTGATATTGAGTTTCATCCAATGTTTTTGAGGCATAATATATTATATAAGGAATGTTTTCTATTATTTAACCATGAATGACCCCAATTCCCCTATCCGAAGAATCACACATCAATTCAAAGGGTAAGGATCAATCTGAAGGTTGGATTATCAGGGCCTATGTAAGAACAGTTTTGAGTTCAATGAATTATCTATTTCAATCCTCATCAAAATGTAATGTAACGTCATTTTCGAGTATTCAAGTGATTGGAAGGGAAATCCTACTGAAGTTATGGATGAATCATTAATAGAAACCAGTCTGACAAATGAATGAACAGATGTTTCAAACTGTTGTGGGTTTAGGAAGTGATTGGATCACCTCAATTTTGGTAGGATCATCTTGAATACACTCTTATGAAATTATTTTCCCTATTAAAATACCATTAGTAACCATGAAGTGATTTTTTTTTTTAATTTATCACAAGTTTACATTTGACACACTTTTGAAGGACTAGAGAGAGTGAATGAAAACATGGTTCAAATGGCTCAACATAAAAGGTAAAGTAATCCATGAATACCTCCATGAAATTATCAATGTATTCAGAAAATATACTCATTATACACCTCTGTAATATCGTAAGAAAAATTTGAATTCTAAAAGTCATTCTCCTATATGAAAACATTTCAAAGGGGAAAGTGAATGCAATCCTTTCTTGGTCATGAGGTGTGATTGTGGATTCAAGAAGTGGTTAGATCACCTCAATTTTGGCAGGATTGACTTGAATGTCCTCTTGTGAAATTTTGAGCCCTAGAAAAATCACATTTGTAACCATGAAGTTAAAATTTTCATAATTCATCACAAGGTTACATTTGATACACTTTATAAGGACTAGAGAGATTTAATGCAGACAAGATTCAAGTGAATCATCATAAATGGTAAATTTATCCATTAATACCTCCATGAAATTATCAATGATTTCAAAAAAGATACTTATCATACACCTTTGTATTTTTCTAGGATCATTGAAAAGGACAAAATTAATTATCTTATATGCATATGTTCCAAAGAGGAAAGTGAATGCAGTCTTTTCTTAGTCCTGAGGTGCGATTGGGACATATAAGAATCTAATGTATACATCGATAAAGAAATAATGTGAATTTTCAGGTAATAGTTCTAGAATTTGATCAATTAAAAGAAGAGGGTAGTGATATTTCCATGTTTCAGCATTCAATTTTCAATAATTGATGCATACACACCATTTTTTTCACCCGAGTTGTGACTACCTATTCATGTTCATTTGTGACAAGAGTTATCCCACCCTTCTTAGGTACCACTTGAATCAGAATAAAACATTCACTATCATAAATTGGGTAAATATTACTAATTGGAGAATATTGGTAATATCTTCCCTAACTACCCCAAGTATGAGTGGATTGAGACTTATTTTTGGTTGTTTGATTAGTTTTGATGAATCTTCAAGATGGATTCAATGCATTCAAATAGAAAGGTTTATTCCTAGTATGTCATTTAGTTTCCAACCTAATGCTTTTTTGTTTTCATCTAACACATGAACAAGTTTGGAATGATCATTTTCATTAAGTATGGTATAGAAAATGACAGGATAAGAGTGATCATGGAAAACGAATACATATTTTAGGTGTGTAAGAGGATGTTTTAGATTAGTCTTATCTTTCATTTATGGGATAGAAAACTCAAGAATGGAGAAAATTATTTTAGTTTATTCATTTTACTCAATACTATTCATGGTGGAACAACAAAGATCATAGTTTATAAGGGATTCAATAGAGTTTTCATGATCCTCTAGATTGATGGAATTCTATGAATGATAGGTCAACATAAACTTCTCCATTTATGACTTGGTTAATCATGGTGAAAATATCACAAGCTCCTATCTTATTGGAACATAATGAAAATTCTGAAATGAGAGTGAACCCACTCTTAGAAGTTTCCTCAAAATAATGGATTGAGAAATCTGAGTAATCTTATGATGGGTATCTCATGGATTGAAAAATGTTGAAATTGACAAGTTGGTCATGAAATTCCATGGATAAGATTCCCACATGGAAATAAATCATATTTTTAGCCTTCAAGAGGAATTATCTTACTATAATTAGGGGAGATCAAGAGGAGGTTGTCTCACATTCCATGTCAAGGACATATAAATCAATCAAGAAGATAATATCATTAACTCAGACAAGGACATACTCAATTTTTCCATTAGGACTGGCTGTGCTTCGATTGGATAACTGGATAAAAACACTCATTGGGTGAAATGGACCTAGACTAAGGTTACATAATATATATTTGGGCATGAAATTTATCCACGCTCCTAGGTCTTTGAGTGTATCATAAAAATTGGAAATCACTATTTGGAATGGAACAATAAAGTTCCCTAGATCTTTTCACTTCATGGGTATAGAGTGCTAGTTGATACACTCTCAATAGACCTAATTTTTCTCTTAGGGGTAAAAATTTACTTAAGAAACTTTGTATACTTATAGATTTTTTATGGAATCTAGGAGGGGAATGTTGACTTCAAAATGTCTAAAAATCTTGATCATTTTAGGATTAGGTTAAAATGACTTCATTGGCTTAAAGAAGGCTTGGGGAAAAGTGATTGGGTTTCTTAGAGGTATGGAAGGAGGTGAGGGAGTGGCTTTAAGTTCTTTTTCTACCTTTTGTTATTTTTATTTTCAAGCTTATCATTTAAAGGTTCATTTGAGGATTCATTATGGGGAATGGAAATTTTATTTCCAGATCAAAGTGAAATTGCACTTAAATTACCCTTGGGGTTGGACAGTGGTTGAGATGGGAGTTGGGAAGAATTGGTTTGTTTTTTTGGTTGAGGTTGGATGAAAGTTGGCCAATTTGGGTTTCAATGTTTTTAAGGCTTTAATGAGTGAAGGAGGAAAGATCTTACATAGTTATTTCCTATGGTTTCTTGGAAGAATAGGCATGTACCTCATTAGGATTACCTTAATTTTGGTTCTTAGGAAAGTGATTGTATTGGGTTAGAAATTGGGAAGGATAATTAGGATAGTGGAAACAAAGAGGATAAATAGGAAGATTGATCCTTTTAGGTTTAGGAACAAAAGTATAGGGTTGTTGGAAGTTACCACCAACTTTAACATATTGTAATTGGTTTGGATTTTGATGAGGGAACCGAGGGGGGTGAAAAAAAGAATTACAATACCTCAAGCATGGGTTAAAGTTATAAGAGAAGGGAAAAGATTTGGGTAAGTTGAAGTGTCTAATGAACTAACCTAATTGTTTAGGGTTGGTATTCTTCTGAGCATATTCTTCATTAAGCTCCATTGGAATAGAAGAATCATATGGTTTATCTTGAATTTGTGGACATGTGTTGGTTGGATGAGATGGTGAGATACAGATTGCAAAATTCTTGATATGTCCATGGAACAAAGATTATGGATAAGATGAGGTTGGGGATTTATCATCCACCACTATTTGTCTCACAAGACCTGTAAGTTCACTCATCCACTCTGTCATCTTTTTAGGATCTATGGATTGATTCTATTTGACTTTTTTAACTTGATAATGTGCTTGAGTATGGAATTTCTAAGTGTTTCAGCCATGTTTCTTAAGAGATCTCATGAAGCTACAAGATTTTTTTCAACAATAGAACCACCACTTGAGGCATCAACGAGTGTTCTATCCATATAAAATAAACTCTCATAGAAGTATTGGATCAAGATTTGATCGTGGATTTAATAGCTTGGGAAAGTTTCCACAATCTTTTTGAACCATTACTAGTATTAATGGAGTCATTCATTACATAATTTATAGATAACACTTATTTACTTTCAGATAGAAGCAGTATAAGAAGAAGGAAAGAATTTGACTAAGAATATTAACTTCATGTCATTCCATGTGTTTATGAAACTAGGAGGAAGGTAGTAGATCAATTAATTGGTGGAGTTAGGTAGGGATAATGGAAATTCTTGATGTTTGATTTGTTCTTCATAAACCCATCAAGTATTCAGGGTAGAGTACACCACTTAGAACTCTTTGAGGTGAATATATGTATCCTCACCAGCTAGCCCATGGAAATGAGGTAAAAGATGAATTAAACATGATTTGACTTCTAAATAAGCCTCAATATTTGGAAGTTTAATAACAATGGGTTGGTAATTCAGACCAAGGGTAGTGAGTTCTTTTATGGTTTGTTCCATAGGATTGTCCACATCTCGATCAATTGGATGAGCAATGAATGGTTCTTTATTGATTTTTTTATCCTAAATATTCCTCCATGTTGGTGAAGTGTTCGCTCAATTTTCCAGTCAAAAAAAATTGAATGGATTTTTTAGAAGGATATGGGGAATTTTGATACATTTTGAATGTATGAGGAATGTAGGTTTTTCATTTTTCTTTTTTAAGTTTATGATTTTTATGAAAAGGGGGGTTTTCCTTTTTGTTTTTTTGTAGATTACTTTTTGTTTTCTTTTTAAAAAATAAAAAACTATCAACTATAAGTTACACCATCCCCAAAAATAGCTCCATTTATAATGTTCATGGTTATGATTTAAAAATATATTAAAAAGAACAAGATAAGAAAAGAGAGGTGCACCGAAGACACACACGAAATGTGAAGAGAGGTAAAAATGCACTTTTGATTGAATGAGAAAGTAAAAGAGGAAAGATATTTTAACTTAATTTAAACTATTATAAGACCATTAATATTTCACAAAAAAATTTCGATAATAATTAGATATGAATATGAAGAAACATTCATTAATATTTAATTGAAATAAAAATGAACATAATCGATTATAATTGAAAACAACTGGAAAAAAAATAAAAGTGGAGGACAGGTATCTCTTGTTGAAAAAAGATCAAGAAAAGTCCTTCCATGACATTTTAAAGTCTCTAGTCATTCCAAAAATCCTTCTTAAGTGATGAAATTCCAACCTCTTATAAGTAGAAGAGGGGGATGAATTTATAGCCCAAGGTGGTGGATTGTTTGAATTTCAAATCATCCCCTCCACTTGGATCTCCAATTTGATAATTTGTACAGCCAAATATGAAGAAATATTTTTCTTAAAATCTGTATATATGAATTTTGAAATTATACCCTCAAACTTTTGTGACCCTTGGAATTTTTTATCCAAATTTATGACTATTTGAATAAACAATTTTATACTGTCCATTTTAAACCATAATTTTTCTAAGGCCATAATGTGAATTTGTTTTTTAATAGTAATATGAACTCAAATATGATCCATTTATTATAAAAACCCATATTCCTATATCTTTTTTTCAAACTGGAAATATTAGCTCAATTTTATATCTATATCAGGTTAAAATTCAAGGATTCTGTGATGATTTTAAATCTCAGACAAAATGTTGGGATGTACTTTCAAGGATCAATTAAGCCCCTTATTGTTTTATTTTGGACTTGATAATTTTATACATTATTCATTAGGATAATTAAGAACATATTATGGAGTTTAATAAAAAATTTCCTTCTGGATTAATCCAAAAAATTTATTGTCATGGCTGGCCTAGTTTTCTCAAGAGATTTGTTGGGCCTTCATGTGTGGTCCATATATCCCTACAATTGTCCAAATTGGACAAAGATGCCTTCTATTTATATGTTTTAATTTTAATTAGGAACACTAAAAAATAATAATAAAATAATTTGGATTATTATTTTTAATGATATGATCAAAATATTAAACTACAATTTAACTAAATGAACTCGAACAATGCTCTTCTTATGTGTTTATGATCAAAACTTGAACATTGATTTGAAATTAATCATTTTTAAGTGAAAATTAAATAATGTGAGTAATGTAAAATAATTAATTAATATTTAATATCAATATTCCTATAGGGGATACACAACATCAGATAGATCCTCTAATAGGTTCCTACACTCATTAGAAGAGACATACATTGTGCCTTAGAAGTCCTCTCACTAAGGTAATGCCGCCTGCTCATCAATATATCAATAAGGAAAGGTGGTTGTTAAAATTTTTAGCATATATGTGGTCACTCATGAAACCAATTCATATTCTAAAATGTATTCTTTACCTTAGGATCTTAAGGTATATAATAGTATCAATGTAGATCTCCTCACTGAGTACTACTCAGAATGATAAAATGTTTGATGGAACCCTATACACCCTCTATATAAACATTTGAACCTTCTTGGATAGACACCAAAGTTTTATATAGGTTCTATTTCACACCCAATAAATGTATAGGCTAACATATTCTATAAAAAACTAAGACATCACTCGTCTACCCCACCCAAGTTGTACAACTTCCCACTTTTGTACCATGATCGCTTTACTTATGGATCCAGTAGGTCATTAAATTATATCATGACCACTAACCCTCACCCTGACGATGTGAAATATCCACTCACTACTTTTATTGAACCTTTAGAGAGAAAAAAGATTCAATTCTTCCTAAATGGATGCCATATCTAAGATGGGTGGACCACATTTTACCTCCCCCAGAATTCGATAATTTGAGTTTCACCCCATTCAATGGGATGGGTGATCCACTTCAGAAGCTAGACCACTTTATCTCACAATGAAACCCGATAATAGGAACTCTAGATCAGCAATAAGCTACCAGACACTGTGTTTTGTATTCACCTCGTAGGGACCCAAATTTTTTTGGTGCAATTAGCAAACATTGAGATCTATTTCCAACTAGGAAGATATCCATAGACTATTTATATAATAATTTATATTCAACTTATACAAGAAAACAATCACTAACCACTCCAAATGAAAGTAGAAGCCCGGTGAGCGAGTTACTAACTTCATTGTTTGATGGAAGGGGATCATGTAATCCCTCAATTTGAAGCTTTCTCAGGAACAACTACCGAGGATGTTCACAGAGAAAGTATGAGAAGAGATGGTCCCTACCCACACCTTTCGGAGATATCCAGGAATATTTTTTGAATTTATAAAAAGAGATTAGTGCTTAGAATAATCCTTACATAAAACTAAGCAGCGATCATTCCTATTATATCTTTGAGATCCTGCATGAATTTCTACGAGGGTAGAAGCAAACACCACTATATAGACTCATTCCATACAAATAGTCTTCCTTTAGGTACCCTCATAGGATAGGCCTCTCCAATTGCAGCCTCATAGTGATAATGCTTACTAATCCCCCCATCAGGGTCAGACACATAGTATTCACTTTATATAATGGAAGTATCAAGTTTAATCCTTTAAATATGTTAAAGTCACAAGGTACTTAATTTGTGCCAAAGATATGTGCATCTTGAAATTTTCTAAATTCTGGAGGCCCTAAGAAGTTATATTGAAAAATCATTCTGACTACTACCCATATCATAATTTCCTTACCCACAACACCAACATGTGCTTCCTCTTCAAATGTTGGCTTTAGGACCAGGTAGACTATGACATGGCCGACTTGGGTTATTTCATAATGTAGGTTGTGCATGTCAATTCTACCATAGATAGTGACGATGAATATTCTGTTGGATGGAAGTAGGTACCTAGCTGAGGCATGCATAAGTATAAAGAGTATCTAGCTCTTAAGATGGTCACTCATTTTGAAAACATCTTCCATGCTCAATTGAGAAGACCAAAACCTCCTATGTACACCACATCATCTTTGGACACCCAATATAAATCTCAACCGTACAAGTCTTGTAAGAGTAGGTGCTGAAGAAAATAAGCCAATCAGAGCCCTCTTATCATGACAAAACTAGCTTTCACTCTTAGAAAGTTCATTCCCCCTAATTTTGGAGAATCCTTTAAAATCCATATCATCATAGAATATTCCACCAATGAGAAATATAAGTACTCCTTCATCAACGTCGTCTGGTTAGTGGATCATTTTGCAGTACAAAATTATGAGGAACTCTATCTAGTCCCTTCAGGAACCTCTACACAACACCATTGAAGGGCGAAAAGCTTTATACTAGTAGGAATGATGTTTGATCTAGTACTTTAGAAAGCACCATTTATTATATTGTGAACATAAATCAGGACTCTATAATGGATCATTAGTAATAGTACTCACATACCACACCATTGGGTATGCCTCTACAACAAACCAGATTAGTTGATTGTGTGGTCCATCCACTGCAACCCAACTCTCATCCATAGCTTCCTAAGCCATGATCTCAACTATCTAGTGATCATTATAATCCATCCAATGAACAGTGGAAGAAAAATAATCATCTAAGACCTATTTCTTCTACCAATGATTCACACCATGCTTCCCATTAAAGAGATACCCTTAGTTAGAATAAATAGTCCCCTTGCCCAGAAGTATGATATGTTGAAGAACTCGAGAATCATACTAGTGAGGATATCAATCCTTGATGCACATAAACTATCAAAGGAGTTTTGTGAGATCCTTATCAAGAACCTGAAGATCCTTCTCTAGTTTAATACAAATGTAGCTACCACTGAGGCATATCGTGTAAAGGAAGTTGAGTTAGAAGAAAGCCAATCCACCATCTACTTATCTAAAGAAGATGAGGGTACCATTATTTAGGGGAACATAATCCCATTGTATATCACATTATAGTTTAATGGAATGAAAATAAATCATTTACTAGTGGAAAATAGCTCTAATATCAATCTCATCCCTACCTGAATTCTATATAATCTCAAGCTTATAAAAATAGATTTGACTCCTTCTATCCTAATAATTCAGGGGCATGACAAGAGTGAATAGAATCCAAATAGAAAGATTCGACTAGATATCTAGTTGTGTTAATTGTTATAAAACACCAAATTCATGGTTGTATCATAGGAAACTTCCTAAAATAACTTATTGGGGAGGCCTAGATTCCATTTTCATACAGTGGTCCCATATTCATACCATTAGTGCCTCAAATACTTAATTAATGGTCGAGTAAGGGTACTCCCTAAAAATTATTCTCCCTTACACACCAATGAATCTTGTTACATATATTATATGTACTAAAAAAGGAAAGGTAAGAAACTACATACTAATAGGGTTGAGAGTATCAATTCCCCAAATGATTTTATAGCCTCCTAGTGGATCCTTTGGAAGACTTGAATGAAAACATTGTCCTGAAAATCCACCGAATTAAACAAATAAACCAGGATCTTGGGATCCATTTCATATTCTCTAAGTCAAAGGAATGACCATATATTGACTTATATTATGGCACATGATAGTTATACTTTAATCTATAAAGGTTTAATCCTATTGAGTACTGAGAGACCCATACCTTGGTCACTAACCGATGACAGCACCATACCTTCTAGAGGGTGGGGCTAACCCGATGAACATCGACCCATCATCGTTGTTTTGATGTAAAAGATGAATCTATCCATTATACACCACATGATATTGTATTATCAATTTTCTTCACCATAGTCTCTATAGATGAATAATCCCCCATAAAATATCCCACCCCTCCTGAATTAGATAACAGTGCCACACCGTGATCTCTAGCTCTAGGGGGATAACCCCTTCATTTTACCATCATGTTTCAGATGATGAAGATGATTTGGATGATTCCAATACTACCATTGAAGAGGGTGTCTCCACCACTATTTATTAATTGACCTAGGTGAATCTAGACACTTAGAAAGACTCAAATATGATGTTGATTTTCATAATTATTTATCTAGAGGAGATTCATTGATATATAGATTTATTAAAGCAGGTCCATGATGTATCCACTTGGATCTATAAGGAAATTCTAGGGCTCAACCCCCAGGTTTCTGTTCACCAACATGGCCTCCCAGTGGGCCACTATGGGTTTAAAAAATCTCCCTGAAAGATACAACCTTTTTATGGTTCCATGGTCAAGGATGAAATTGAAAATATCATCAAGGATAGTTTCATTATGGAAGTCCATTACCCCAAGTGGATGGCCAACATCATCCTAATTAGGAATAATAAAAGATAGATTAAAGACTATATTGACTTCTGGAATCTCAACCACCACTTCTCAAGGATGATTTCTCCCTCTCGGTGATATTGCTACTAATCAAAAAAACTTCCAGTTTTTTACTCCAATACTTCATGGATGGGTACTCCAGGTATAATAAAATATATATGGCCCCAAGTATGAATAATCCACTACTTTTAGGGTGCCTCAAGGAGAATTTTGAGTGATTACATTTAGTTTGAATAATGTTTGGGCCACCTACCATGATGACACTCAATAAATCTCCAAGCTAGTCATCGATACACTAATGGAATACTATTTGGATGATTTTATGGTTAAGTTCCATAAATTTAAATACCACCTCAAGGATTTATAAAAAGTTTTATAATTACTCCTATAATATCAATTAAAAATTAATTACCCAAAGTGTATGTTTAAGGTTACCTACGATAAGTTCCTTATCTTCTTCAATAATACAAATGCCTCCCCCATGAACCCTTCGAGAGTTATGAGGCCTCTAGGGCCACATGGACTATATTTGAAAACTCATCGCTAATTTATATGGTAAGTCTAACCCCTTTTCAAGGCTCATGAAGAAAGGAACCACTTATCAGTGGGATTAAGACTTCCATCCCACATTTGGGGACATCAAGAAGTATCTTCTATATCCTATGGACTTGATGCTTCCTATCACAGGAAATCCTTTAGTTTATTATGTGACTTCCCTAGAATATTCCCTTAGTAAACTCATAGTTCAAAAGAACAATGAGGGTGAATATATTATCCTATACTAACTCAGACACATACTAGTTGATACAGAGACCAGATATCCTTCCATTGAGAAGAGCTACCTCAATTTGGTCTCCATGGATTATAAATTATGGAACTACTTAAAAACCATGAGATACAATTGGTACCCAATGTTTATCCTCTATAGTATGTATCAACCTCCCTATATTGTCTAATAAATTAGTGTTATGGGAAGTAATTTTATATAAGTTTGACATCAGGTTCATTACTTAAAAGAAATAAAGGTCCAAACATTAGTATATTTCTTAGCCATGAATCTCACCCCTAAGTAACTGCCCATGGATATCAATATCCTAGATGATTCCATCCTCTTTTTTTAACAGGTCAGGCTATATTGGAAGATTCACTTTGATAGTGTCCCTTGGAGTCTTATCGGGAGTAGGCCTAACAACACCAAACCTAATAAGGGGCATTTTGATTTTCTTCATCACTCCCACATGGGATTTCTTATTGTACTCTTTAATATTATTGAATGGGTATGATAATAATGAGGTTGAGTATTGAGATCTTATCATTGATCTCAATTTGTCTCTTGAGATTGAAGTATTTTGACTGCATGTGAAAGGAGACTCTGAACTAGTCATCCAGAAGACCAATGGTTATTGAATCATCAAGAAGTAATTTCTATTCGCCTTTTTGGATAAAAATCATGATATGATGTCCTAGTTCCCTTCCCATCTAAAGGTGACTCATGTTCCCTAATCACATAATGACTGAACTGATGCCTTGAAAATATTGGCCACATCCATTGTAGAGACTGACCAAGATGATTTGGTCAGTTATGTGGCACATCAGAGATTCATTTCCCTATCAGTTCTAATGAAGATTACTTATAGGTAAACTATTTGGTCTCTAAAAATTATATATAAAGGCCCTCAAATTCCTTAGTTGTTGAAGAATCACCCTATTGGATGACTCCCTTCATCAGGTATCACCATCATGGGACCCTCCCTCTAAAAAGAGCTAAGCGTTAGTGGTTCCACTAGTTTTCAATGAAAATTACCCTCTAAGATGGTCCTAACCTAGAGCACACCCTCTACAGGTAGGGTTTTGATAAAATCCCCCTTTGTTTCATACAAGGTAAAGAGGTTCCTCAAATCATGAAAAATGTCCATGTCGGGTCATGTGGGGCTCATTAAGAAGGATTGAAGCTCTCCCACTAGATTTAGAGATTTGGGTATTTATATCTCACCATGGTTCATGACTGTATTGAGTTCATCAAGAAGTTTCATGCATTCCAGATCCATTCCAAATTTTGGCATTATCCATGAGAGAATCTCCATGAAGCCAAGTAATCTTGTCCCTTTTTTGTATAAGGAATTGATGTCATATGCCCCTAACATCCAACAACAACTCAACTATGTAGGTACATCTAAAATTCCACCAACTTCTTCTTAAAGTGGGTGAAGCTATCCCCATCAAATAAGTAAAGACCCAATTTGTGATTGAGTTTGTGAAGTCCCATATCATCCATCGATTTGGGATTCCTCCCACCATTCTCACCGATAATATCTCCAAATTTAGAGATTTCAAGATGAAGAAGTTTTATTCCAAGTACAACATCTGGTCTAATTACACCACTTTTTATCATGTATTGAAAAATGGTAAAATTGAGGCATTCAACAAAACCGTCTCTAACATCCTATAGAAAAAGTTTGATCAATAAAAGAAGAGTTGGCTAGATAATATCTCCAATTCCCTCTAGGATTATCAGATTATGTCCTGAAATTCTACCCAAGAGACTCCATACTCCTTGATGTTTGAGAAAAAAGAATTTTTACTTTTAAGGGTTTATATACCATCATTCTGGATGGATATTTACAATAAAAAAATAATACAAGAGAGATAAACTCCATTTGTCTGAGTTGGAATCCCTTAAAGAAAATAGGCTTCAAGTGTTACATAACCTGGAAATTTATTAGAACCAGGTTGCATGAGCATTAAATAAAAAGGTTCACCTCCTCTACTTCCTTTTGGGTGATATGATATTATCTATAAGGAAACTGATAATACCTAATAATAATTTTTTAAATCTATAAACCAAATGGTAAGGAACTTATGTCATTCATAAGGTCTACACCAATGGTGAATACTCATTGATCAACATGGATAGGGGTTCATCACACCTCCCACCAATGCCGAGTTCCTCAAGTGATAAAATATATGAATATTTTCTCCTCATCCTAGTTGTATAATGTAAAAATACAGGACAATTTCCTTTTCATAATATTTTAAACTATATGATACCCCATTCTCACCATAATTTGTTAAACGGTGTGTCAAAATTCCTTAATGTATGATTTTAAACTACACATCCCACATTCCCATCTTATGAAATAAAACTATATGATACCTTTAATACTCACTCAAGAGGGTACCCTCTTCCCAAACTTGTCTCTTACCATGCCATGTTCTATAACTACATGTGGATTGATTCAAGTTTTTAATGGGATACATAGGGATGAACAGATCTTGTATCCCAGGCCAAGACTAGCCGCTAACCTATCTGAAAGTTACTCCCCTTTGGGAAGTTATCACTCATTAATATGTCTACTCAGTACATTCGATCACATGGTGGGATAAATTATAGAGTTTTTTTAACTCTCCCTTGAACATAACATTATTCCCACTCTCACACTTTGAGTCTACCTCAATTTAGATCCTCATCACCCTCAAAATCAGAACAGTCTCCCCAAATGATAATAATGCCTAACCAAACTAGCACACCTCCTATATTGGGTACACACCTCAAAGGATATCTTACAATAATTTATGGTTCCTATATTTCAAATATGATCAATATTCAATCCAATATTTTCTTGCTCTATCCTTGACTGGTGGAGTTTTTGAATTTTTGATTCAAACATGGTCATCAGTCATTCCCTCCCAATCAGACACCCTTTATTTTTAGTTATAGATCTTAGAATTCATAATTTACTTCCTTTACACCTCCCTGTGTTTTGTTTAATTCTTAACACCCACATTATTATCCCACCATGCATTAATTCACATCTATCAAACAAGTTGGTGATATTGGAATCCTTCCAATTTGGATTCTTTTCCTCTATCGTGTGCTTCCATATAGAGGGGGGACTCCTCAACATTCCTTGTTTCTCACTCCCAAATTTTCTAACTTGAGGTTAGAATTTATGGTAGGGTCTTCCCCATTTTGGTTTATGTACACATACATTCCAATGTAGAGCATCCCTTATGGTCTGTGCATTATGAACTTAACTATGTGAGACTTGTCTTAGAGTTGTTTTTTGTGGTGAAATACCTCCTTTACCATTTCTTTATGTCATATTTATACTATTTTGTGTTTCATAAACATCCCTTGGATGTACACACACCTCCATGGTCAAATATCTATGACCTTAAACTGGTAATATCCCCTTGGTCTGAGAATCATGACCTTAAACTACATGCAAAACTTTGGTCAAATATATGAAACCTTAAACTATATCAACAGAAATTCTATGTGTATGATGTTAAACTATATGAAAAAAATAATTTTCACAATATGTTAAACTGTATGATGTTTTTTCCTATCTACATGGCCATAAACTGTAGAGATGGAATCTCCTTGTATGATTTTCTGAAACTATAGAACTTGCTCATCATCTGATCCTGAAAGGGTATCCCCTCAATTTTATCATTGGTCTCTTACTACCTCACCTTATATAATATCATATAACTTAATTCCCATTTCATAGGATACATAGTGAATCATAGACCCCATATCCTAGCTCCATCCACAATTCTTTCCCCCTAGGTGAGATTATCTTCACTAACATTTGGCCCCCAAGGCCTCTATTCACATCATCATTGTTATTACTAGCTATAGAATACTTCTCTCTCTCAATAATGGTCTAATAACACTGGCCATAAACTATGATAAACTCACTCTAGAAATGTTTATTTGTTATAGGGACTCCTTGGACCTCTATTCATGTCATTTTTAAACTCTCTGGAACCATACAAAACTTTTTGGATGACTCCCCCTCTTCAGTCCTAGTCACACATCCTTAAAAGGAATATCTAAAGTCCTTTTCACTGGATGTTAAAATTTTATGACACCCTATCCTCACTAAAATATGTTAAAATATATGGTCCATGTACCTATCACATGATGTAAAACTATGCGATGATTTATCCCTCAACTAAGAGGACCTTCTCATACGGTGTCAGTCACTAACTACACCACATTAAAGAACTACATGAGGCTTGATTCCTAGTTCCATGGGATACAAAACAACACATAATTACCATATATTGGTTCTAGCTTTTTCATTGATCTATTTTAGTAACTCCAACCTCTAGAAATAGTTCAACCCTCACTCGCTGATACACCTATTCAATATTCTCAAATGTGTGGTGGTTTAGGAATTAGAGTGTTTAATTATATCTAGTTATTCCCCCAATTCATCTCCACACATTGATTCTTCCTTGATATGGATCCTCATCATCTTATAAATCTAAACAATCTCCCCTAAAAATGATGGTTTCTAGAAAAAATGGATCACCTTCTATCCATAGTACATGCCTCAAAGGATTTCTATTGATAGATGATAGTTCCCATGTTTCAAACATGATAAACTTCCCCTTTTGTTTTGGTGTAATTTTAACACCTTTTTGTTACCCCTCCATGCATTCATTCATGTTTATTAAGCATGTCAACATCATTGGGTATCTACCAACATAGATTCTCTTCACCCTTGTTGCCCACTCCCATGAGATAGGAAACTATCCTAACCAATTCCTTTTTCTCACACCAATAATGGATCATGTGGGATTAGTAGTCATGGTAGGGTTCTCACCCACATAATTGAGATGCACCAATCCTCCTTACAGTCTAAGAAATATGACCTTAAGCTATGTGCAACTCATTCCAAAGATGTTTTCATGGCATGAAGCCTCTTTGGAAATCCATTAACATTAGGTTTTGAAGTATCTAATACAACAAGGAACATTCTATAATAACCACCTATTTTTTTCTAATCTCCACGATATAATACGGGTAGTATCCTCTTGGTCCAATCATTATGACTTTAAACTATTTGCAAATTATCTTGGAGAAGTTTACTTGGAGTGAGTCATCATTGGAACTTATTTTACATTGGTTTAGTACTCTCTCCTGAGTCATAAGAACCTCTATAGGATTCAATATACTTTGATACATGATTTATAACCATAAACTAGTAGCATTATAGTTTAAACACCATGAACTTAAACTATTTCTATCTGGTCCTCCTGTGGACCTAAATATGGATCTAGTTTTCATAACCTCTAGTGTTTCATAGACTAATACCCTTATTTTTCATTTCATCCTCACTTGATAGAACCTCCCCTTTTGGTACTAGATTCATACTACACCACCTCCCATAACTACATATGTCTTGATTCCTCATTTTCATTGAGATACACAGAGACACATGGATCTCCTATCTTGGTCCCAACCATAAACTTATTCTTAACTCATTATTTGTTTTTGGAATTCCTCAGTCCACTTAGAACCTTGGTACCTCTTTACACACCAAGGTGGTGTGATGATCAGATGTAAATGGTTCAAGTATTATGAACTTAAACTATGTGTGAACTTGTGTTGTACATGGCCTCATTGTCCCTCTCTTCACATCAAGTTTACAATACCTGCTCATCCACATAGGATTCTCAAACCAGTCCAATATCCACAACCTTAAACTAGAAGAAACCCATTTTTTCCAAGGAATATGACTATAAATTGTGTTCAATAAACCATGAATACTACTATAAAACATGTTTCCCTCTTCTCATGAGAAACTTATTCCAACAAAGAGCATTTTGGACCCCACATGGGCCATTCTAGTCATGTTTGTAATGATCCAATATATCTAAATAGGCCATCTCACCCCATCTAGTACAAACATCATGACCTTAAACTCTATGTGACCTATTAAAGGGGAAGAATTTTTTGGTGTTAGGCCTTAACTTTTCCCTCCATTAATTTCTAGTTCATAGTACATTCCATACCAAATAGGCTTCCCCATAATAATTTTGGTCTAACTAGCATGAACCTAAACTACCCAAGTCAAGCGGTGAAAATTCATGTTAGGTTCCAAAACCATAAATGGAAATAGGATAAGACTCCTTGATTTCACTTAGAAATGCACCCCTAGGACTTTGATAGAAGTAAGGTCATGTATGGAAAAGGTAAAAGTCCCACAAGACTCACCAGTAGGCCTAAAAACATTCATGTTCTCCCTAATCCTATTGGTTTTGGAAAAAGTGAGATACAATCCATCCCTCATTTCATTTTCTCCCTCTTTTTGTATTCCTCTAGGAGGCATCACACTCTGAAATAACCTGTTGAATATCCCACCATGTCGATAGGATTGATGTTGTTCATGTCAGTTTATACATCTTGATCACAAAATGTTAAACTATATGATGCATCATTCTCAATGTACGAAATTAAACTACACATTCAAAGTCCTCATCACAAGATGTTAAACTGAATGATTTTCATCCTCATTAAATTATTTAAAAATAAAAAATGATTTTTCCCTCCCTTGAAAGGATCTTTAACCCATTTTGGTTTCAGTCACCTACCGCACAACTTGAGTTCCTTGTCCATATCTTTAAAACTAAGATGATTCTCCCCTTAAAATGTGGGCTTGATCCCCACTCGAGATGATACACCCCTTTAATGTGATCATACTCACAATGGAGTAATACCCAGGCCATTGAACTTCACTTGAACATTTTCTTAAATTCACCCCCACGCTTCACATATTCCTTGTTTTGGATCCCCACCATATTCCACATCCAAATGGGCTCCATTAATAGTGATGGTGCCTATCCAAACTAGCTTACCTCCTGTCTAGGGTATAATCCTCGAACTAATTCCAACAAAAATTTAATGGCTCTCATGTTTTGAACATTTTTAGTACTCAAAAATGATTTTTATGTCCACAATCTTGGTAGTGATACAGTGGAACCTTTATTTTGAAAATGGTTAACACTTAATTATCTTGTTGCTCCTCTTTGCATTTCAAGTATTGAAAGTATCGATTCACATCATTAATTTCCACCTTTTTAGGTAGAATCCAATTCCCCTATGTTACCCTTCCCATGAAATCATGCATATTGGAAAATAATGTTGGATATGTAACTATTGGATTCCTACTCAAGAAAATCCCAACAGTAGATGTACCATTCCAAAACAAACCCTCCACCCCAGTCCCACACTCTTGTGCAAGTGAATAATATTTTATTGTCTCTTGTTATTCACACTAATAATGAATCTTGTGGGATTATAAGTTTTAGTTTATTATTTCATTAATAGAATTTATATATTGTGGGCCTCATAGTAGGGAATGTTTCTCTATTCATTCCTTAAAATATTGTCTATTTATCCCTCCTTGTTCTTGTTGGACCACATTCTGAGGGGGGTATTTCTTGGAACTGATTTCTTTTCTTCTAAAAAATATTAAAGTCTAAATACTATAATATATGAAAAAAATTCATTTCCCATTATTTTATTTGTCTAATCTTAGATCCCAAAGAGACTTAAAGATCAAAATTCAGGTTCTTTTCAATATAAACTTCCAAAAAAGGATATTAGAGGAAATTTTGGAACAAACTTTTAAATTTCATGAAACTCAAACATTTCATGATTGGAATTTAGAGCCCCATAAAAATAAAACTTTCATTTATCCTATAATATTTCATGAAACATATATTTTGAGGACCATGACACCTATAAATACCCCATGAAGAAATCATCTGAAGGAAGACTCGATAAGATGTGACATCACGCTCACAATTCAAGAAAATCTAAAGAGTTTTTTGAATTCACATAATTTATTTCTTCTATAGAATACAATTTCATTAATTACATATTGAAAATACTTCAATGTATGGGTGAGTGTTTGAGGATGTTTTTAGAAACTTCATCCACAAATAACACCATTCATGTAAGATGTACTTGCTTTGAGAAACTTGAGTTTTCATGAATCTACAAATTTTATTGAAACAGTGTTATCCATATCCATTTGGATCCCTCCTTTTGTTGAACAAGATTTACTGAAAGATGAGCACCACAAAAAAACCCACTTTTCAAAAAAACCATCACCAGGGTATTTTTTCTTGGTTCTCGTTGGTTCATACCATGGGGGTTGTTCCCACTCACCCCCACTCTAGTTCAATTCCAAGATGTTTTCCCTGAATTGGTCCCTTCATTATTTTCAATCACCCCATGAAAAATAGAGTTTCAAAAAATGATATTTTTGGTTTGGTTCAATGATGTTTTGGGTTGTTTCATTTAAAACCCTAATTTCTACCCCATACCATGACTCATGATACCCCTCTACACTCCCTTAAACACCATGATTAGACATACTCCTCTTTATCCCTTTCTTATTCCACAATTTGAGATTATCCTCTTTGTTTTCTCGAATACCTTGAGTCAAAATAATCCTCAATAAATTCCTAAAACATCATCACCCGACTCCTATGACATGTTGAACATGAAAGGGTTGATTCAGCGTAATTCCCACACAAAACATTATTATGAATATTCCACCTAGTACTCTTCACTATACGATGTTAAACTGTAGTATACCATATGTGACAAGAATAGGATGCCTCTTGTGGCAATAATGAGATTCATTATGTGTCAAGGGTAATATTACTCATGTAATGATCATGGGATGACCCCTAAGTAATCCCCATGGGACTCTTCCTTGGGAATAAGCCCCAATAAAATTTTCTTTAATGCATCAATGGGTTGAGATACCCTCATGATACGACATGGAGGAAATAATAGGAATCTCTAGAAAATATGGAATAGATATATCCCTAGTGATCCCAAATAGTCCACATGGAAAACCTCCTCATGTGTAATCCCCAATCATATTCCCCAACCTATCAGCAGGTTTATATTCCCTCAAAACCCAACATGATGATAAAATAATGGAAAACTCAATGGGTAAGTCCCCCACACAACATTCTTTCACATGATGCGGTCTTAACCTATGCAACAAAAATGGGATTCCCTTTTTAATAAGATAAGGATTCATCATGCGATGATTATGTGATGCTTCATGTGATAAGAGTGAGATGATACCCCCCATTACTTGGGTAGCATCCATGAATAATCCCCAATAAATCCATTGATACTCCCTAGTAGCACTTGGGAAACTTCCATGTGTAAGATACAATCATACCATCACTGCTCATCAGTAGTATATGAGCTGCCCCATTCATAAGTCTCAAGTCCAATCTATAATTCTTTAAACTATAGAGCACTAACATCCTAGTTTCACAACATTAAACATCATGAAAATATTCACAACACATGATGTTAAACTATATACTTACCCTATATAATGAACATAGGATGCATCATGTGATAGGAATGAGATGAAACAATATCTCTCAAGAAAATTCTATGTATATCCCCACACCAGCCTTTATTTTCTATCATTTTATGAGACAAGTGTCCTTACTACATGATGTTAAAATGCATGGTAAAGTCCCTCCACACTAACTTAAATTGTATGATCAAACTATGTGAGTTTTGATCCCTATATACTAACAGTTTATAAAGGACACCTCCCTGAGGTTCAATCCCAACATCACCACAAATCCACCTATCTTCCCTATGGGTGGAAGCGGCCCTGAAGTGTGATTAATTCTCCATGGGAAAAAATAAACCCACTTTGAACCCAAAATTGAGGCCCCCACTCGACATCGACATCTTCATGTGATGCTAAACTATATTCAACCCAATACATTATGATCATATATTATAAATTCCCCCATAATACTTTAAACTTTTGATTATATCCCCACAATATTTTAAACCTACGATCATGTACCCAAAATACATTAAACCTTTGACCCATATTGATACATCAGAATATATACCTCATATGATGATAACGAGATGAACTATGTGGTTTAACCTCCAAATATTTTAAAATAACACTATGTTTGATATCATATACAACACACTACACCAATATTAAACAAATTGAATCATATTATTAAAATATTATTATTTAAATATAATCATTATAACATAGCCATTAAAATGGGGGATATAATTATTATTAACTAATTTATGAAATATATATAATGGTTTTAATAAATATACTTTTTTTAATAAATTTTTAGGAAATGAGATCTCAATTTTTAATAAAGACATTTATTCTTCAAAAAATAGGTTTTCAACAAAAATGAATTTTATTACTTTTTATGAGAAAATATTCTATTTTTATTTTATTTTAGAAATGGTATTTTATAAAATGAAAAAAAAAATTAATTATCATATTAATATTAATTCAGGGTGAAATTTTTGGATTTTTCAGAAAATGTTGATTTTTCAGCAAATAGTGAAAATACCAATGTTTTGGTAAATCTTTCATTTCCTTTAAAAAAATCAGTAATAAAGTCACATTATTATTTTAACATGATTTAAAATTAAACTAAGTATTATTTAGTTTTATCTCATCCAATTAATTAAATTTAGATCATATTTATACTATATTTTTATATAATTTTATTTTTAGGCTTTAAAACACATTTTTCTAAAAATAGTTTTAAAGTACATAATGTTTATCCTTTTTAACTAATTAAAATAACACATAATGAGGAATTATTTAATTAAAATTTATATATTATATATCTATAAATATTCATTTATATTCATTTAATTATTATTACTTGTCATATAATTATTATAAGATAATTGTATGCTTGAAAAATATATATATTGAAAAACTGTTTTTAAAAATGTTATCAGGTTTAAATTCGTCCAATTTTGGGAATTGAATTTGATAAAATATATTTAATATTTGGAATCATAATAAATAATATTATATAATAAGTTCAACTTAAATTTTCTTCACAATTAATAGTAAAAACATTAATAAATTGTTTCCATAATTAATGTTAAAATCGGTTTATCGGGGGGGGGGGGTAAACCAAATAGGTAAATGGAATAAAATGTTTAAAACATGTTTATTTTGAATGTTAGATATTTTTATTGGAATTTAATATTATAAAATCCTTTATTTTTCAATTTTGTAGTCGTTTGGATTGAGAGTGACTTCTCATTATTGAATAGTATTGGGTATTTAAAAGAATGTCACTCCTCCCTTCTAAATTGGAACCCAATCTCCTCTCCTTTAAACACTTAAAAAACCAATTGTATCAGAAAATCACTTTTCAAATACATTTATTAATTACCTTTCCATATTTTATATTCCTTTTTTTGGTCCGAAATCCAATCTAGGGAACCTTTAGGTATAATCCTAAAGAGGTGGTCCAGAGAAGAGGTATTGTTCTTAACCGAGAATATTTGTTTTATTTATTCTTCCTCCTCCTTTAAATATTAACAAATAATGATTATATGATAAAATAAGTGTATATAATATAATAATATGTTATTATATTAAATTAATATCCTAAATACCTCTCCTCTTCCATCAAATGGTAAATGAAACCATCATGTGTGTGTACAGAACACTACCACCTCATGAACCAATATAATTTGTTTTCCATCATCACCTCACATGGCCATTAATCATGATAGATTTAATATATATATATATTCAAAAAATATTAATAATTCTTTAAAATTAATATGTCATATTCTTTCTTACCTTGCCATCCATTGAATATGATAATGTCGTTTGTGTGCACGATGGACTATCGCTTCTTGAAGTGATGGGATTCATTTTTTATTACCACATCACATGGATGATATATATAAGTGTATTTAAATAAATAATATGATATTTATGATATTATTATCATTATTTTAAGTTAAAATGACACTTACCATCTTCTCATCATGATCGTTGAAAAATGGAAATGTTATACATGCGTACATACAATTTACCATCGCCATGATTGTAACGTAGGTCATTTTTCATAACAATAATTCATGGTAATTTCTAAAAGTGTAATTTATGTATAAAAATTATAATTATTTAGTTATTATTATTATTTTCACGAACCAAATCTGGTCACCATCAAAATCGGCACCCGACCCGGCCCGCGACAAGGCCCGAAGGGCGTTCCCGATCCCCAAAGGCTGGCACAAGTTCCTGGGTATCATAAAATGAAGTTTGGGAATGATCTACCCGAGTTTATAAACATTAAACAACAAACTCAATAAAATGAATCTGGATTTTTCAACTAAAACCATCTTTTACAAAATTTAGAACTGAATTACTTGTTTTAAAAAAACCCAACAAGAATATAAAAAAGGTACAAAATCAAAATGAAACAGCCCAAGAACACTCATGGAAAGGGGTACCACCCTCAAGCCATCTCCACAAGACTTCACCACCAAGGACTTTCTAGAAACCCAAACCACTAGAACTAAAATCTGTATCCATACCTGCAACAACAAAATAACAAAGTCTACTTACACCCAAGGGTGTAAGTAGGGTGTGATCCAATGCCCAGTAGGATACCCCCACTAATAGATTTCATGTGATAAACATTCAAAGACAAAAACTTGCAAGTTTTCATAAATAGAAAATTCTAGTTACAATTTCTAAAAGATTAAACTAAAAAAATTAAAACAGTTTTCAAGTGGGATATCATTAAGAATCAACACTTTAAAAAAAATGTCAACACTACTGCATTTTCCATCCAACCATTTTGTATGTCGATGGTAATCACAAATTAACTAATGAGTATAAGCAATATGAAATAACCCCTAGGCACTGGCTCATTGTGGGTCCCAGGTACCTCGTATCTCGGTGAGAGTAACCATCACAATATTCATTCTCGTGCATGAACCACTAGTAGGGAACATACCCATAACCTAGTGGTCCCCAATCATAATCATCATAGTTTAGTTAGAGTTGTAATCGTCAATCTTGCAAAGTGAAACTGAGGCCAAACCCCACGGATTCACTAACATACTAGTACAAGTCCACCCACCTAGATACCTGGGTTTCCCCCTTGTGCTCAGACAAGTTCAAAAAGTCAATAAATATACTTTGGAAATGAAAATATCATTTTCACATCACAAGTTCACAAAAAATTCCACATGTATTCCACAAAAGTCTAAAAATTCACTTTTTCATTCAAATGAATTTCGAAATCATACTCACACCAAAAATATCCCACAACACATTTTTCACATCTTTCAAAATTCAACAAATCCATTAAAAAATTTATAAAATCTTTCCAAAGATGCTAAACATCACATAACAGCCCACTCACATGTTACATAGTACCCTTTTCATAAACAGAGTACATTTTTCACATCAGACTCACGCAAAACAGTCTGAAAACACGTTTCACACCCACATCCCAATTTCATAAATCACCTCGAAAAATTACAAAACATTACCAAAATGTTTTACAAAATAACTGACCACTTTATGTTTCAAAAACTCATTTTTGGAACATACTATCACCAAAACAGTACATAAGCAACCATTTCACACTTTGTGTAACTCATTAAATCATTTAAAAATTTCATAAAACCAACCTAAGAGGTGCAACCATGGTTTTCATACAAAACCCATTTAAAAACCCTAATTCAAGACCCAAAAAATGGAAATAACAATAAAAATCAGAATTTTCAGACCTAAAAACATTTATTAAACCACCTCCATGTTTTATACAAATACCTCATACAATACCACAAAAGGTACACATGAACAATACATGTTTTCACAAATCACGTTCAAGAAATACAACATGGTTTCATACATTAAAACCATTCAAAAACCCCATTAAAAGTCTCACATGACATTAAGACATTAATAAACCATAATTTTCATCCCCTTTCAATGCTAATAAATCACTTTCATATGTTATAAAATACACCCAAACATTTCCCCAAGAGCCACGCATGAAAAGCACCCAATTCCAAGCAAAAATGCAACTACAAAATTAAACACTTAACCAAATCCATAAAAAAATAGTTTTCGCCCCACAAAAAAACAGATTTGAAACATACTAAATTAGTAAACCAAGGAATCTAACTCATAATAAAATGGTTATACATGGAATCCCCTACCTTTTATGTCAAAACACTCAAAACATGGTGCGAAACATAAACCACACCACCACCGCACCTCAAGGAAGTGAAATCCAACCTAAAACCAGAATATTTCACACAAAAGACAAGATATCAAACCCTAGGATTGAACCCTAAATTCTGGACATTAAGAACCTTATGGATAAGTTATGAAAACCTAATCACATTGAATGTAACCCTAAGAAAATTGAAAGAAGAATGAAGAAGACCAACTTACTTAGAGATATTGTAGAAATTTCCTCACATAAAATAGTATCTGAATTTTAAAACAGCCACAAATTTAAGGGATGTTCTAATAAGGATAATGAGACTATGTAGGAATTTTAATGGTGAAGAAAGAGTGAGAATTGAAGGATTTATAAAGGAAAAAATTACCTTTATAAATCTTCCCAAATTGAGAAAGCATAGGAAGTTTCGACATGTTCTGCGAAGCAGAAGATCTCCAAAGATGGGGAGATGATATTGGGGGGGCTCCTAGGTTCAGTGGGCTCGGGTTAGATGTGGAATCACGGAAAAATAGTTAAAATTGAACAAGTTATTAAATAAAAAAAATGTTTTTTTTAATAGGAAATGGGATTTCAGGGTGGCCCAAATCCTTAAATAAAAATCCAAATCCACCATGATTATGGATTTATAAAGGCACCAAATTTAAATGGTGGTGTTAATAGGTCAGGTGAGGCCAATTAGGAACTAGAATGGATGAAAAATGTTGAAAAATGAATGAGTTATAAAAGAAACAAAATTTATTTTTAAATCTGGAATTGGGCTCACGGTTTGGCCCAATTCAAAAAAACTCAACCATTCATCCATAAAAGATTGGGAAACCTCCAAAACAAATCATGAATGGAAAATAAATTAAAATTACCTTTAAAATAAGTTATTTATGTGATAATTATTCCCACCATGAAAACTTTCCACCCTGGAAAGTCACAGCAAGGTCAAAGCATCAACCAAACCCATCTAAGAAACCAAGAGGTACTCCCTTGCCAGGTTTCGCCCCCAAAGGCCAAAACCCCTCTAGTGATCAATTAAGGAAGGATTACTCTCAAAACCAAAACATACAACACTTCCCTAAAATTATCAATCACATTCATACATTATCCTGAAATAAAACTCTTATAACATTATCTGAACAAGACTCAAGCAATTCACCCAAATGAACAACAACTTCAAACAAGGTTACACTTACCTTACTTTAACTAAACCATTGGGCACTCTCCAATCTCAATATTTACCCAAGGAAGATTTAGGTAGATTGATAGCTACGAATGAGACTAACTACATTCAATCCAATACCATGGATAAATATGAGTTACTAGTACGGGGGAACAAAAATAGGCTCCCCAGCGTAAGAGACAACCAATATTTTTCCCGAGACAAAATCAGGACACTAACAGGGGGAGCCCTGAACGGACTCCCAGAACAAAGGGTAGAATTCCATTCAAAGTTTATGAAGGAATGTACATGAGAATCATAGTGGGTCTATCCACCATAATAACTAACCATCTTAACCGACCATCATGGGCCGACATAGAAAGACCCAAAAAATTTAAAGATTTGGGAAGGCTGTAAGGTTAGACCACACGGTTTGGGAAACCGTGCACTAACTGTGCAGATCATTATTTCTACATGGCTTTTTGGAACACATTCACTACTAATCATGCAAAAACTGTGTCTTCAGCACATCTATCAAAATTTTTAGCCATTTTTTTAATGACTCAATGGAAACTAAATGGGGGAGAGAATGGAATTAGGTGATGACATGGGTACAAGTCCCTCCACCTATTTCCACTAAAAGGGAACAACAGAAGAAGAATGATGACACCATAGGTTTAAAATATTACTATCTTTCATATTGAGGATAGGACTTTGTACAAGGGTTTAAATGAACCTGGTATTTCCCCTGACTATGAGACAGCTTCTCTCCGAGACCTATGGCTGGAGATCCAATGATTGAAGCATCTTTGGCCTTGCAGTTAGGCTTTGGAAACCCCCTGAATGAGAATTCTCCTTTCGGTGCAACTAAAAACTACACTGAAATCCCTGATAAGTTTTCCAAGACATAACACATTCCAAACTCACTTACCCTAACCCGTAATTTACTGAAACAATGTCTTAGAAGATGCACACACAACAAACCTTATTTGTTCAGGTGAGAAACAATATAAGTAAAGAACACCTATACTCTCCTTCCTCTAAAATTGAATAATTTTATGTTTTTCCAAAGGAGACATTCTCCAAACATAAAAGAGACTCTCAGATGATTTCCTGAATTTCACCTCTATGGTCAATCGAGTACATGACATCAAAAGGCGTCACCAAACATGACCACTATGACTGATATAAAAAATGAATAGAGAGGGACATTATACAACATCCCCAAACAACATACAATTCTAGAAAGTGGCCACAATATCCTATCATGACCATATTTCCCACACTGGTGTTTTAACATTAACTCATGCTTCAATGAAACTATGAAGAACCAAGAGTCCATATTAGACACCATCGATACACTCATCCACACTAACAACCCTAGACCACTTCCACCTTCGACGAATCAGGAAACTTAAGAAACTAAGGTCTCTTTCAACCTTCCACGAGAACTCTCCCACTACAAGAGTATAAAGAAACAATAAAGTAATGTGTATAGACTCAATCTATAGATCTCGAGAAAAAAAAATATTCCTTATATTGATCAACTAGTGGATTTTCCAATGGAGAAACAATCTAGGTTGCACTTCAGTTATGCATTTACCCTTAATGGGGGTGTACCCTATCTAACAAGGGAACCCAAGGACCCAACCAAGCTGGTCCATTGGTCAAAAAGTTCCAAAAACTAGATCCAAACACATTAAGGGAACCACCATAAAGGTGTCCTGAAACATATCTCATAGGAGACTACTAACCGGTCCTTCTACCCATCTTATCGACCAAACAGAAACCCAAAACACAACTCGAACAGGAGGGGTTCTTAGACTCAAAACATCCCACAACATCAACATTTTCCAAAAAAACACATAATATAAACCATCCCAAATAATTCATCAAGACATTATGTTTTTCTTTAAAAATATTTCTTTGAAAACAAACGGTTCAGCGGTTATCACATCCACTAATGGTACCCCATGGGTATTACACAAGCATGTTTCTGTGCCACACCAGACACCATCCCCATATCCATCCCGACACTCATCCAGTTGTGCCATAAACCATCCATCATCCCATATAACCCCATGCATGTGTTTTCTCATGAAAATACCAATGGTTAAAACAAAAATTACTTCCACTTTTCAAAACCAAAATGGTCAACTAACACACCATTTTTCTCAAAACCACTAACCACGCGATCAAAATACCAACTCAAATTTTAAAAAACTTTCCATAAAGACACAAACATTTAGAAAATAACTCACTTTAAAGATATTCACATCAATTTCAAAACATCTCATCCCATTATAACACCCTTTGATTGTTTAGAAAACTCTATTGGAAACACTTTTCAAAACCATCTTCAATATAATTTATGTTTTCAAAAGAGGTGTAAGCACACGATTTTCCATTTCAAAACAATTCTGAAAATTCAGTTCCACCATTTCATAAATCAAAAAATTCCATATATATTTTAAAATCATTTCACAAAAACTTTACGCTTCATAAAACCAAGCCACTTTAAAACAAAAGTGCTAAGATTTCAAAACTAAAGCACAAAACAATGCGAGAGGAAACTAGTTTCAGTGGGGGACTTGGACATATGGTTGGAGGCCATATTACAATAATTTCACCATAACAGAGAGTTTTCTAGGTAATATCCCTAGCTCTACATGGCTTTAGAGGCCCTACGAGCTCACTGAGACCATTAACCCAACTCTTTTTTCATTTCCCCTAATCATCATCAACCAAGAAAACCAAAGGACTTAGATAAATCCCAACTTATCCTAGAAAATTGAATCCTATCAGGAGGTGTGGTGATCAGGAACACTACCCATAACTGGAATACCAAGTCACAAAAATCCTAATTCTAGACTTTCCCAACTCTTCAACAGATAACATGACCCAATGAGTTAACATGAACCTCCTTTGATACCATTTTGTCATGAACCGAATCTGTTCACCATCAAAACCAGCACCCGACCCGGCCTGCGACAAGTCCCGAAGGACGTTCCTGATCCCCAAGGACCGGAACAAGTTCCTGGGTATCATAAAATGATGTTTTGGAATGATTTACCCGAGTTTATAAACATTAAACAACAAACAAACTCAATAAAATGAATCTGGATTTTTCAACTAAAACCTTCTTCTACAAAATTCAGAATTGAATTAAATATTTTAAAACAACTCAACAAGACTATAAAAAAGGTACAAAATCAAAATGAAACATCCCAATAATCCTCATGGAAAGGGGTACCTCCCTCAAGCCATCTCCACAAGACTTCACCACCAAGGACCTGCTAGAAACCCGAACCACTAGAACTAAAAACTGTATCCAAACCTGAAAAAACAAAATAAAAAATTCTACTTACACCCAAGGGTGTAAGTAGGGTGTGATACAATACCCAGTAGGATACCACCACTAAGAGATTCAATGTGATAAACATTCGAAGACAAAAATCTTGCAAGTTTTCATAAACAGAAAATGCTAGTTACAATTTCTAAAAGATTAAACTAAAAAATATTAAAATAGTTTTCAAGTGGGATATCATTAAGAATCAACACTTTTAAAAAAAATAACGTCAACACTACTGAATTTTCCAGCCAAGAATTATGTATGTTGATGGTAATCACAAAGTAACTAATGAGCATAAGCAATAGGAAATATCCCCTAGGCACTAGCTCGTTGTGGGTCCTAGGTACCTCGTATCTCGGTGAGAGTAACCATAAAAATATTTGTTCTCATGAACGAGCCACTAGTAGGGACCATACCCATAACCTAGTGGTCCCCAATCATCATCATCATAGTTTAGTTAGACTTGTAAGCGTCAATCTTGCAAAGTGAAACTGAGGCAAAACCCCATGGATTCACTAGCATACTAGTACAAGTCCACCAACCTAGATACTCGGTTTTTTCCCTTGTGCTCAGACAAGTTCAACAAGTCAATAAATATACTTTGGACATGAAAATATCATTTTCATATCACGAGTTCACCACACAGCCCACATGTATTCAACAAAAGTCTAAAAAACCACTTTTTCATTCATATGAATTTTGAAATCATACTCACACCAAAAATAGCCCACAACACATTTTTCACATCTTTCACAATTCAACAAATCCATTAACAATTTTATAAAATCTTTCTGAAGATTCTAAACATCACATAACACCCACTCACATGTTATATAATACCCTTTTCATAAACAAAGTCCATTTTTCACATCACACTCACACAAAACAGCCCGAAAACACGTTTCGCACCCACATCCCAATTTTATAAATCACCTCAACAAATTACAAGACATTACTAAAAAATTTTACAAAATAACTGACCCCTTTATGTTTCAAAAAATCATTTTTGGAATATACTATCACCAAAATAGTACATAAGAAACCATTTCACACTTTGTTTAACTCATTAAATCATTTACAATTTTCATAAAACAAACCCAAGAGGTGCAACCATGGTTTGAATACAAAACCCATTTCAAAACCCTAATTCAAGACAAAAACAATTCCAATAACAATACAAAGTAGAATTGGCAGTCCTAAGAACAATTATTAAACCACCCCCATGTTTTATAAAAATACTTCAAACAATACCACAAAAGGTACACATGAAAAACACATGTTTTTCACAAATCACATTCAAGAAGTACAACATGGTTTCACACATTAAAACCATTAAAAACCCCATTAAAAGGCCCACATGACATTAAGTCATTAAGAGATCGTAATTTTCAACCCCTTTCAACACTAATAAATCACTTTCATATGTTATAAAATAAACCCAAACATTTCCCCAAGAGCCACACATGAAAAGAACCCAATCCCAAGACACAATGCAACTACAAAATTAAACACTTAACCAAATCCGTCAAAAAATAGTTTTCACACAAAAAAAACTGATTTGAAACATAATAAATTAATAAATCAAGCAGGCTAACTCATCATAAAATGGTTATACATGGAATCACCTACCTTTTATGTCAAAACACTCAAAACATGGTGTGAAACATAAACCGCACCACCGTCGCATCTCAAGGAAGTGAAATCCAACCTAAAACCAGAATATTTCACACAAAATACAAGATATAAAACCCTAGGATTGAACCCCAAATTCTGTACATTAGTAACATTATGGATAAGGTATGAAACCCTAATCACATTGAATGTAACCCAAAGCAAATTGAAAGAAGAATGAAGAAGACCAACTTACTTGAGAGATCTTGTAGAAATCGCATCACATACAACAGTATATGAATTTTAAATTAGCCAAAAATTTAATGGAGATTAGAACAAGGATAATGAGACCATGTAGGAATTTGAATGGGGAAAGAAGAGTGAGAATTTAATGAGTTATGAAGGAAACAAATTACCTTTATAAATCTTCCCGAATTGAGAAATCTTAGGAAGTTTCGACATGTTCTGCGAAGCAAACGAGCTCCAAAGAGGGGGAGATGAGATTGGGGGCGCGCCTAGGTTCAGTGGGATCATGTTATAGGTATAATAACCGAAAAATAGTTAAAATTTAATATGTTATTAAATAAACAAAATGTTTTTTACAACTAGAAATGGGCTTTCGGTGTGGCCCAACTCTTTAAATAAAAATCCAAATCCACCATGATTATGGATTTCTAAAGGAACCAAATTTAAATGGTGGTGTTAATAGGTCAGTTGAGGCCAAGTGTGAATTGGAAAGGATGAAAAATGTTGAAAAATGAATGAGTTATAAAAGAAACAAAATTTATTTTTAAATCTGGAATTGGGCTCATGGTTTGGCCCAATTCATAAAAACTCAACCATTCATCCATAAAAGCTTGGGAAACCTTCAAAACAAATCATGAATGGAAAATAAATTAAAATTACCTTTAAAATAAGTTATTTATCTGCGAAGTATTATATATATTATGTAAAAATGAACCCTTTGACCACAGACAATACATTAATTTTGTTTTGAAATTATGTATTGAGCGTCCTCAAAACACCCAATGTGGACAAAACTAATTAAGTAATTAATTATGCCACAAAAATAAATGAAGAAAAGTGTTTAAGTATAAGGGGTTAAAATTTTAAAAAATAATTAATAAAACAAATAATTTATATAAGTTTATTATATAGGATGAAAAATACATACATGATAAATCGTGGACTCTAGGAAAGGGTTTCATCTCAAAACTTCCTTCTTTGAGACACATGGTCTTTTATGCTCTTGGTTTCTTTTAAATGGTTTATATAATTACCATTTTCATATTATATCATTTATCTTTCAAAATTTATGAAATTTTAATTTACAATTAATATACTTAATTCATGGTAAGTTGTGATTAAATAGTTACAAAAGTAATAAGATTTTATGTTTTAATATTATTTTAATCGGGATTGTTTAAGCTTGAATTTACATTGAAAGAAATTTTTTGATAATTTTATAATAAAAACCATTCATTTTATTATACTCTATTTAATTAAGAAAATTTCAAGTAATATTACTATTTTACTCTTTTTTGGTACTTAAACTAATTGAGAGAACATTTCTAAGAAAATATAAATTCATTTCTCTCTTGAGTAAAAAATACATTTTCTTATATATCCATGTTTTTCAAAAAAAAATTCTAGAATATTTTTATCATTAAAAAAATATTTGTTAAATAAATTTTTACCCATGTCTTAATTTTTACAATATTATTTAAAAGGAATCTTATTTTCATTTTCTAAACGACATATATTTTTTACCTTTTTCTAATAGTTTGAAATGAATTTTTATTTTAACTTATTTGACATGTACATGATTAACCACCATCATGAACACTAAAATCTTTGAATATTAATTTTTAATATTCCATGGTTATTTTTAAATAAAATTTTTTCATACTATTTCAGAAATTTTTATATTTTTAATAAGTGATTTCAAAGTGAAAAGTGTATTTTTCTCAAGAAATATTAAATGTAATATTTTAAAGACATTTCATCAATGAAGATAAACTTTGATGTTATGGATTGATTATAAATTACGTATATATCTCTCACGCATATATACCTATATTATTATCCCTTACTTTTATGGGTTAATATATGCCTTATGTTCATCTCTCGAATACCTTTATTATGAAACTTCTTTTGATTATGATATAAGACATTATTATGCAATCCATTTTCATTACATAGGAAATTATTATGTTGTTCATTATTATTTATTTCCTTTTTTTGGAATTCCTAAATCATGAACATGTTAGGATGGGTACACCCAAATAGCACCAAGTGAGTCTGATATAGATTATATGATGGGTGCACCCAGACAGTGCTCCAATGCATTGAATAATGTTTTTAGTCTCATGAGATTTCATATACGAGATTAGAGGGTAAAAATAATACATTTTGATAATTTTAAAACCATGTTATATGGTCTAGAAAGTTATACTTGACTCATGCTTATGTCATATTATATGTTTCTTCTACATTTCTTATGTTACCATGAACTTATGATACCACGTCCTTTATGTTATGATTTCATATGATTACTCATGATCCACCTATTTTATGATATCATGTTATACCTTTAACTCACACATTCATGTTTATTCCCCAATTAAGCTTTTTAGATCGCCCCTTTTTCTATGAATTCTTCAGGTTATCCCATACAATTTTAGGATCTATGAAGGATTTAAGAGTTCATTATGGAGAATAAAATAAAAGAGTTTTATTTTAGTCTCAATTTGATGTATTATGGACCTGGTCTTCCAAATACACCAAGGATCATGATCTTTGGGTTGTAATTAATATATTTTATGTTAAAAATCAATTAATAATATGTAAAAAGGCTTAGTTCACTATATTTTATATCAGAGAAAAGGTTTAGTTATCCTTTGGAAACTAGGATGTGAAAGCTTTAGTGATAACCCCGGGGATAAGTCTAATTATATTTCTAATGATAAGTCTAAGTATAGGAAAATATCTTGGATTTTTTATGAAGTATATAGTATGTGGATTGGAAGAAACTAAATCCTTTTTTAGATACTATAAGTTTACATAGATCTGAAAAAATTATATTTAGGGGTAATAAATTCAAAAAGGGTGCATTAAGATAAACTCGATCATCTCTTGGTGTGTGAAAATAGGCATTTCTACACACTAGGTTTAATACTCCTAGGGTATATTATTTGGAAATTCACAAAAAAATTTATGAACCATTATGAAGGACTTGAACAAATTTTTAGGTTAGAAAACCTAATACGAAACAATACCAAGGATAACTTAGATTAAAACCCATAGAATCATAAGTTCGGATATACTTATCATTTATATGTTATTATTTATAGGTTTATATGTTCCTCATTTTCTATGTTAATACATTCCAATTTTGTTTCTTTTATTATTTTGAGTTAATGGCATGAAATAGGAGAAATCATGCCGACAACCAAATTGATGTAAAATACAATGATTTCTATAACGAGATGACTAACATAATGGGAATGATAGTTAGATATATTTTTATCATTCCAAATGAGATATATTGAATTATGATTAAAAAATGAAACATAATTGAAATTCCAAACACAAAAAATAAGAGAAGTATGGAATGTCATAGAAGTGAAAGTGTTAAAGATGATAAATAAAAGAATATTAAATCCCCTACATTTAAAAAATGTGGTAAGAGACACCATGAAAAATGTATTAAAGGAACTAGAATATGATTTATGTCTAGAAAAGGAGGAAAAAATAGCTAATTTTCAAACAAAAATGAATAGTTGGTAAGAAATAAATAGAGAAATAAAGTTAAACCTAAGAAAACACTAACAGTTTAATGTCATAGATGTGGGGAACTTGTTCATTATCCAAGTAATTTCCGTAATTCACAGTTTAATTAATAAGGGTCTATATTATTAAAACCATTAAAGTGGAATTATTAAAGTGTTTTGGTTTTGAAACTCAAGAATTATATTGTTGAATTATTTTTATCAATGGTATACTAGTTATATAAATAATTAAACTTCTAAGGATTGTTCTGTTGTTGTTTTTCTTTAAGTATTTCCAAGAATATATTGAATAGAAAAAATGAACTAGAAAACTTATAAGGATTGTTCTATTGTTGTTTTTCTTTAAGGATTTCCAAGAATATATAGAATAAAAAAATGAACTAATAAAGTGATTTAATGTTAGGGTGATATTTTATGGAGAAAAACATGATTGTGTAAAAGATTATATTTGATACATACTTGATGTTAAGGCAATTATAGTTAATTAATATTATTTGATTCTATGGGAAAAAATTAATTGTCTACAAGAATTTAGTGGTTAAGAACTGATCTAATGATTAATTTCTTTTTGAGGATGTTCATTATATTTTTGGGAAACATTTTATTAGGTTAAATATATATATATATATAACTTTTAGGTTTAACATAAAGGATTATTTAGGAAGAATTATATTATATTTTTAGAGATGTAAATTGAAGGGTATGAGATAGCCTTTGAGGTTAATACATTCTTTCATGTTGAGGTTATTGAGGTTATTTTGGATATATGGTTATTTATTTAAGGAATTATCTATGTTAAACCTTTAGTTTTATAGTTTAATTTAGGTGATTAATATTTTCATATTCATTTTGGGTATTATATAACTTTGTGCTAAACATTATGGTTTTAATAAAGATAGGAGGAATAGGCTGTTACTCTTTTTTTGATTTATGATTCATTAAAAGTTAATTTTGGGGATTTATCCATGAAAAATGTTATATTATATATTCATTCCTTAGAGTAAGAGGTGAAGTGTAAATTGATAAAAGAACAAAAAAAGATGAAATTGTGTTTATGAAATAAAAAGATGTCAAGTAAGTGTATGTTTTGGTGTTCTTTGTCTTGATAGTAAAAGAATCTCTCAAATTTTGGAAAAGGATCATAAAAAAATGTTATCCAATTGCCTTCATATCCATTGAATCAATGCTCTTTTAATTCATCCAAAATTTATGGTTTT
This sequence comes from Viscum album, assembly GCA_963277665.1. Taxonomy (NCBI): domain Eukaryota; kingdom Viridiplantae; phylum Streptophyta; class Magnoliopsida; order Santalales; family Viscaceae; genus Viscum; species Viscum album. Next base: position 305,482,149 of record OY728158.1, read on the forward strand.
TTAGTTTTTAATTTTCTCTTAATCCTTCACTTTTTTATGGTCAATGCTCTCTATCACTATCCATGATTATTTACTCTTTTCTTCCATGTCCATATTTTCACATCCTAAAAATGTTCTACTACTTTGAAATCCAGTCATGTGTTACTCTAGATGACCTTTGTATTTAATTTTTTCCTCTTTTAAGATAATTTTTTTAAAAAAAATTTACTGATAGACCGGAAAATAAAAAAATCCAGATCTACATGCTTGGGAAACCATATTTTGAAACCATTAATCTGTGATTGGGGGGGTGTGAGGAAGGATGAGAACATTCTTAAATGATGCCTTCTTCAGTTATTTTCTAAATAATTCACTTTATAGGATATCCCATTCTTTAAAGTAATTTTAAGGAAGGCACAAAATATGAAAGCAACTTCTTTAAAATTACTTTCAAGAAGGCACTTTTCTATTAAATGGATTCTTAAGAAAAATATTAAAGAAGACGATTTCCCAAAAATCACCCACCCTTTTATGTTTTTTTTAAATAATTTTTTGTTTTGTTTTTTTTGTTTATATATATATAAACAAAATAAATTAAATAATTAAATATTATTTAACTATTTTTAAATAATGCGATGGATAATCAAATTAAAAATAAAAACAAAATTATTAATAATTTCTAATGGTGAATATATCTGTCGTAATAAATAATATATATATATATATATTGATATTTAAAGAAAATTAGTAATAATTAATAATCTAATCATATTTATTATTTTATTATTAGTTTAGTTAATAATAATAATATTATTATTATTAATTATTAAATAATAATATTTTGTATCATGTAAATTGTTTTTTATTTATTATATTAATATATAATAATATTATTATTAATAATGATGGTGTTCATGTAAATAATAGTATTATTATTAAATAAATATTAGCATTATTAAGTAATATATTAACTACTATGAATTCATAAAAACAATATATTAATTATATTTACTATTATTAATAAGTTTAAAATATTAATTATTTTTAATTAATTAACTAATTATATTATTATTAAGTCAAATATTATTATTAATACTTAATATTTTCTATTTATTATTGTTATTAAATTATATTCATTTTCATTTTTTAATTTCATGATTTAAATTTTTTTTAGAATCTAACTATAATTTATATTTTATAAGATTTTAAAGTTATCTACTTCTTTTAAAGTCTAAATGTTATGTTTTAAAAAAACATTGTTTTGTATCATTTAAATTAATATTTTTTTATTATTTTGATGAAAATATATATTTTTTTATATTTTTTATGTGTTTAGTCTATGTTTTAAATTTTATTTTGATTGTATTTATAAGTTAATTTTTATAACCTTTTAAAGTATCCTACTTGGAACACAAAAATACTTATTATGTTTCAAGTAGGTAATTTTAGAATCCTATAAAATATAAGTTATAAGTAAAATCTAAATGAAACATAAATCATGTATTAAACATATAGAAAATAGTAGGAAATTTAAAAAAATTATAGATATTATTAACCAAAATTAACTTACATGACACAAATATTATTGATTAAAAACACAAAATTTCCCCTTTTAATCAATAATGTTTATGTCTTGTAAATAAATTTTTATTTATCATATTCAAGATAAATGACAATAACAACAACAATATTATTATTTATTATTAAAGACAGTTACATGTGCACAAAAATACAAAGAAAATATACACATATGGGAACTTGAAAGCCTATAAATTAAAAAGTATAAACAAAATATAAATGAAATTTCTAAAAGTGACTAAATATATAAAAAATAATTGAAAATAAAAAAATTTCAAAAAATAAATTAATGAAAAATAATTTCAATTGAACAAAATATTATTGTTTCAAAATATAAAATTTGTACTTATATTTTTTTACAGATAACATTTTTTGTCTAAATTATTATTATTATTATTTTTTGAAATTCCTTTAATTTTAAATGAAATTTTATTTATATAATCAATTTTTTAAATTTAATTTAGATATATAACATTTAAAATATTTAATTATTTATTTATTTATTATTAAAATATTAATTATATTACTATTATGATTATTGTTGGACTCCTCTTGTGTTAATCATGTTTTAATGATCACAAATCCTATTCAGTCTATAAACTTGTTAATTTTGTATATTCTATCTCACATCATATGTACAGATGATTAGTATCTTCATACTTTAAATAAAGTTGTCCAAGATCTTAATTGCTATACATTTAGTTTGATTACTGTACACTATTTTTAATTTACTTTATAATGATTTCTTTGATAACTGATTATGTCCAATCCATTCTATGAATATCAATGCTTAAGTCTGAATATAGATTTTTGGTTAAGTCTGAGACACCGTGAGTCTGCCACCGGTTATGTTTCTCTAGCTAAGGAACCAGACACCATGTTCATACACCGTAATCATCCAGACATCATGACCCTTTAGACACCATAACCATCTAGATACCGTAATCATCCAAACAACATGACCCTTCAGACACTATAACCATAAAGACACCTTAATCATCTAGACATCATGACCCTTTAGACACCATAACCACCCAGACACAGTGACCAGACATCGTGATCCTAACACTACATCTATGCTACCAGTTCCTGATCCTTGTCTAACTCTAGTTATCTCACTGCTCAAAGGCAGAGAAAGAGACACATTTTCATGAAGACACCGTTTCCTGATAGACGGTGATATCGTTTCATAATTTGTTTTGTTTTTTTTTCAATTTAATCTCTAATAGTCATATTTGGAGATTTTAAATGCACTGAAATAATTAATGTATCTTTGTAGACATTTCAAATGACAGTACAAGGTACAAGGTGAAAAATACATGCATCATGTCGGCTTCAACACATGAACTCCAAAATAAAAGAGAAGTGCAGCCCGAAAACAAAAAGAGCATGCAAGAAGGTCTGAGCTCCATAATGAAGAAACCCTTATAGAATTTCTGTGAAGATAACCGACACATGCAACTCGACACTACTGAAGAACACACTAAGCCTACTTAAATCCCAGAGTTGAGGTAATCTTTGCACTGTCAACACCACCAAGAACACACTCCAGATCTAGTTGACATGCGATACTCTGTTTTCCATACAAGAACTCAATTTCTGCATTTGCTTTATACTAGAAGTCCAGATCCACATAGACAACCACTCAGATCACTTCTAACCTTATATCATCATTTTTTATCTATTGTGTAATATTTTATTAGCTTTCAAGCAGTGTGTGTATCTGTATAAAAACAGACTATGTCACCTACATTAAATTGAAGGATACAAGATATCCTTTCTCAAACATCTTTTTACACTTGTGTATACCCACAGATAATTGTGGAAGAGGTCCCTGTGTGTCCTGGTAGTTTGTAGCCATGAAGAATTGTGGAAGAGGTTGTGTGACCTGATAGTCATGTGTACTGTTGTTAACCCCGATCTAGGTTGTGGATCAAGTTTATCTATATAAATTTCTTGGTGTTAGGTGATCACCAAGTGGAGTGGAATAGGTCTTATCTTGAGATTGAACCACTTGTTTTATATATCCAATGTGCTTCTTAATTTAGTCTTCTATGTTTTACTACTTTACTGTATAATTTAGAAATCTCTAAATTTACTTTTATTATTAATCTTGGAAAGAAGTTATAATTGTTTTTCCTTATTAGAATAGCTTCAAAATTAACATTAATAACTGATATTTATATTTTAGATAATTAATAAATCTTTTGAGAAGTTATTTAAACAGTTAAACTTTCATAACCGTATTACTTTGATTAACTGGGCTGTATTTAACTTTGGGAAATCTTTTGGAAATACTTTTTAAACAGAAATTTTGAATAGATACTCAATTCACCCCCCTCTTGAGTACTCTACTCTGACCAACAATTATTATGAATTATTAATAATTGTATTATAAATTGTAAATAATAACACTATTATTAACAAATATATTCTCTATATTAATAATTTAATTAATATTTATTTAAAATTGTATTATTAACTAATTTATTAGATATATTAGGAATTATATTATTTAAATCATTATTCATAATTATTATTATAATTGTTGTAAATATTTTATAATATAATTCTTATTTAGTAAAAATGTAATTCACAATTTTTAATAATAACAACATAATTAATAATACTTTATAATAATCTAATTAACAACATAATACTTAATAATAATTACGCCCTTAAATTTTGAAAGTGTAAGTGTTATATTTTAAATAAATAGAGTTTGTATCATGCAAATTAGTTTTGGTTTGTTATATTTATGAAATTATTTTACTTTTCAGTTATTTTTTATATGTTTAATCCATGTTTGAAGTTTCATTTAGATTGTACTTATAGTTTACATTTTATATGATTTCAAATCCACTTACATGAATCATAATAATATTTCAAGTAGTTCACTTTGAAAACTTATAAATTACAAAATATAAATACAAAATAAATGAAGTTTGAAACATTCATTAAACATATAAAGAATAATTGAAAATATTTTTTTAACAAATTTTAAAGAAAAATAATTTCACTGACATAAAATATTGTTATTTCAAAATATAACATTTTTACTTATAATTATTTTTGAAATCAATTTTTTTATGTAAATTTATTTTTTTGTTTATTATTATTTTTGTATCCTTCTATTTTCAATTAATTTTTATCTATATAGTTAATGTTTTAAATTTCATTAATATTTTATTTATACTATATTTTATGCGCATAAATATTTTCAAGGGTAAATGTCATGTTTTTAATCAATAAAGTATGTTTCATGTAAATCAAATCTAGATTTTTATATTTGTAAGAAAAATTATTTTTAACTATTTTTTATATGTTTAATACATGTTTTAATTTTCATTTAGATTGTACTTATAGTTTATATTTTATAGGTTTTGAAAGTCCCTTACTTGAAATATAATAATGTTTCAAGTATGCAACTTTGAAAGCCTATAAATTATAAAGTATAAATACATTATAAATTAAAGTGGAAACATTAACTAAAAATATAAAACATAATTGAAAAAATAATTCATAAAAAATTTGATGAAGAATATTTTTAATGGCACAAAATATTGTTGTTTGAAAACAAAACATTTGTACTTATAAATTATTTTTCAGAAAACATTTTTTTGTTAATTAAATTATTATTATTATTTTTTGGACATTAAATTTATTTTTAATTATTTTATATTTATAAATTCTATGTTTTAAATTTCATATAAAATTTATTTATATTATATTTTATGCACATAAATTTTTTAATGTGTCAATTTTATATTTTAAATGAATAAATATTGTGTCATGTAAATTATTTTTGGTTTTTTATATTTATGAAATTATTTTAATTTTCAATTATTTTTATATTTTTAATCTATGTTTTAAATTTTATTTATATTTTAAGTATATTTTATATTTTATAGGCTTATAAAGTTACCTACTTAAAATATAATAGGTTTTGTTGTGTTTCAAGTAGGTGACTTTGAAAGATAATAAAAGATAAACTATAAATAAATTCAAAATGATATTTAAAACATAGACTAAAAAATAAAAAATAATTTCTAATAATTTTTTTTATCAACATAATAAACATAAAGTAATATAGATGATACAAAATAATTCTGTTTTAAAACATAACATTTGGACTTTAAAAAATGCAGGTAACTCGAAAAGCTTATAAAATATAAACTATGATTTGATTCTAAATTAAATTTAATATATGGACCTAAAACATATAAAATAAATTAAATTTAAATAATTTCATAAATATTATAAATAAAAAATATTAAATTTTAATAACAATATATGACTTAACAACAAAAATATATTTAATTAATTAAATTAAAATAAATAATATTTTATAATTATTAATAATATTAAAAGTTATTATTAATAATTATATTATTATTAAATTAATAATTATTAATATTTTATGAATAATTAATAATATTTAATAGTAATATGTCTATTTACGTTATTATTGATAATTTATAATTCTATAATTAATGATAATAAAAAAGTCACATTTTATAAATTCATAACTAATAAAGTAATATTAATTAATATATTATTTTTATGAAGTTATAATAATTAATATATTATTTAAAGATAATAATATTTTAAAATAATAATTTTATTTAAATGATCATCATTTTTATTATTAATAATAATATATAGATATATAAACAGAACAAATTTTTTTTTAATTAAAATGGAAGGATGGGATTTGTGTGGGATAATCCATTCCTTATAACTATTATAAATAAGGTGATGTTTGAGACAATGACTTTTTAAGGAATGTTATAAAGAAGCTGTTACCCTGGACAATGCATTCTTCACAGAATTTCTGAAGAAAGCGTTGTCTCAGACAATGCCTTCTTCAAAATAATTATAATGAAGATGTTATTCAAGAAAGCACCCGCTCATCTATGACTCACAACCTAAAACATCCCTAGATTAGGAAATAGTTTCCCAATTTAGGTATTTTAGGAATATGGTTTTGTTTTCCCATTTTATTGGGGAAACCCCATTTTTATTAATCCTTTTTATGATATGGATTTTTCACAAATGGAATTTTTAAATTCCAAACCCTTCATTACTGAGAACATGTTCAAATTGATAGGATGCAATTTATTTAAGGGGGTAGAATGTGACACCCAAAGATTTTAAAATAACACTATGTTTGATAGCATATACAACATACAACACTGAGATTAAATGTACTACGACATATTATTAAAATATTATTCTTTAAATATGACCATTATAACCTAGCTATTAAATTGGAAGGTGTGAATAGAATTTAATAATTTATGAAGTATATATAAAGGATTTAATAAATATAAATTTATTTTTAAATTATTATAAAATAAGATATCAATTTTTAATATGGACATGTATTCTTTAAAAAACGTGTTTTCTTCAAAAATGATTTTTATATCTTTTTTTAGAAAATATTATAATTAATATTTGAAAATTTTTGAAATGTTATTTTATAAAATTAAAATAATTTTTAAAATTATAAAATTGATATTAAATTAGGTAGAAACTTTGGGATGTTTCAGAAAATATAGATTTTTCAGGGAATAATGAAAAATAATAATTTTTGTTAAAAAAATAATTTATTTTTAATAAATTATGAAATTTAAAACTAATTTTATTATTTTAATATTATTTAAAATTAAAATCAATATTATTTAGTTATATTTAATTCAATTAATTACATTTATATGTTATTTTATTATAAGTTTATTTTTTTGATTTAAAACACATTTATCTGAAAACTGTTTTAAATGTGCATAATGTTTATTCTTTTTAAATAATTAAAATATCCCCTGATCAGGAATTATTTAAATGAAATATATATTATATATATACGAATTTAAATTCATTTAATTATTTTTACTTTTCAAATAGTTATTATAAGATCATTTTGTGCTTGAAAAATATATTTATTGAAAAACCATTTTTGACATGTCTGCTGATTTAATTTCAAATTAAATCCCACCACTTATGTGAATTAAATTTTATAAAATGAATTATATATTTTAAATATTAATAATCAATATTATATAATATGTTCAACTTAATTTTTTCTCATAAGGAATAATAAAAAGAGTAATAAATTTCTACCATGGTTAATGTTAAATCTGATTTATTGGGGTAGGGGTTTAAACTGAAGAGGTAAATGGAATAAAATATTTAGAACATGTTTCTTTTGAATTCTATAGGTTTTTATTGTCATTTTATATCCTTAAATAATTTATTTTTCAATTTTATAGGTACATAACTTGAGAGTGGATTCCCATTATCGAATAGTTTTGGGTATTTACAAGAGTGTCACTCATCCACCCTTAAAAAAGGGTACCCCCTATTCTCTCCTTAAACACTTGAAACCCCATTAGTTAGGCTAATAACTACCCAATTACCTTCATTAATTCCCTTTACACATCCTAAATTCTTTATTTTGATCATAAAGTCAATCAAGGGGGCTTTAGGTATAATATTAAAGAGTCTATCAAAAGAAGAGGTATCATTCATAACCAAGAATCTTTGTTTTATTTCTTATTAAACCTTATTAAAATATTAGTAAATCATTATTATATAATAACATAATTATCTCTAATATAATATTATTTTATTATGTTAATTTAATAACCTAAATCTCTCTCCTATTCCATCAAATGGAAAACAAAACCATCATTTGTGTGTACGATGGACAACTGCCTCACGAACTAGTATAATTTGTTTTACATCATCATCTTGCATGACTATTTATAATGATGGATTTAATTTTATATATTATATTATGAAATATTAATAATTCTATAAAATTAATATATCATATACCTTCTTACCTTACCAGTCATTGAAAATGATAATGTTTTTCATATATAGGACGAAATACTACCTTGTGAAGATATGTGATTCATTTTTTTACCACATCACATGGATGGTATATGTAAGTGTATTTAAAGAAATAAAATGATATTTATTTTATTATTATTATTTAAATATAAAATAACACTTACCTTTTCTCTATCATGATCGTTGAAAAATGGAAAAGTTACACATGCGTACGTACGGTCTACTGTCTCCTTGATTGAAATATAGTTCATTTTCACAACCATAATTCATGGATGTTTTTAAAAGTATAATTTATGTATAAAAATGATAATTATTTCAAGATAATTATTATTGATATTATGGAACAACTACCCCTTTGAACAGGGTCAACTCTCTCTTATCGTTTTGAAATTATGAATCGAGCATCATCAAAACACCTGACGTGGACATAACTGTTTAAATAATTAAATACATCATTAAAATAATTGAAATAATTTTTTTAAATTATAAGTTATTAAACCTATAAAAGTTTATTATGAAAAAAATAATTGATATAAGTTTATTATACATTATATAAAATACATTAAAAACAAATCCTAGAATCAAGGTAAGGGTTTCGTCTCAAAATTTCCTTCTTTAAGACACTTGTTCTTTTATGAACCAAATTTATTTTAAATGATTTATATACTTCAACTTTACATATTATATAATTATTAATTATTAATTATTATATTTTAAGATAAAATTCATTTTATTTCTTCATGTTAAGTTATAGTTCAAATGTTACCAAAGCAGTAAGGGTTTATGTTTCAATCTCATTTTAATCGGGATTACAAATACATGAATTTCCATTGTAGAAAATTATTTTATATTTTCTAATAAAACAATTTAACTTTATTTTCATATGGTTATTAATAAAATTTTCAAGTAATATTATTATTTTCCACTATTAGTACTTAAAATTATTGATATTTATTTTAATAAAATCTGACCTCATTTCTCTATTCAGTTAATTTGTTTCTTGGATATCCATGCTTTCTAATAATTTTTTCAAGAATAATTTTAAAATACACCAAAATATTTATTAAATAAATTTTTTCCAAGTTTTAATTTTAAAAAAATACTTTTAAAGGAATATTCTTTTCATTTTACTAGTATGACATTTTTTTTAATCTTTTGGATATAGTGTGAAAGGAATGTTTCTTTTAACTTATATGACATGTAAAAAATTACCCACCATTGTGAATAATAAGATCTTTGTATATTACTTTATAATATTCCATGTTTATTTTTAAAGAAATTGTTTTCCATAATATTTTTAAATTTTTGATATTTTGAATAAGTTATTTTAATGTGAAAGGTGTATTTTTCTCAAGAAATATTCCATATAATATTTTAAATAAATTTTTATCAATGATGATGAACTTTTATGTTATGGATTGATTCTAAATTATGTATATTTTTGTCTCACATATATACATATCTTATCCTCCCTTAATTTTATGGGGTAATACATGCCTTCTGTTTATCTATCGAATACATTTATTTTGAAATTTCTTTTGACTATGATACAAGACAAGATTATGCAGCCCATTTTATTTCCATGGGTAGTTGTTATTTTATGGATTATGATTGATATCATTTTTTTAAACAAAAACTGAATAGGTTATAGTGGTTTCACCCATATAGCCCTAGGTGAGCATGATATAGCTTATAAAATGGGTGCACCCAGATAAAGCTCCAATTCATTGGGTATTGTTTTTTAGTCTCATGAGACATCATGTATGAGATTAGGGAGTAAATCTAATACATCATGGAACTTTTCCTCCATGTGATATTGTTTAGGTTGTTATCCTTGACTCATGTTTATTTCATATTATAAGTTGTTTCCACATTTCCTTTTTTACTATGATAATATGATATTATGTTCTTAATGTTATGATTCTATGTGATTACTCATGGGAGCTATCTTTTATGATATCATGTTATACCTTTGACTCACAAGTTATGTTTTATTATCATGTTTATTCCCTTACTGAGATTCTTAGATCACCCATTTTTTATATATATTCCCAAAGTTATCCAATATAGTTTTAGGAGATCAAAAGGATTTAAGTGATCATTATGGAGAATAAAATAAAGATGTTTTATTTTAGCCCCACTTTGTTGTTTATGAACCTAGTCTTCTAAATACACTAGGCCTCACAATCATTGTGTTGTAATTAATAGATTTTTATTTTAAAAATCATGTAAATTTATGTGTAAAAGGCTTGATTAACTATAGGTGATGATCCTATAAAGCCTTATGTGATGAGAATAAGTTTACTAGCATTATGTGTGTTGGATGCCTAATATAACACAAAATAAATGTGGATCTCTATTTCCAAAAATCACAGTATTCCTAAGGAAACAAGTCTTTTATGCCTTATTTCCCTCACACAAGTTTCCTCATAATAGATATAAGATTCCTTGGGTCCTACACTTAAGATTAATAAAACATTATAAGCCTTAAAATATGAAAGTGGAATACTTTTTCAATTTCCTAACACACACAATGTTCATAGATTCTTATAAATTCCAAAAAATTTCATCATCTTTGACTATAGATAACAGCCCTTTCATGATATTAATTAGATTAATTAACTAGTGACCACTTTAAGATAGTTTCATGAATGAGATTCACAAACATGTCTAAAATCTATGAGGGGGACCCATCCTAGGTAATGAATTCTAAGGAGTAATCCATGTAAGGAGGATCTTATATCCCATTATCCTGTTCTGATCAAGGTTCTAACTTCATCAACCATTGTGGTAGAGATTGTCCAACTTTGTATATAGGAATATGGGGAAACCACACTAGAGGGTCTATCACAAGTCCAAGTATGCAGATCACTCCAGGGGAGAATCACACCCGATGTGTTCCACAACAGAAGAGTCAGAAAATAATGAATCCTTTAAGATGTTGTCTCTCAACCTCAACCTATTGAAAAACCAAGAATATTGATAAATAATCTACAATTTCACATTTCATATTATCCCAAAAAAAATATTCCTTCAATTCCTAATACATTTATATGCTACCAGGGTGTATAGAGAAATTTGAGTTATGAACTTTAAATAATATTTATCTTTTTAGCTTAGGTATGGATGAAGCACATAACATCTTTTAAAATTTTAATATACCATCTTAATAGATGAACTATACCAACATCCAATAATTCATGAATTTAATTTTTCTTTCAATGTTCTAATCATCAATATGTGAATTTTTTTCTATTTTCTCTAATAAGGATAGTTTGGAAATAATTTGTAATAGATGTGATGTTTCTCCTTCCTAAATGATTCCCGTATCCAAATTTACTAAATCCATGAATATATTATCTTTATTAATCCTAATTTTAGTTAAAACCGTGCAATATTTCCTACTTAATGCATAAACTAGCTTATTTTCCTTCTTAGGGTGATAGAATATTGAGAAATCATAATCCTTGAGTATTTATTTCTATCGAATTTTCCTCATTTATAGATCTTTATATGAGAATATGTATTTAAAACTTTTGTGATCCATATATTTTTCACATCTTTCACCATAAATGTAATTCCTCCAAATCATAAATACAAATATTAGGACTGATAAGTAAAGTTTATGGATTAGATAATTATTTTTGTGGATCTTTATCTATTTTGATTCATATGAAACAACTCTATCATTCTACATAAGGAAAAGTCCAAGTCCCTTCTTCGATGCATCACTATATATCACAAATTCATCCATTCCTAATGGTAAATTAAATATCCAAACATTTATGAATCTTCTATTTAATTACTTAAAATATTATTTACATTCTTTTAACCATATAAACTTGACCACTTTATGTGTCAAATTATTCAAAGAGTTATCTAATTAAAGAATTTATCAAAAAAAATCATTGATAATAACATGATATACCAAGGAAACTATATACCTCAGTTATATTAATTAGAATTAGCCATTCCATCACTACTATTTTCTTTAAAGGATCAATTGATATTCCATCCTTAGATAAAATATGTCCAAGAAAAGAAACTTCTTAAATCCTGAATTCACATATTCTAAATTTTCTATATTAATCCTTTTTTCTAAGAGTATCAAGAATGATTCAAAATGACTCTTATTCTCATCACTTCTTTTAGATGATACCAAGATATCATTAATAAATACCACAATAAAATTATCAATATAATACTTAAATACTATGTTCATTAGATCCATAAAAATAGAGGGTTCATTAGTTAATCCATAGGGAATTACTAAAAATTTATAATGTTTATACCTCATATGAAATTTAGTTTTTGGAATATCTCCTGTCTTCAATCATATTTGATGATAACAAAAATGAATATCAATATTTAAAAAAAATTTGGTTCCTTGATGTTGATTTAATAATTCATCAATACAGGCTAAGGGATACTTTTTATTTATATCAATGACATTGGTTTCTCTAAAATCGATGACTAACCACATAGACCCATCTTTCTTCTTAATAAAAAGAATAGGGGCTCCCCATAGTGGAACACTAGGGTATATATATCCCTTATCACACAAATTCTATAGTTGTTTCTAAAATTATACTAATTACACTATGGAAATCCTATAGGTAGTATTAGATATATGTTTTTCATCAGAGACGATATCAATGTAAAAATAAAATTCATGATTAGGTGGATGTCTAATTATTTCTTCAAAAAACACATCAATGTACTGATGAAAAAAGGTGCATCGTATGTTATAAGTATTTATTTACCATTTACCAGTTGAATCATCTCTTATTAAACAAGAATTTCATTAAGGAGATCTACTTGAGTTAGATCCAAAAATGATTCAGATGATGTAGTATCCCCTCTAAAGAAAAAGGATTCCACATCTCCACCCAAAATCATAATCTCCTTATCTTGGAAATAAATTTTTACAATATAATTTTAAATCAAATACATACTAAAGATTATATTAAAGTTAACCATAGGTATAATAATAATTTTTAAAAATAGGGTATGTTTATGTATCATAATGGGGACTGACTGACATATCCTGGTTATAATAACATTTCCACTAGGAGTCTTAATTGCGAAATTCTTTCATAAGGTGACAAGAAAACATGTAATTTTCCTGGAAAAAATGGAAGATATTAAAGTGTGATAAGATCCAAAATAAAATAAATCATTATTTAAAATTGAGGTTATGATCAAAGTACCTACCACCACATATTTAGTAACTTAAACCCCAGCTGTTGTAATCACATAATCTTTGAATTCTCCCCTTATCCTCTTTTGTGAGATATTCTCATGACTCTTGGGACATTGGTTTGAATAATTCTTCACCTCTTTAAAACTAAAGCACTGGATAATAGTGGTTTGTTTATTTATCTTGTATTCATGAGCTCTATGAAACCTTTATCTACACCTGAAATAGACTATTGTTCCCATTAAGAATGTACCTGGTTGTTTCTTTCCATAATTATCACATGTTGGAAATCCCATCTTCCCTTTCTACTTATTTTACACATTTAATTTTTCTTAATGATCATCCCATATCTTCTTTTCTTGATTTCCCTTAAAGGTAAAATACTTAAAAAAAATTATCTCTATCTTAATGTTCTATGATATAGTATCATTATATAATGAAAATGTTTGAGAAATAATTTCCCTTTAGAGACTCAACTTAAGTCTATAAAGGAAACAATCAATCTTTCTTTTTAGATTACATATGTATTCTGTATCATAGATGTATAATCTTTCAAATTTATCCTCATAACCTATAACACTTTCTTCATACTTCAACTTTAAAGTGACTAACTTTCTCCCCATGTTATCTCACTACTCTCAAGTAAAGTATTTCTAAAATATTATCAATTTAAAAGTCATCAATTATATTCTTTTTTATTTCATCAACCACTTTTGTGTTCTAGATTAATGTCCAACATTGATTAGCATCTCCTTTTAAACAATACACTTACATAATAACCTTTTACATTTCATTACCTCACAAATTCAGGAATATCTTTTTAGGGGACTAAATCCATTTATTGGATACCAATAGACTAGTATTACAATTAAATAATAGAGTCTTTTGTCATATAAAATGATCCAACATAGGTGAATTATGTTTTGAAACAATATGTTTTTCCATACAAGAAATTTTATTCATCATCAATTGAGTTAGATACCCTGACATGGAATTGATCTTCTCATCTCAAATATTAGTTGTACTAGCTTACTCAGTTGGGAAATTCTTATATTAACTACGAACATTGATTCCATTCCTTATACTAGGTGCTATATTTATACAATGTAAAACACTCAGTTAGATCATAATCATTAAAAATATTGATCTATAAGATAAAAATATCTATGATGATAAAAGTTCTCAAATACCATAAGTGATTATCATAATTCTCATGTGAGCTATATTTATTTAAAATCTAGTTCCCAAATTTCCTACTAAACTTTCTCTAATACCAACTAAAGAAACACCAATTTTATTAATCCAGATCCAGTATTTACTTTTTTACATTGGAACATAATATGAGGGATCACACCACACATGATTGATCATTTTATAAGTTTTTGAAAACTATATACATACTTGATTCCGATATTACATTGAAAATATAAAAACAATATCATAAGAATCATTCTTGCATCGTTGAAATCATTAAAAATATCCTTCTTCATTTCCTGGGGAAAGGAAAACAAAAAAATGGTGAGCTTTGATACTCAATAATGGTTATGTACAATAGAATATATCTTGAGTAAATAAGGTATAATAAATATAGCATTGTAAATAATCAAAACACATGTCATTCTATCAAAAACTTGAGTTCAAAGTGCATCCATGATTAATATCAATATAATAACAACATGGATAATGGAAACTGAATTCTTAATAATGGAAATGTATAATTCTAGATATTTTTTATCATTCCATCAAGGCCTCAACCAAGATACAATGAGTCTTTGGCACTGTAGCAGTTGAGATTTTTCTCCCATTTGGGCCTTCAGGCCACCGATTTGGTCCCCGAGTCCTTTAAGGCCTTCAGGCTACCCAAGACATCGAGCCAATAAGGCCTTCGGGCCACCTCAAGGCCTTCAGAACACCTTGAAGTGCAGATTCAAACCATAAAACCTACAAGGAATAAGCTCTATAAAGAGGATGATCATGGAGCTTTTACCATAGAAGAAGCTACACATATTGCAAGAATGAGATGGTATAGCACCTGCCATCGGGACAAGCCTGTGCATGCACAGGATAACCTAGATGAACAACCATGCAAAGGTGGAGAACTGATTTCACAATGAATATGCTAGGGAGGAGCAGTTCTATGTAGTTACTCTGGGTTGTATGTAATATTTGAAGCCTATGGGCAATGAATTCCTCTAAGGCCTATGGGATATGTAATAATTATGCATATGAGCCTTGTAAGGGTTCCACATCGCCCCTTGAAAGGTGTATTATCAAAATCAATAAAAAATGAAGTCCTTCGGGCCATTGGATGGATGAATATTACCATCAAGGCCTCAATCAAAAAAAATTAATAAATTGGTATGTGTAAACTAGATACCCATATAATATGTCATGTCTGCTTTTTTTTCTCATGAGACTCATCAATAAATTGAAGGACTATATATAACAATTCCCCATCCATCACTTTAACTTATTATTCATTATTTATATATTTAATAATCAATACAATTCATTCTAAAAATTCCATACAATTAACATTTATCTATATTGAAATGAGAATATAAAACATCAATATTTCCTCTATAAATGAAATTACATTATTAATAATATTACTTCAACTAAAACTGTATATTGAAATGGTATATAGTTATGAAAATATAAAATTATTATAAATGATACTGAATACATCCATGATATTGAAAATATTTTCGTAAAGGAGAAAAAAATGTCCAATGAATAATGGAAAGTAAAAGAGAATATGATCATAAGAAATCAAATGATCACAAAATATAGTTCAATCCATAAATCCTAAAAGGATGAAAAAAGACCATAAATTCATCAGTAATGAAGTATTTTTAGTAAAACCAATAATTTTATAAATATAAAATAAAATAGATAAAAACATTAAAAATTATTTCTAACATTATTTAAGAATAAAGTTATAAATAACTTCTAAATTTTTTTATCATTCCTTTAAGAAATTAATACCATTTTCTTTCATTATCATTAGAAAATAAAATTTCACAGAATATTGGGAAAAATATTTTCCTTTAAAATAACCATTAAAACTTTTAAAGGAATCTTCAAAGGAAAAAATGATTATGATGACGGGAAATTATATTTGCACTAAAAATGTTAAAACAAATTTATCTCTCACACTTTTTATAAAAAGTCAAAAAGTGCATCATTTGGAAAAAAAATAAAAATATTACTTTTAATTATTTTTAAATAAAGTCTAATATGGTTATAAATGACTTAAAATAATCATTGGAATGTAAATAAGAACATTCTTGAAATATTTAAATGAACCTAAACATGGAAGAAAATAATTTGTAAGGAAACATTTAATACATGGTTTTTATAAGAAAGTCCCTTACATATAACTTAATTATTGATTCTTTATACAATAATAGAATAAATTAAATATAAAATTTTAAATCCCAACATAACAATAAGATAAAAAAATATACGGGGTTTAAGATATTAGAATCATATACTTTTTTAAAATTAAATATGAACATAAACCATCCTATAAAAATGGTATTGTAACAAAATTCCCTTACCTTGATCCTTTTATAAGTTATAGATGTTTGATCATAATGTATAATAAATTAAGATTTATTAAATACTTTATTAAAATCCATTTTTAACTATATTACATTTTAATCTCTTTTATAATCATTTGAAATCCATTCATTAAATAGTTCTTTCTTGTTGACCACTTAAGGTTTTTCAATTAATTTCTCCAAGTGAATTAAATATATTATTCATTGTTAAAGAAGTTATGAAATGGTTACATTATCACTATAATTTTAATAATTTCATGAATATAATTTTTATTCCTTATATAAAATTTTATAATCATCCCTGAATTTTAGTAATAGAAAGAATGAATCAAATTACTTTGTGGTGGTGGTAGTCCACATGTACACACAAGCAACATTATCATTTTACAACCGATGGAAGCGTAAGAAGTTAGATTATATATTATATTATAAGAATCATAATTATTTTATTTATATCATATATATTCACTAATTTGTTTTTTATTATCATTCAAGTAAATAAGTGATGAAAAATTAATTACACTGTTATGTAGAGATGGTAGGTCATACATACGAATGGGAAATGTTTTAATTTTCCATATAATAGAAATGATATAGAAAATGAATGTAACATTATGAAAATATCATGGTCAATATACTAATGTAATTATGTTAATATGGTTGTTGAATATTTGGAGAAGTTTTTTTAAAAAATATGATGCCTTGGCCCAAAAATACCAAAGCACAATTATTACATAAAAAAGGGGGTTTATAGGAGTTTAAAATACGGAATAATTTTATAGTATTTATCATGTAAAGGCATAAGATCAGTAGAGATGTATTTGAACCAGGTAATGTCTTTATTTAATCCCATGTTGGTCAGGCCATATGCAACCGTGTTTTCTTCGTGACAAACATTTCTGATGATATAGTTGAGATCGTTAAGATAACGGGTGCAATCCATCCAACGGGTAGTAACTGGCCAAGAAATATGAGTTATGCCATTCCAAATCACATGCATGATGGTCATTGAGTCACTTTATATCTATATTTTGTTCCATACAAGGCACTTGGTGAATTAAATAGCATGTATTAAACTCATTATCTCAGCTTCAAGAGAGGTGGCAATGCCACACCAACCCATGAAGAATCCAAGGATCTGACTGAGGTGATTTTTGTAGATAGTGCCATATCTTGTGGGACCCAGATTGCCTTTGGAGGTGCCATCAATATTAATTTTGACCCATCCAAGAATATTATCTCTCCATAAAAATTCCATAGTGCATTGGGGTTGAGTGAAATTACCTTTAATCTAGAGGCGTCACAAAATTCCAAAGTCACGCATAGTGTGTAAAAATGTCCCCTTTTCATCGAAGAAGATTCATGTATGGAAATAAGGATCAAAATTAGACCTTCATTTTGATTGGGTGAGTAATATTTATGAATAATTACATTTTGATCATACCAGATCACATGATGGAGCTTAGAAAATACAATTATAAAAGATTATTTATTTGTTGAGAGCCTTCCATTTCTGCACATTTCTTTAGTTGAGTGTTGGCAGAGTTAGGAATAAACCATCTATAAAAAAATATTTAGAATATAGTTCCAAAGAGAAGAAGCAGTAGCACAAGAAAGAAATAAATTTTTAGCATATTCTCTGTGTCAGTTACAAATTTTTCACTTAGAACATAGTTGTAATCCAAAATATTGAAGGCAAGTCTCAGTGGGAACTCTATTATGAACAAGACACCAAATGAGGTTGAATCTTCAAGGTTTAATCCAAGGATTTTTGAAATGTTTTATCCAACTATAATAACTATCAGAGTTATAAAAATAATGATTGTAGAATTTTTTATAATTAAGAATCTCATTGTGAGAAGGTTCCCAAATTAAGAAATCATTAGTGTTAGTGAAAAAGTAGTTATCAATGATGTTCAGAATAGTATTAGGGAGGTGGTCATGTTGAGAGTTTAGAATTTCTTTAATAGAGCAGTTGGTGTTCTAAGGGTCTTGAACTAGAGATATCATAGAAATTAAGGTTGTGCCAGTCTAGTTGTCCAACCAGAATTTCATGGTGGAATCTCTCGAGACCATCTATCAATAATTATTCATAATATTGGAGAAGGATTGTTTGATGGATGGAAAAATAGAGGATCTAATGAAATTCAATTTTCCATATTATGTTTATCAAGAAATCTATTTTCGAGGAAACTAATAGATTATGAAGGATTGTGAAGAAGGTTCCAAGCGAGATGAGGTTGTAGGGATTCATTAAATTATTTTATATTTTTTATACCGATACTACCTTTTTCAATAGGTTTGCAACAAGTTGACCAGGGGATAGTCACAAGATTTCTTTCTAGAATACGTCTAGACCAGATGAAGGTCTTTATAGAGGTGTTTATTTTTTTGATAATGCCAACATTCCATTTGTAAACCATCATGGAGTAGACCATCTTGAAGATAATTATAGATTTGAGAAGGCAAGTCTGACCTGCCATAGAGAGAGATTTACCTTTCCAAGATGAGAGATGGTTTTGAATTTGGTCAACAATAGATGCAAAATGGATAGAATTTGGTCTGCCAAAACAAATGGTAACACCAAGATAAGTGAAAGGGAGAGTACCTTCTTTCAGACCAAGTTCATTGATGATGTTACATTTTCTGTTGGGAGGAAATTTATTTCCTAAGAAGATGTATGATTTGCTCCAACTAATGGTTTGACCTGAAAAATCTTCATAGTGAGAGAGAATTGTTTTGAGATTAAGAATTTTTCTTTTGTCACCTTGAAGGAAAAGGATGATATCATCAGTATAAAAAATTTGGGTGGGAGAATTCACGTTCCTAGAAACATAGATGTTCTACAGTTTATTATGTTCCACCAAACGGGTGATCATGTGACTAAGATAGTCTTCTGATATCGAGAAGAGAATGGTAGAAAGTGGGCCACCTTACCTAACACCTTTGGAGAATTTAAAATAGCCATTGGGAGATCCATTTACCAAAATGGAGATAAACTTCAAATTAAAAAGAGTTCTAATTTCATTGATAAATGAGACACTAAAACCAAAACCTTGAAGAACCTTGAAGATGATATTCCAGTCCATGGTGTCAAAAGATTTTATGATTTCAAGTTTAATAGCAATATTTCCTCCTATGTGAGCTTGGTTCAAGTTATTGAAACACTCAGAGGCAAGACAGATGTAGTCTTGAATAGATCTACCCTTGAAAAAACCAAATTGATTCCAAGAGACAATTTTATTCGTGATAGTTGAAATTCTATTTTCAATGATTTTGGTGATAATTTTATAAAGAGTGTTAATGAGAGAAATGGGTCTAAATAGGTGAATCTCATAAGAATTTTCCACTTTTGGGATCAAGGTGGGAAACTGAGCATTAATAGCATGAGGAAGCATACCATTAGTAAAAAATGATTTGACAAGATTAAAAACATGAACACGAATCACATCCCAATAATGTTGGAAGAAACCATTGTTGAACCCATCAGGACTCGGAGAACTTTCAGGATTCAAACTAAATACATTTTATTTGATTTTGTGATCCAATGGGATGAAAATATGGAAAAAATTTCCCCATTAGTGATCACCATCATAATGACCTTAGGAAGTAGATATTTGTTTATATTAGGACCATTGAAGAGGGATTCATAATAGGTGACTATGTGATGAGAAATGTCTTATTCATTGCCAAGAAGCTTTTCCCCATCATTTAGAAAGGTTAAAGGCCTACAAGACTTCCTGATTCTTTGAATAGAGTTATAGAACTTGGTATCTCTATCACCATATGATAATCATTTAACTTTAAATTCTTGTTTCCTCATATTTTCATTAAAAGTGAGAAAAGAGTTAAGTTTAACTGCAAGGTTTATTTCTTGAGTTGGATTAGTGATGAGGTTAGAACTAGTATTATTGTTTTTTTGAGCATTTTTTCTTGCCTCAAGAAGAAGGATTTAATTGTTAATTTCATTATCTTTGAAGATACACAATCTTTTTATAGTCTGTTTGAGATTTTTAAATTTGACGGTACAAGAAAAGGCATCATTGGTGCGCGACATAGAAGACCAAATGTTTTACATGACATTAGTGAAATATTCATCAGAGAACCATGCATTGTTAAATATTAAAGGTAGTAGAGGTTTCATGTCTTTGGTGGAGATATTGACCAAAATGGGGTGATGATCAAAGTTCATCTTGTGGAGAGTGGTGCTTGAGATTGTGTCCCATTTATCTAAAGCATGGACACTCGTGAAAGCTCTATCTAACTTGGAGGCAACCACTTGATTTTAATATCTTATATACCAAGTGTATTTTACACCAATGAGGTTAATTTAAATGTTATTTTTATCATCAAATGAGGCTTTAAATTCTCTCGAAGATATAGAAGCATGAGATGGTATAATTCTCTCACTTGAATTGAGAATGGCATTAAAGTCTCCAATAAGAAACCAAGGGGAATTAATATTAGTTCTTAGATATTAAATGTTATTCCATAGAGTTATAATTTCTTGGTATCTATTCTTAGCATAAACAAAATATAAAAATAATTGTGTTCCATCAGTATTAAAAATTCAAGTGAAAAATATGATCAAAGACATTGAAAATACTAACATTCTGTAAAGAAGAATGCGAAAAAATACATAGAGATTCCATATTTGAGATTTTTTTTATTGAACCAGTAAAAATATAATTATGATAACATAAATGAGAATATTTATAAGATAATTAAATTTTGGGTTCAATAATATAAAATAACATTGGATGATGAGTGTTAACCATTCTTTTTAGAATAATAAATGTGTCAGAGTAGGAAATACCCTGACAATTCCAAAATAGATTCTTTATTTGAACTTGAATTTGGAGTTAGAACTCCCCTTTTATTTTTACCCAAACCTTTATTTCTAGAATACCTTCTAAAATTTTGATCATTATTACTATTAGTGGTATGTTCCTATTCATTGGTGGATTTGGTAGGGGATGTTTGAATTTTTTACCTTAACATTACCCTTAGTAGGGTTCTTTAATGAGGAATTTAGATTTGATTCCATACAGTTCTTATTGCACAACATCAAAGGACTATTATTTTGATTAGATTGTAAATTTTTAGAGTTCTCTAGATTATCAACATTGTCTATAGTTTGAGAACTAACAAAAAAGTAATTTTTAGCAGGATTAATAGGTGTACCTGGATCATTTGATGCCATTTGTCCTGATGTTGTACATTACAGGAGACTGGAGAGTCTACTTTTATATTCTCCACACCAGAATCAAAAGGATTATGGAGTTTGATAGTGTCTAGAGTAGATATAAGACATTGTATCTGCTCAAGGTAGTTACTTTTGGCCTACATTTTCATAGTATCCTGTACCGAGGATGAATTCTCATTTATATTTTTTATATATTCTAGGTCTTGACTAATGGTTTTGTTATCTTTGTTATTAGAGGGATTTTTGTTGGCCTGAACATCCTTTGGACTGGTATATATGTTCCCAGGTTTTACAGTAGTAGAATTCAGACTATTAATAGATAAATGGGAGGAAAGAGGATTAGAGGTAACTGGATCCTTTGAGGTAACTGTATCCTACTGTAGGATAGTGAAAGATATTGGAGGATTTTATTAAGGCTTCTCCACACCAAAGAAATCCGTGGAAAAAGAGGTCTCGATAGTTCTAATTGTAGGTGTAAGACACTATATCTGCTCAGTGGAGACATTGTTATCCTACATTTTCATAGGGTCCTGAACCGAGGGTGTATTCCCCTTAATAAGTTTTACAGATTCTAGGGTCTTGGTAGTAGTTTCATTAACCTTAGTAGTACTGTCTTATTCCATTGTTTGAACAACCAAAGGCTAGAAGACAGGCCAGTGGTATCCATACATTTAGAGTTATGAACAGAAATGTCGTGATTAGAGAGAAAAGAATCTAAGTCGTAATCTTTGATTTTGATCCCATTCTTCATCCCTAGAGTAGTAGTGGCCTTCATGGAGGGGGGTTCCTAGATCTATCCAGTACCCAATGTTGGAGAGGAGTGTGTATCCACAATTTTCATAGAGGTTGAGCCAGGGTAATTAGCTATGTAAAAATTTTCAGTGCATGTGTTGTATACACTACATTGTTTTTGTTCCTTTAGAGGTGTTTTATATCTCTTGTCTAGTGTATGTGTAGAATTACTGGTAAAATTAGAACACAAAACCTATTCTAGTTGATAGGTAATAAGGTCTTATTTCTCATGTTCATGATTGGAAACCCTAATAGTATTTAAAACCATATTCTTTATTTATTCTAAGAGGATTTGTTCTTTATTAGAGTTATCTTCCTCTTTAGAAACATCTTCCTAGGTTATACCCGAATTATCCTCTAAGTGTAACAAGTTGTGTGATTTTTTCACCCATACGTCGTATTTCTTTTTGGGAGGTTTAGGTATATTTAACATGGGAGCTTTATCTTTCCTATTTTTTCTTATTTCATTCCATTTATTTTCAATTGGATGATTTACATGTTTCATAACCACCCTAAAATTGGATATTGTGTGTCCAATGATCTTTAAAAGTTCAAAAAATGGAGGTTTTCTTTCATATTCTATTTAAATTTTTTTTTAGTCCTTAGCATTGAAATTAATTGTGTTAGGATGATTTGAATATAAGTTAATTTTTACCATTACTCTTGAAAAGAGCACAAGGTCAACATTTAAGGTTCTTTGATAAATTTTTAGAGGAGATTCAATACAAGATACAATATCATTCAGTATTTTTGGATGCCAAAAGAACCAACTCAGGCCATGTAGTTTGACCGAGACTTGTGTCATGGTATTCATATAGTTGGGAAAGTTGAAAGCATATCCCCAATCATATATTCTAAGAAATCTTGGTTTTAGGTTAATGTTTCCTATCTTCTAAACCTTCTCCAGATCTTCCTGTGATTTCAACAGAATGTAAAAATAGCCTTTACCTATTGGAATAAATTTCTAGATCGAAGCATTCCAGTAATGTGCAATACGCAAATGTAAATTGGGTAAAGGTCAGGGATAGTCACTTTTAAGATAGGAGATGCATCCCATGACAGAGAATTTTCACATATTTGTGTGTTGTTGAAGAGGATCTGGGTTTGCTTCCACCAAAAAACCACCACCATAAAGTATCTTGAAGAGGGGAGGCTTATTTGTGTTTCCTTTTCCCAGATCTGTACTCCTCAAGGAATTAGGGAACGAAATCCCCTACGTTCTACCAGAGATTGAACAAGTGTGAAAACTTCCATCAAGGACATCATCTTTTATCTTTTACTTCATAAGATATAGTGCATTAGGTGCCTATTTTGTCCAAGGAGTCACAAAATTATGGGATTCAAATCTCCTAGGTATGGGAAAATCTACCTTGCAGATGAAGATCCAAGAAAACATGTAGAGAATCCCTAAGATTTCATGATTTCTAAAGAGAAATGGTATCCCATCTCTCTAAAATCCCCATATTTGGTGAAGTTTTAAGAATAAAGAAACTTGAAATGGCTCAATTAAAATATATGCCTCTTCTTTTTGTAACCTCATATGGATTACACTTTATGACTTCTTGAAGTGATATTTTTGTGATTCCATGACATATAGAACTTGGGGAATGATTTTTGGAAGGTATTTGAGTAGGAATTTTTTGAGATAATTGGATCAATAAGTGTGGATAAAAGAGGAATTGGGGTTTCCTTTTATAAGTTAAGTGGATTAAAAACCTGTAAATGCTTGAAACTTTATTATATAATATATGTCTTACTCAAGTAAAGTGTCACTAAATTATCATAGATTCGTATCTGATAAAGTTAATTATAAAATAAAACCATCTAATTAGGTTTATGTATCTATTTTGTGCAATTTTTAATCCTTATCCCTTTATTTGAACCCCTTTAACTCAATTTACCCTTTACTGAAGTGATAAATATTTACCATGGTTACTATTCATCATGACCAAAAAATAACTTTAATTTATTACCTAATATTAATTATAACTATTTAAAATATTTAATCCATTTTTCAATATTCAATATCTATAATGGATAAAAATAAATTTTAATATATGTTCACAAAATGAAAAGAAAAACATTTTTAAAATAATTCTTATTTGAAGCATAAAAATGATTTTACAATGAAATAAAGTATAATATTGATTTAAATGGAATTAATTGAATTAATTTAAATAAAATTACACTTATTTTTATTTCAAACCAAACCAAAACTGAAATTAAACGGGTAAATAATTTATTAATAGAGAAGAATAAAAAATAGTTTTTATTTTAACAAAAGCGTTACATAGATTTCCAAAATGTTAGGAATATATTTACAAGTTAAAAATTATGTCTTTATATGAATTAAATTACTTATTAAATATACATTTTTTATATAAAAAAGTTTTAATAAACTTAAAATTTATTCTTATATCATTATATTGTCATAAAAGTGACATTTTTTTGTAAAATCGATATTTTTCACTATTCACCCAAAAATATTTCTAAAAAATATCACAAAATCACCCTAAGATAATTTTTACCTAATAGATTAAAAAATTAAATTAATTTAATAAAATAAAATTTAAAAAACTTAATAATTCAAGTTTTAATAATATTTTTGAATAAATCTATGTTCATTATGTTATAATTTCTTTAAAAAGAAAATCTTACTCACTATAATTAAAGCTCAGGTGTTACAATATTTGTATAGATATCTGTAGATATAATTATATTTTATTATTTGGTAAGTAACAAAAATAATGTGTTGTATATGTTCTAATAAATTAATATGTTTTGAACATATTAAATTGGTTGAAGTGATATGATTTAAAACTAAATCTCCATAAGCATGCATACATAAAGGGATTCCATGAGAAGTAAATATTTCATGGGATGAATTAGCGATGTATGATATTCATAAGATGAATATAGAAATAATGATACTTAAATAAAACCCTATAAATAATAAGTTTGAGACTCCTTCCAAAGTTAACACATTTCGAAACCTCGATCATCCAAATAGGTTGGACATGTCAAAGTTAGGTTCCCATGTATCGTATTTTGTAAGGTGTGTAGGGTATGGATAACCCTAATAAAATTATGCGACAATCGTTCCATAAAACATGTCAAAATTAATTTAAATTTACTAGGTTTTCAGTATAGATTAACCTAATGACTTTTCAAAGGAATTATAATACTAATATAATAGGATTGATTGAACCATATAGGATTTAGAAAAGGAAAAAATAAAATGGGAGGTGTATTTGGAGATAAGTATTAAAATGATATTATTAAAATAAATATAATGTTATAGAAATCATAATATACCTAGGAAAGTGCATTTTATGTTCAACCATCATTACTATTCTCAATGAATATAGGGAATATCACTAAAAAAATCAACTGATAGTGGTAGTTTTTTTGGTTTTGGATGTGGTTTAAACCGCCGCCATATGGGTTTGTGAAGGTTTCCAAATATCACCTCTAAAGTTGGCATCAACATCCAAATCACATTATTTCCATCCATTTATCAGTAGTTTCTATGAATCTTTATAGAACATTGGTTTAGTGGAGGTTTCTCATCCCAAAAAATGGCTAGGATATAGCATCGGTTTAAAACATTGTTATCCCCTCAACATTTTTTTCGGATGGGAAACCACCGATAAGACCAAAAAGTTACTTATAAACCAAATTTCAACCTTATATTGTGGTAGTTTAAACCACTACTAAAAAATAATTTGACATATATAGAAGTGGTTAAAATCTACGTTATATATCTATTTTTTAAAAAATACAACTATAGAATCTGTATCCTTAAAACAATTAAACAAAAAACTGACAGATATAACATAATATAAAAATAATAATAATTAGAATAGTGATAATAACATAATCAAAAAATTCACAAATTCTACAAACCATTCAACCCTTCCATTCCTATGGTTGTGTCATTATCCCTCCTTACAACTAAAATTTCATCTTAGCATCACCCCAACCCTTCTCCAATGCTCACCTTAGAACCCAAACCATCATTAGATCCTCTTTCCACAACCAAAATCATATCCCTGAGATGTTTCAATTCTCAAATTCACAATAAGAGTCTATTCAGGAAATAATCCATGACCGATACCAAAGATCACACTTCCTTTAAATTGCACCAATCTACTGTATCGCGAGTCCTTATATGGACTATCCAATTGAGATACAATCTATGTTCAAAACCTGGGAACCAGTATAAAGCATAATAGATACATATAATAATATATGTGTGTATTTTTGGTGTGTTCTAAATAGGCCCAATAGGATTTCACTAAAGATTATATGAAATTATGTTAATTAAAAATTTCATAAAATATAATTTGAATATCATTTAAAAAAATGTATTTCAAATTAAATTTATAAATAAAATAAGTATCATACATTTTCCTTTTTTATATCACCATGGTAAAATATTTTGGTTAGAAAAAAATCAGTATTCATCTTGAAACCCAATATTTAAATCCCATGTGAATAAATCAATCATTCAATTGAAACTATTAACTAAAATAACATTTTTATCAACCAAGGGTTGGATTAACCACATTATAAAATTACACTATAAAAAATTCAAAGGTGTAAATCCATGTTTATGAAAAACAAAATCAAACCAATTCTTATCTTTCATAACAATTCACAAATTCAATTTTCAAAATAAATTAAAATATAAACCAATCTATAAAAGAATTAAAGTAAATAAAAAAGGAACAATCATGTCAATAAATCATAATAATAATAAAAAATAATAAATAAGTAGTTCCACAAAGCTAATATGAGAAATAGGTTGTATGAACACAATTTACAATGGGAATCCAAAAGATAGTATCATTAAAAATTAATAGGCATCGTTAGAAATCCATTAAATCCTATTATTATACAATCTCATACATATACTTATGGAATAAAATATCATCATATGTTTAATTACTTAATTATATGAACACATGAATCAATATCATTAGGGGAACTCCCCTGGAAATAGAACAACCTACACTAAGGGGGAAATAGCTAGTTCTTAATATAAGCTAGTATATCATAAACTAGATCTATCAATTAGTTATTTTGACATACCATGATATAGAAAAAGTTGATATGAAAAATAAAAAAAGAATGTGATCATCATATAAATAAATAAAAAATATAACAAATAAACTCATCTCACATGCAACACCATCATAATAAATAGATTATTTCACTTCATAAAAGCATCAAATAATAATTCAACTCAAATCCCATAAAGTGGAAAATCTATATATAAAACCTCACACAATGGGAATGCACTAAACTTGTGTCATAGGTAAATCCCATACGTAATATTCAGATATATTTTTTCCCCAAAAATAAGGTTTTATGAATATCTACACATAGCCATATGAAAACGTTTCATTTAAAAATTCCACTCAAAAATAAAATTTAAATTCCAAAACTTAAAAAAAATTTAAATACCAGTAATTAAATCATATTTAATATAAGATAGGAATGGGGGTGTCACAATTGATCATATACATAATATTCAAAGAAAAAAAAGATAAGGTAAACTTATGAATAAAACATAAAAAATGAACCGAGCATATAGATTTTCATGCAATGTAAGGGAAATACAGATATATCTACCAAAAAACACAACATGGTTTTTGGATCACCATATTAGTGTTATCCTATCATAATTTTAGTTACACATCATCTTAAAATCAAAATTGAACATTAATCACTTCCCGATTAACTTTGATCGATACCTTATCTGTCTTCATCTCCACTCCATGCTACCATCACCTGCATAACAATTATGTTGAAAATTAAACAGTGTTGTATATTTATATTTAAACTTAAAACCAATAAAATTTTGTGTACTAAATGATTTGAATGTTGTGAAATTTACCTACTCAATACCATCCATTAAGAAAATACCACTGGGTACAGATCTAGTTGTCTTCTGATATAATTTAATCAACACTTTATATAGATTAATGAACTTTTTATCTTGTATATTTATATGTTCCCCCTATTATTGAATTTTTCTTTTCATTGAAACAAACTCACTATTAGAATATTGAGGTAATGAGTAACTAAAATCAGGGGTATATGTTTCCCCAATCCCTGGTGGCCTTCCAAATACATCTGATGGTAATGGTCCCAAACTCATCTCACGTACACAACCAGAATGATCCTTCCTAAGGAATGGACCAACGGGATCATCCTAAGTGTCCAAGAAGGACTAAAATGGATTGGAATCCTATAGTTATTTAATTATTACCTATAAATAAAATATCAGTCATATTTGAAGCAATAAATATGTACATAGTGAAAACGGACAATAAGTTATTACATTGAAAAAGGATTTCATACCCCATCTTCTTTGTCAGGCTTATTAACATAAATCCCATCATATTTTGTATAAAAACCTAACCAAGGTTCTATTCATGAGAATTAGTGTCCTAAATTATTTGACTTCATTAAAAAAATTAAAATCAATAATTAAATATATTAAATAGATAATATTATCTTATTAGTTTTTAAACTAATGAAAATATTACTAGATTCGATCTATTTCTAGAAAAACTCTTTGACCCGAATGTGTGGGGGATGATTTTTTTAGCTCAATTTGATTCATTTTTCATTGAAACATCCTAAAATAAATAACATGTAATTTAATTATAACATATTAAATTTCATTTACTTATCATATTAATATATATATGTAAAATTAGATTAATATAATAATATATATTTCAATACCACGCTCTTATCATGATGATGGCTATCAAAAAAAACCTTCCATTTATCTCTAGGTATCCCTTCATATACCTTATCATACAACTACTGAGTGGCCAAAAAAGCATCATTGAATTTATTACATAATCTCTATTTAAATTTTTTTCATTTCTTACCCAAATTTTTCAATGTCCAATTTCGTATGATAAAATCAGAAATGGTAAAGTGGAATAACATTTTTACAAAGAGATTAATTTTTAAAATATTAGAATTTAATAACACAATGAAATTAAATTACACAATAACATATTAAAATTATCTATATCTGGGAATCAAAGTCTTTATTTTTCTAATATTGATGCATATTCCTCCAACCAGTATAGGTAATAGGAAGGGTAACTGGATCCTCCGCTAGCTGGCCTATAATTTGGCTAAATAATCTTGCGAAAACATCTATGGGGCCCCCATAAGAGTAAAAAGGGACAACTATATTCATTATGTTAATATTATAGACATCTAAACTATTCATATTTCTTTCTATAGTAACATTTTTTAGCATTTTTTTGAAAAAATATATTAGTATAAAAAAGGGAAATAACCTTATATTCAAATTAAAATATATACCTATAAATGCCACCCTCTAATATACTCATTAAGAAATAGAAGTGACAACATGTTCCCTTGTTGTTGAACCTACTGAATGGGGAGGCACTATCTCATATATTGATAGGATGGAGAAGGAGGGTGTTCTAGATGGTTATGGAATAGAGGGCGTGAGACATATTGAAGGGGAAAGATGGAGGGTATCTTGGATGTTGTATGGAGGGAGATTGATGGATCATAATCTATCAGAGTGGTTGAGGGAATGTCAACTAGGATTCAACTGGGATTAGTGAAACACTTATTACTTGGTATTCCGATCATTTAATTAAATAAATTTAACTTCAAAATACATATTTTTTAAAAATCATACAACAAAAAAATTTAAAAATGATAACATATGAACTGT
Organism: Viscum album; assembly: GCA_963277665.1. Lineage (NCBI taxonomy): Eukaryota > Viridiplantae > Streptophyta > Magnoliopsida > Santalales > Viscaceae > Viscum > Viscum album. The sequence continues at coordinate 305,513,069 of OY728158.1, forward strand.
ACTAACAAACAAAATATACATATCTATAATAATGAATGAATTCACATATAACATAAGTGGTTGATAAATTAATGGATGAATGCACATAAAATCATATTTTCCTTCAATCATGTCATTTTCCTACTCCATCATTACTTCATATACCTCATCCACCCTTACAAGAATAATATTTTCAATATCATGATGGAAAAATAATTTCATTTATTTCTATTGATGGGATTCAGTTTGAGAGGAAAAATATTCCACCTTATCACCCATATCATACAAGTCTCTTTGTTTTATGTGAAAAAATACACTCCACCCCCCATCCACAACATATTTCATATAATATACCATTTTTTATTACATATAGGATATAAATATCATGTAATTCATGGTCACTAACATCCATCAAACAAGATAATTTCATAGAAGTAAATTTAATGGAATCACTTTTAATACCCTTGGTAATATCGACCCAATTGAATTTAAATAAAACAACTAAAAAATTCTCTTGGTAGTGTAATTCGATATTATCAGTCAATTTCAAATAGTATCCCAATTAGAAAACTTTAAATATACAACTATTCTATGTTTTCAAACCCTTTTATTGATCGATTGTATGAAATTTAGAGCCATTGGCATTGTAATCATCAAATTTTCAAGCCTATTTTAGAGTAAATCATGCCATAAACTTAAAATATTATAAAAAATCATCTCAAGTATCAGTATTCATGATCTAAAAAATGTAATAAACATTATTATATTTACAAAATATTTTTCAATATAATATCCATATTGATTTCAATATTTATAAACTTACACGACATGAAAACCATTCTACAAGTTATTTATTCATAGATTTTATCATATCTTTCTCATTTTATGTTTGTCCTCTCATACATATCTTTATTTGTATCATGATATATTCAATAAATGGATTATTAATTTCACTATTCAGCAACACAAATCTATGTACCATTAATAATTCCATTTCTATCAGTGTAATATTTGAGATCCACCCAACTGATCGGCCAATATTTAGAAAGTTTTTTGATTTCCCATGTAGTTAATATTGAGTAGATGTTTCATCAACATGTCTAACTTGATTGAATTTTTTCTAAACGTCATCTAAGTATCTATAACAAAATGTAATACACTCCTCTTCTAAATATCCTTCTAAAATAGATTCTTCAGGTTGAGCTTTGTTTTTCATATATGATTTCAAATGGCCAAGATAATTGTGATATAAAATATATAAAACATAATTTTGTATTTAATTATGTTACAATAATTTTTTAAATTAGATTAATATCATATAAATAAAGTTCCTCTTAATTGGATGCATCCATCAATAATGTATGGGGTCTCCTAATTTTGTTTCCTCAACCAAATTTACAATTAAATGCATAATGATAGTAAAAATTAAGGAGGAAAGATCATCTCTGTTGCAAAAAGTGTCAATAAAAATATCTCATGATGGTTTTCAAGACTAGATAGTTATATATTTTTCCCACATAGTTGTATAAATAATGTGAAAAATTGGAGTACAACTATAGTAACCTTTTCAGATAATAATATATGCAATTCCCATGTTAGTAAAGCTTGTAAAAAAATATGTGAATCATGACTTTTAAATCAATGTAACTTATGATGCTTTAAGTGGAAACAACTAAATATGCTACTTGAAAAACTATTTGATACCTTAACATGTTATAAAATTTGAAATAATTCATATTTATTCCTATTTTTTATTTCAAAAATTGTCGGAGCATAATTTCCATTCTCATATAGAAAGAAATCACACTTTATGTTCATTGTTTGTAATTCCTTAAGAGAATTGAGAGGATCCTTATATTTTCCATGATCATTAAGAAATGTGAAGATAAAATTTCACAAAGATTCTTCTCAATATGTATAAAATCAATATTATTTCATAAAAAATTAAATTCCTCGTACAGAAGTTTGAATAAAATACTTTTTTTTATCCATTATTGCGTTCCAATTTCACTTGATGATTCACTTCAAATATGTTTCCCACTATCATTAAAATGATGCACCTCCAAAATTTCTATTTCAATATTTCCAAATTGTTCCAATATTTCAGAACCTATCAACAACTTTGGAGGTGTTCTATGATCAACTGAACCATTTAATTTTGACTTGTTCAATCAAAATCTATGAGATGCATCAAGAAATCTTCGATGACACAAGAAGCACTATTTTTTATTGTAAGGTGGTCATTTAGGATCAAAATAAAATTTACAAATAGAAAAAGTTAAACCCATGTTATTTTTACAAATAAATAAGTTCCCAAGTCCAAGGAATTCACTAATGGTCCACATTAGATCAACATGCATTTTAAACATTGTTCTAGAAGATACATCATATGTCTCTATGTCGTTTCTCCATAGCTCTTGTAATTCCTCAATTAGTGGCTACAAGTATACATAAATATCATTTCCAGATATTTTTTTCTATAAATAATCATCAAAATGATAAAATATTAGTGTTTCATACACATACATGTAATTATATTGCAAGGGATAAAAATAACTGACCAAATGCTATAACTGGTGCTCAAAGGCCAAAATGGGTTAATCCATAAACATCCAACCCCAATCACATATTCCTAGGATAAATTGAGAAATATATATCTAATGAATCAAATTCATTCCATGATTGTGAATCTCTTGGATGTCACATTAAACCATCATTATTATTATCTATAGAATGCCACTTCATGTGCTCCATAGTTTTTGATGAAATGAATCATCTTTGCAATTGAGTCTTTAAAGGGAAGTAACACAAAACCTTTGTAGGTGTGTTATTTTTATTCTTATTCATAGTACTATATTTATTCACACTTCCAACATAACCCATTTACTACCATATTCAATAAGAACATTTTTTTAAATAATGTCTTCTTTAATCCTCTCCCCAATAAAGTATACACTCATTGGGAAAAGCATGTATTTTTTGTATAATTCATACCAATTTTGTTATTTTTTCATATAATAAAAAACATAGGGATATTAGCTTCAACAAATGTATGACGCAATAATTACAATATCATGGACATCACCTTATTTGTAATTCTTCACATGCAGTTGATATGATAAAATTTTAACATAAAAGAAAGTTTTGAATATTTCAAACATCTACCATAAAACTCTTGATTTCCAACATCAACTAAATCATGAAACACATTTTTCTGATCAGTGAAGTTATATCTTATATTAGTCTCCATAGAATAAATAGGAGGATCCAATGATATGTTATAATCTTGACCTTGTTTTCCTATATTCCCAAAAACATAACTTGTCAAGTTACAATTTATATCACCCTCAACTGGTTGTTCTGATATTTTTTTATGTTGATGTTGTTGTCTTGTAATTTCAAAAGCATCATTTATAAGGTTTTGTATTTCATTTTTCAATTTCTATAAAGTTGACAGCTCATTCTGTTAATTAACCCCAGTGCTAAAAATTTCTGTAACATTTAATTCTCCATGAAAAATCCAACACAAATATTGAGACGTGAATTTCTTCAATATCAAGTGTTCATAAACTTGATGTCTCTTCAACCATCTTATAAATTTAAATTTAGGAAATGGAAATCTTATTGTCCCATCAATAGATCAATTGGAAATTTCAAAATCTAAAAACTCCTCCAAACCCTTAGTATATCAAGGTGTGTTCCTCGGTAATATGATCCAAATTTTATCCATATATATCACAATGTGCCTACACTTTATTAAAAAAAAGTAAAACACATTAGTATTGATAATTTGGAAAATAGATAAATGGAAGTGAAAAATACACAACCCAAGTAGTTATAAGAATATTAATATAACTACTAAAAAAGTTAACGTAAAAAAAAAGTAAATCAATCATTGATGGTATTATTTAAAATATAAAAAATAAAAAACGCATACACTCATTTATTTAAAATAGACGTCATGGGAGAAACACCCTAGGGTCACTAAATCTAGGTGCACCTAGTAATTATATGTCACCCTAGCTATGGATTTTGAGTTATAATAAATATTTAGCTAGAGGGGGTGTCACAAATACTTCACTAGAATTTATATTGGTGGAGGAACTCTTCCTATCTAGTTAGTCTACCCAAGAACACTAGGTGTCTCATAAGGTTTAACAAACAAGAACAACCAATAACATAAAATATTCCATTTAGAATTAAATGAACAATCATTTTTCAAATATATATAGTCATTTAGAAAAAACAAAGAAAAAATCAATATTACGGTTAAAAGTAACTATTTTTATTATTATACCCATATAAATTTACACATTTATGTATATACATATATCCTATTTTACAAATTCACATTTTCTCAAGTAAATTTGTATGCACAGACACATATATGTATTTTAATGTATATTTGACGAACCAATATATATATGTATATATATCAAAATACATTTTAAAAACATATAACTTTAATAAACATTTTTACAATAAGAGATAACCCCACTTTTAAAACCAAAACCTCTCTTAAAACATTTAACTTATTAATTGAAGGTTTTTTAGGAATTTAAAAAATATTTGGTGTGTGAAAATAATTAAAGTTGGATTTTAAAAAACTTTAAATTATATAAAACCTTAGAACTGAAGTGGAAATAAAGTGACATAAAATGCCTTTTGAACATAATTATTATTATAATTAGATATCAAAATAAAGGATTAAAAATACAATCCAGAAACATTCAAAAATTTAAAGACCCAAAACAAAGTTTCACTTAACTGAAACTCACTATCTTTGAAAATGGTGGCACTATCCCACCTCAATAAGGTCCAAGATAACCTAGAGAACAAAGTGGTAATTAAAATCAAGAAAAATCTAATTAAAATATATCTAAAATGAAAGAATGAACCAAAACACAACCTTTAATCAATGTAAATTCTTCACCTTCAATTATTGTTTCAAGTATTGGCCTCAATTAGGGATCATGAAACATAGACAATAAGAATCAACAAATGGAACACCAAAAATATTTTTAGTATTTGGTTGGGTTGTGTGAGCAGTGAAACCTACATAATTCATCACATTCCCTCAAAATAATTAACAAAATATTTAATAAAAATTCAAAAAACACTAAACAATTATTGCCACAAAACTTTAGTCATGACTAAAGTAGAAAAATTCAATAAATTTATCAACATGTTGTCTTTGTTAACTAGTACCTATATTAGTGCTTTATAAAAAATTCAAGGCTTAAATATGTTTCTACCCACAACCAAAAAAATCATTTAGTAGAGCCTTAAACAATATACAACCACCCTCAATAAAAAACTAAAACTATACTTGTTTATATATAATAAACTACAAGTTAATGAAAACAAATAAATATAAAATGGTAAATGGAATCACATTATAAACGAATAACAAACACTGATATTATCACTGCATTATGGTGGTGTGTGAAGATTTAAAGAAAGGGTGAAAATTATATCAACTTTAGTGATAAATGAAAAACTAAACATTATGGGATTTGATCAACAGACCAGCTTGTGTGGTGATCAATGATATATATAGGATGTAGGTGACATGATTTAATAACAAGACAATGGGAAGTTACCACTTCACAGGGAGATGGGAAAAGGATTATTCACACTTGCAGTGACACGAGGGTTCATGGATTTAGGTCTAATTTGGGGTTCTTAGAAAGATAAGGTAAAGTAGATGTAGATTCTGATCAGACTATTAGATCTGGTTTGAGGGAGGAAGTGTCTAGATCAATCTGTGGGTTGAGGATCCATAATTGAGGGGGAAGGGGTTGCTGTGAGGGGGAAGGGGCAGTGATAAGGGGGTGCAGTGGCAGGTCGGTGATGATGGGGAGTAGAGTTTGTGAGGGTTTGGGGTAGAGGGGTGCTGGTGGCTCAAGCTCATTCTCGGGGGGCTTGGGGGGAAGTGTGGGAAAATATGAGGACTAGGATTTAGGTGAGAAGGGGGATAAGGGGGTCAAAGATGATTGATCGGGGGATAAAAATAGTGGTGAGGGATCTAGGTTTGGGTTCTCGGGGGGAGTGGGGGTGGGGTTAGGGGGTGTCAAGAAAGAAGTGATTATTAAAACAATGTGAAATATTTAGTTGCATTTATTCAGAAACTGCAGCTAAAAAACACATATAATAGATGATTTTGGTGTATTTTATCATATATTCCTTAATTTATAATTATTTAAACCACTTAAAATTTTATTAATGAAATGATATTTATTACTCAAAACAATTAAAAATCAATAAAATCACGTTTAATGTAAAATCAAAACTCATCAAGGAATCATAACAATATAATGGAACAATTTCAAAAAAATTATCTATATTTATAATGTTTCCATTACTATAAAATGATTTTTCAGGAGTTTTAGATTATATATTTTATCAAACAATGTAATCCACAATATCACTCATGTAATAGAAAGGGTGAGTGAAGGGGAAAACTTTCCCAAATCATCACATGATCAAAATTATGCATGAAAGCATGAGGACTTTTGTTCCATTGATTCATATGTAATACTTTTATTAAAAAAATAGAAACAAAATAATAAAATAAATAATAATGTAATATAAACCTGAAAATTCAATTATCTTCTAAATATTATAAACGTAGAGCTCTAGATTATGTCAAACCCCATCTAGATTGATCCCTATGATGCTTTTTAAGTACATGAGTGGGGAGTAGAATATAAAAGATGAATAAGGGTCTCATGATCAATAAAAACCTACCCCAAGATAGAAAAAACATAAAAATTAGGCATGGTGTTATTTTAAAGAGAATTTTTTTAGGTTAGATCCAAGAAAAATCAAGGACTATGTTGGGTAGGTGAGTTGTCTTCTTAAAAATGCCGCTTATTTATCCACATTAATAACTATATTCATAGATAAATATTAATATAAGATATTATATACTTATGGTAATTCAAGATAGAATTCCAATTCCATTGGAATCATCCCTTTTGGATAATCAAAGTCTAATTTATGAATCAATTATAGAAAGTGGGTCAATTCTGCCCATTTAGAATTTATTCATCTGGTATGATCCATTTGCCCCCATTTGATTAGTTATAGTAATTTCTCTAATTGGATAAATTTTATCACAATGAAATAATATTCCAAAAAAAATTATTTTCTAATTTGGATAAGTTCAGTAAATATTATTGTAAAAAAATTGAACTATATTCAAATTGAGAAACTTGGTGAAATTTTTAAATTTTATGATAAAATCCCAAAACATCATAATTATCCAAAATAATACACTCAAGTATCATATATTGGATGGTATTTATACTCATCAAATCCCCCATACTTTACCTTTTTTCACTCCTTGATAAATTTATAATATATTTATTCTATAAAATTTTTACAAGATATGCATGATGAAATTTCACATTCTATGATTCTTTAACAAAAATGGAAACTCAATTCATTGATATGCTATTAAATAAATGTTTAAAATAAAATTTTTATCTCAAAAACCATGAATTAAATTTTATTGTATATTATATAAAAATAATATTCAATGAGATTTATTATATAAATAATTGTGAGAAAATTTATGTGAAAAATATATAAATAAATCCATGTGTGTGTGAAAATAATTTTAAGATAATTTTCCATTATTTATTCAGTATATATAATTCATCTGAATCATTTTAGTTTACCTTTTTTCACTAATTCTTTTCTTATCCTTTGCAATCAAGTTTTTAAAACCCACTCACTTAAGAATTCACATAACTAAAACCTCAAGATATTGACCAAGATATCCCTATATTTTTGTATTTATTCACTATCATATTTACATGAACACATTCATTCACACACAAATAATTATTTATTTTTATTTTATTTTATTATTTTTTGACTGTTTTTAGAGGGTGAACAATAGTTATATAATAGGTACACACACATAGGCAAATCTAGTACAGTTAAAAAATAAATTAGATAAAAAATTAATGTAAGGGATAACCTTACTTGAAACCTAATAAAATTACTTAACTTATATATACATTCAATTAATTAGGAAAAAATCACATGTCATGATCATGTGTTTTTTTAATTTAGAGATATTATATGACATAATTTATAATAAAAAATATCACATTGATTGGTGTCAAAATATCAAAGGATTTATAAATATATAATTTATCATGTCATTTAAATGAATCCATTATTTATAAAACTAACATTACACGTTTAAATCATACTCATATTTTAAATTCTAGAAAAATAATTATTTAAATATATTGGATTATAAAAATTCAACAGAAATTTTCAATTAACTCTATAATGGTAATAAACATGTGGTATGTAACACCCTGAGATTTTATGAAAAATATTTTTTTTATTGCATTTATGTCTGGTGTTGTAAGCTACAACAAGATTGTCTTTCCCTATACGCAACACCGTATGAGCTTGCAGTATACACAACACAATTCTTATATCATGTTACACAAAATTTTGATAGTAGTTATTCTACGAAACATTGAGTGTATATATATATATATATATTCAATGTATAAATGAAATATGGTTGGATTATGTTATACGAAACAACGGAGGAGTATTGCACAACACGCAACCCTGACTTGGCTTGCATTACACGCAATCGCGACCTTCCACGATAGCGTGTGTTGTACGCAATACCGAGTTTCGCTAAACAACGATATGTTATATAAACTAGCCATTATGAATAGTAATACCCGCTTTTTGAAATTTTATAAATTTTATCTTTCAAAATGGACTTCATTTTTTGATTCAGAATATCGAAATTAGCCTATGGTGAATTTTTGGTATTTTTATGAAAACTTTCAATTTTTGATGAATAGTGAAAACACTGGGTTACTATTCAAAAACCAACTTTTTATTTAAATAATAATTTATTTTATTTAAATTTATTTTAGGTGAAAATTGATAGATAATACCTATATAAGTTCAATTTAAGTCATTGGAGTCATTTTATAATAATTTTAGATATATAAAAGTTTTATTGAACTTTTCACCGTCTTTTACCCACCTCCTATGAGAATTTGCAAATTCACATAAAACTTAATTTTACCACTTCTATGAGTGGAATTTAGAAAATCCGAGAGACACAGTTAATATCAAAGACTAAAATGTGGTTCAATGAGATGAAAATAATTTTTGGTGAATAGTAACTTTTTACTTTTTTTACCACGGTAAAAAGTAAATAGGGTAATTAAGGGTAATAATGATATTATTATTACCCTAACACATGTACTAATTCTATTGGATAAATTTAATTCGACCAAAAACAACCTTAGGAATAAAATATGACCATTTAGGCCCACTTGGATTAGATTAGGACATTTAATATTAATTTATTTAAAGAAGGGTTAAAATAGTTAAAATCAAAGTTTAATAAGTAAATAATTTTTAATATAGGGTTATACATAAGATAAATTTGACTATAAATATTAATTAAAAAGATAAAAAAATTTCCTACATAATGGTAGTTTATTTATAATTTTTAGATATTAAATAATTTAATTTATTTATGACACAAAGATGACGTAGTAATTATATTATTAATAAAATATTGACATAATTGATGTTATAAATACCCAAATAAATGTAATTTGAGACTTTTTATGAATTAAACTAATTCTATAGGTTAATATGACATGTTATTATTGATTTAAGTAACTGTTTTCGAACTAATCATGCTGTTATGAGTTTCAAAAAAACAAAGTACCAAATAGTGTCAAAATTGACATAAAATAGTTTTTAAAACAAATATTATATTATTAATTGTTATTTTATTCCTAAAAATCTAATGTTCGGAAAAATGACTTAGCTAAGGATATATATATTAATAATGAACCACTTGGGGTTCTTTTGGCTTGTTATAGTAAGTTTATTAACCTTATAGTGTAAGAAAACAAGAAGACACGGTAAAAGTAAAATTATTTAACTTAAAGTTAAATCTAAATGATAAGGTTAAAATAGGAATATAAACTTGTATAAATTATATTGGATGATAGTATTTCGACACATACCCAGCTTATCTTCGAAATAAATCAATTTGGAGCTATTAAAAACTGAATATGACTTTATAATAAAATAATATTTTTAGTTATTCCAAAGGTTCCCCTCTCCTCCCTTATAAAAGGGCACCTCCTCCCTCTCTTCCTCACACCACTTTGAGCATTCAATCTCGGAAAAAACCTACAAAATTCTCTTCTACACTTCCCTACAAACATCCTAGATGTCCTGGTCTTCTTCAAAGACCAATTTTAGTGCCCTAAGAGGAGGTCTCAAAGAGGCGCTTCAAAGAAGAGGTAATGTCCGTTACCGATTCTTTCAACTTTATTTCTTCTTCCACTTCATCTTCTTTAGTTGTTTCATTATGTAGTAATAAAATAAGTGTCACTCATATACTGTTATGTTATTATAAGTATGAAATAACCCTATTTCACCATCTATCCATCCTACGGAAAACAAAATCACCGCACGCGCGTACGTACGGAATACCGTCTCCACGCCGTGGTGTAATCTATTTTCCACCACCACCTTAATTGGATGGGTATAATGGTGTAAATAATAACTATATATGATTATTGTAAAGTGATATTGATTCTGAAATAGTATAAATACACTCCAATATAATTCCACGATCATGGGAACGATATCATCGCTCGTGCGTGCTTACGGAATACCGTCTCCACGAAGTGATGCGACTCGTTCTACATGATCTTCATTGCATAATGATTATATAAATGAATTGAATGAATTAATATGATATATATTACACTAATACCATTCTGAAAATGAGTTATTTATAACCTAAAGAGAAGAATAATAATTTATTCGACAAAACACGCATAAGAACAAAAAGTAATAAACACCCGAATAACAAGTAGCAATGAAATATTACTAATAAGAAGCTAGGAATATGGCCATATATGATATCATAACAATGAGTATGATTCTGGAATAAGTCAATGACATTATTTAAATCATTATAAAGGAGGTTAGAACACTTACGAAGCAAATAGGACCTAAGGTAAGGGAAAATCTCGCAATCTTATTTTTATCCGAGATTGTTTATACTTCAGAATTTACTGGGGAATATTTATCATCCACATCCATGTTTCCTCAATATGTAATTTTTAAATCCTTCTACAATAGTTTATATCCAATTTTACCCTTCGGTGAGTTTTTAGTAAAAGATATGAAGGGAATATTTTGTCGTTTTCCGTACGAGGTACTTTTTGACTTTTCTGACAAAAGTATGAGAAGAATTTTTTTTAACTTATACAACATGAATGGATTTTTAGAACCTTATTTCCATGAAGCTTCCTTTACAAGTTTTCAAGTTTATTTTTAATCAAATTCTTTTAGTTCAAAATTATATGACATGTTAAGAAAGGAAAAAGTTTTTCAAGTAGAAAGGATATTTTCCTCAAGAATGGAATTCAAGTGTTTTATCAAAATTATTTTCCATCTAAGATAATATAGGGTTATATTTATATACCTATTATTACATTAATTTTATTATGTTGTGATGGAATTATTTTTATGAATTCCTTTATCTTATATGAATTTTTTTATGATGTCACGATGTTTCAGAATCCCATTTTTATTACATTGGTTATGCAATGATGTATGATTTATGATTTTTGTGGCACACATAAGAATGGTTTCATTATGAGATGGGTGGGACCTATATCTCCCTCCAATTCATTGGGTAAAGATTTATATCTCATGAGATAGACATGGCTGGAACGACAGGTTAAACTGGTTCAATGAAACAGGACTGAAACGAGGAGTGAACTCGGTTCAGAAATGGACTTTGTCCGCTAAGATAGTCATGTCTATGTGTCTTGACTACTAAGAAATGATTCTCTATGATTATGTGTGTATTACAAAAAGTTTCATGTTTTAAGTTATGATTATTGGGATTACATTTCACTAATATGATTTATCCCATGTTATGAAATTATGATCTCTTTTGCAGGTTAAGATTTCCAAAATGTTATGTTCTTATGAATATGATGTGATTGATATTTATTTTGTATACCCTTACTAAGCATTTGAGATCACCCTTTATATGTTTTATTTTCCCCAGGATTTAAAGAAAGGTTTTAGGTAAGAAAAAAAAGGGGGAAGATCTTATGGGAGATGTTGAAGATCTTTCACCACGATTAGAAGATCATATTCCGAGTTTCCAAAGACACTAAACTATTACGATCCTTGTGTGTCTGTTTTTGTTATGTATTAAGTATTCTGATAAAGTAATGTAATGTACATGTACATCAAGCTTCGGGTCTCTACATGGTATGTGTGAATAAATTATAAAAAAATAATAAGGTAAATAAAAATTCACAATAAAAATGAAAATTAACTCGTTTTTCATTCATTATTTTTTACGAAAAATAAAAGAGATAAATAATGAAATATGAAAGGAAATAAACTAATTAAAATTTATATAACCCTTCAGAATACTTAATTTTTTATTATCCATAATAAAATCAATTATTATTAGAATATGTTTCTTTTAAAATAATAAAAAAAAATGTGATAAGGAACAGTATAACTTGGTGTTTTTATTTATAACTTGTATGGTGGAGAGAAAATTCCTCCACTAATTGATTCATGAAATCCTTATGAAATGGATTTATCCTTTTCCTATTAACCATAAAGCATGTATTTTTGTATTCATTCATGGTCTTCATAACACCATATTGAAATACATGAGTAATAATATATAGACCAAACCATTGTGAATGAATCTTACTAAGAATCAACTTAATCCTTGAGTTATATAGAAGGAATTTCTCACCCACCTTGTATACTTTATAAAAAATCATCTTGTCATATAAAAACAAGGTCTACTTATTGTATGTTATAGAATTCTTATAGGTATTACATAAAATATCTTAAATCTCTTTAATTTTTAGTTTTTGATGAGTACAAAAGTCTAAAAGATTTACGATTCATTTTTTGATCAACCGATATGTGTAGTGATCAACCATAACTAGAAGGGGATAATATTTTCCCAAAAAAATATATAAATAGAGATATTCCAATTAGGGTTTTAAAAATAGTTCAATATGTCCAAATTAATTATGTAATTGAATTCTCTAATATTTTTTATTTTTATGAAAAATTTTCCAATTATTTTTTAACCTCCCTATTAGAAACTTTAGTTTGATCATTAGTTTGGGGGTGACATGGTTTAAAAATATAATTTGAAAATTCATCTCATTAAAAAAATTATTTCATTCTATTATTAAAAAAGTGGGACCCATAGTCACTAAAAATAGATCATGTTAAACCAAACATATAAAAAATATGAGTTATCAGAAATTCATCAATGAATCATGAGTCATTAGTTTTTTTCCATTTCATCCATCCAATTTGAGATATAATAAACAACAAGAAGAATATAAAAAATACCAAATGAACTAGGAAAATGTATCATGAAGTAAATACCTCAAATATAAAATATCATATAGAATAGTATGCGTTTTTGGGGTATCTCATTCCTTATACAAACAATTCTAGTAAATTGGTACCACTCACCTAAATTATAAAATTTATGATCATGTTGAAATAATATATTCCAATAAATACCATATTTTAGGAATTTTCATGTAGTTATTTAGGGACCAAATTAACCCCAACATGAAAGAGTGTGTAAAAATATGAATACATATTTGAAATCATGTTCAGGTATACATTACCACATGATTTTTATATATAGATTTTCTATAAATAGAAGTCATTCAAAATGTAATACCTATACTAAATACCAATTCTATTCAATTAGTGTTTATTAAATCTAGGAGGTCACTATATATAAACTAAAAATTTCACCATTTCCTTAAACAATGGGATAGAATCATGAATAATGTACAAATTTTTATTAGGGAATGTTTCTAGAATTGGTGATGGATTGGATGATTAGATGTCGACGTCAATGGGAATGTGGAAAATGTGGTCAACAACTAAAATTTTCAATCCTCGTTTATCTTCAATTTTGATATCAAACTTTTGAAGAAGTATCATACATTGAATAAGTCTTGGTTTAGCATTGAGCACCCTCAATAAAAATTTAATAGCATCATGATCAGAAAACACCACTACTTTAAACCCAATGAGAAGAAAATAAAATTTTTCCAAAGTAAACACTATGGGAAGGAATTAATTTTTAGTTATAGGGTAGTTAAATTGTGATATATCTAAAGTGTGTGACGCATATATAATTCAATTAGAGGTATGATATACATGTTTTAGAAGGAAAGACCCAAATGTATAGGTGTAAGAATCACCCATGATCTCAAAGGGTATATCCCACATTGTTAGTTTTATGATTGTTTGTGAATCAAAATTATTTTTCAATCCATAAAATATTATTTTACAATTATAATAAAAAAATTCACATCCTTTTATAAAAGTTAATATAATATAAATTTAAATTTACTAAAATATTCAACAAATCAATGATGAAAACCAACATTACAAAAAAAACGAATGCACATTTTAAAAACAATTAGGGTATATTAATGAATAAATAACATTAATTTTTGAATTATCAACCTGGATAACCTATTTAGAAACAACAAGACCCGAAACTAGTCCCCTTTCCACCATGAAATGACATTTATCATAAATTTTAAAAGGGTTATTTTAAACACCTCAATGAAGCATGGAATGTATATTATAAAAAATTCATCAAAATAGGTTCCATAAATGGTGAAGTAGTCCATAAAGACCACCATTAAATTCTCTAGGTAATATCAGAAAATAAAAATTATTGAATGATGGAATATACTTATATAATTTCATAGGTTGAATGATATCCTACTATCCACAAATGTACAAAATGAGCATGAAAATGTTGTATTTTCCTAATACGTAGGGGATAAATCTAGAGGTATATAGAGATCTATTAATGAAAGGGTAATGGGACTTACCAACCTATATTTTACACATTTTTTTAATAAAAATTAATGGAAAATAGTTCTTTTTGAGTGAAATAGTTATGCTTGTGGCAGTCCATGAAGACTCAAAAATAATTTTACACTCGATTTGGAACCAATTCATTATGCTCATTATGATCCATGATAGGATCAATATTTTTAGGTAAAGTTTATATTAGATCAACCCATTTATTATAATATATGGGATATATAATTCCAACTTCTAATAGTTTGCTCGACTTTTCTTACAACATTATGGATGGTATTTTTTAGGTGAAGTTGCAGCTACCTTACCGATTTAGACACATACTCAAAGAGAATTCTATGTACATATATGGATCATCTAATACAAAGGATATCATCAAATGTCCATCTATTTTTTTCACTCTCTTAAAAGGTTTATAAAATTTAATTTATAATTTGTAGGGTGGTTATTAGAATTAATGATAGGTAATTGTTCTAAACCCTCAATAAATTAATATTTCAGGTTTCTTGTAAGATTTTTTAATTTAAGAAAAAGAAATTAGAAAATATATGGTAGTGATTTTGTGGGAATATTCTCATGTACATCATCTATCTACTCAGTATTTATCTCCACAATTGTAAAGTAAATACCAATGGTCATTGTAGAATCATTAATGGTTTCAAAACTCAAAAAATATAGGAAATCATCAATATAATTTCTTGAATTACATTTTTCAATACCGATGAAATAATACATTGATGACTCCTCACATAAAATATCAAAAAGGGAAGAAAAATAAGAGAGGTTCAAAAGATAAATTTAACATTTATCCATTTATGGGGATCACGTAAATATTGTTAAATGAGAAGGTAGAGTGCTCCTTTGGGGTGTGTTTTATTAAATTTAGAATTCTAAAATGAACAACACCATCACAAAATTACATGGAATGGGTTATAATATTTTCATTAATGATTTTTTTTTCTCAATTTTTTATAAATAAACATTGAAGAATCAGTGGTGTGTGTCCTTCCATTTTTTAGTAATCTATTTTTAATATATATAAATCCATAGAGAGAATAGAATCTTTCACATTCACTAATAATTATTATAATACATTAGTAATATACATCCTGATTGGATTCACTATTGAAACTACAATTCCCAAGGCTATCAATCCACCAACATGCAATGTAATTAAAATTGTGTGGGGTATGATATTTATAGAAGCAATAAGATCAATAATATAATCAGATAAACAAAACATCACCATGGTTCATGGAATTGAGAAGGTTTTGGATACTTTCACTTTGTGGGTAATGTTAGTAGAATCAATTCTAAGAAATTTCTACCTATGATTACACTCTCATTCCCAAAATTCATTGGTGATTGGTATAAATTTCCTTAAATAAATTTATATATTGATGAAATTTTTCACTAAATCAAGAAGTAGAATGTTGAATTGAACTTTTTAAAATATATTAAGAATTTATTTATCATATTAATTTTTAATAGTTTTATTATATTATTGGATTATTTTTGGAAAGGGAATAAGAGAATTGAAATTCAAGGGTGGAATCTTACCAAATTTTTTACCCATTTAATTTTGTTTATATTTATTTTATTTTTCTAATGATTTAGAAAGAAACTTCTCCAGAATGGGAATTACCTCAAGGGAAATTTATCATGACTAGAAACCTTGTTATGATATATATATTTATTTCTATGATGTGTTATTTCTTTCACATTACCTTTTTCATTGGGATTGATTAGTTTTTGGAAGGAATTCATCCAAAACATTGCATCTTTATCATGATAATGGTGTTTCCCAATTTCCCCACTTTAGTATTCAAGTATTGAATTACTTATTGAGTGATATATTTGACCTTTATATTTTGTTATGAAATTTTTTAAACATATACTTGATACTTTGTAAATATTTAAGGGGTGGTAAAGGTGCCTTAATAGAAGGTGGAGGATGAAGATGATTACCTTGACTACGGTGAGACCAATACTGATTAAAGTTACTAAAATTTAACACTTATCAACATTTTTTTTATCCTTCCCACCCATGGTTAACATAAATCCTATATTTTTTTTACTTGAATAAATATTTTTGATAAAATGGACTCTCTGGAAAAATTAATCTACAAGAATAAGACTAATCCTAATGTTGATGGATCTGATAATAAAAATGATTGTCGTTTGAATAAATACCACATTGTAAAGTAGTAGTTGGAGATTGTTAATTACCTTAATCTCAAACCAATTTGCACAAATTAGTATACATTTCATCTTATTTATCATCCATGTTTTGTTCAAGTGCATACATTGTTACATTATACACACCTTTAGTGGGTGTTATCACTTGTGTCCCAAATTATTGTCCATTTTGATCTATTTTAGATATTAAGTTATGAGTGGTAGTGATATTTTCCCACCAGATAACCACTAGTTGAAACATCAATCATGTTTTGGTATATGGGGACAAGTTCCTTATACAATTATTTAATTAGTAGCTAGTCATTAATTTGGGGGTGAGGGAAACTGGTACAAAGTATTTTAAATATCTCCAAGTATTCATAATGGTTCTCTTCTTCTTATTTATTAATTCCACATATTTCTTTTATAATGAATATATTTTGGGATAATAATAAAAAATTCTCTATAAATATCCATTAAGGCTAGTCCAACCAACAATTGTGTATGAAAATAGTTTAACCACTATTTTATTTTACCATTAAGATAGAATGGGAAGGAAATAACCTTGATGAGTCCTTCAGTGGAACCCTTAGGTTTTATAGAGGAGAACATAATATGGGACTCCTTAAAGTATATTTGTGGGTATTCTTTAGGGAAACCATTAAATTTGGGGGGGAGGTATATTAGTCCTGAACTGATCTCAAAATTTATAGCCTCTTGTGGATATTGGAGGTAAATAGGTTAGTACTTTAAATCAAGGGTATTAAATTATTTTAGTTCCTTATTATTTATTTCCATTTTTTAAAGGTCATTATTAGTTTCACTATTAGTTTTATTGAAGATATCTTGAGATTCTTTTACAATGTGTTCCTCAGGGGAGTTTAATTACATTAATCTAAATGCTCGATTTTTTTAGAAAAATGTTTTTTCAAGTTTAGGTTCTATTTCAAGTAATATAATATTAAATTAATGTTCATGTATGGAATGAGTGAAGCTTTAAAATTAAGATTATTATTTTAAAACATAAGAGTGATAGAGTAAGAGAAAAAAACAAACCCACATAGATAAAAAACATAAAAAATGAAAAGATAAAGGGAAATGTGAAAATTAGAAGACATAACCAAAAAGGTGTCTAAAAGGAATTAATTTGACCAAAATAGAGTCTGGTTTATAAATTGTACCTTTTTAATAAGTTTTTTAACCCTTTGATGCCATGTTTTTAGCCCAATATGAAAAATTTAGGTCAATTTGTTTTACCCAGTCACAACTAAATCCTTATAACTATCCAAAAAAGAAGAAAAATAAAAAAATGTAGAATATTATAAGTAAGAGGAATAAAAAATTAAAATGTATAAAATTATAAAATATGATCATTTTTCCCTAAAAAGTGTTTCCAACATTTATAATGCATCGTCAGACATGTCAGAATTATTTTAAGTGTACTAGGTTTACAAGATAATGCAACCTATGTTATTTTCCTAGGGAAGTAAGAGACCAATAAAATAGGGTTGATTAAACCATATAAAATTTATAAAAATCAAAATAAAATGAGTACGTGGTTGGGGTGGTTATACATAGACATGAGCATTAAAACTATTTTTCCAAATGAAAGAGTTCGTTGGAGAAATCGTGATCAACCTAGTTATGTATCCCTTGATACTAAACTACCAATTATATAAACGGATTTAGAATAAATCATTTATTACTTGATTTATATCTAATAAAACCATTATTATATATGAGTTCTAATTATTTTAACACCTATTATTTGATCTATCAAATGATATTGATTATTGGTGAACACTCAAAATCAATAAAATCATGTTCCTTGTAATATATGAACTCATCAAAACATTACATCAATAAAGTGATTTGATAACTATATTTCTATCTAAATTTATAATGTTATCATTAATAAATCATGAATTTTAATGAGATTTAGATTTTTGATATCATCAACCAACATAATCCAAAATATCACAGATTGAAGAGAAAGGGTGAAAGAATAGGCAAAAATGATCAAATCATCACATGATCCAAATTATTCATGAAACCAGGAGGATTTTTATAACTTTGAATCATTTGTGATAATTTCAAAACAAGTATAGAAATAAATTAAAATAAATAATAATTGAACAGAAACCTATAAATTCAATTACATTATAAAGATTACAAATATAGAGCATGGGATTACAACAAATAACACCACATAGATTGATTTTAACACCCCAAGGTTTTTAAATAATAAATTGAAATTCACGAAAAAAAATTTAAGTAGATAGTTAAAACTTGACTTTAAACAAGATTTTTCTGCTTCTATGATTTTAATTTTTAAAAAAACGAGCATCTATGGTTGTGATCAGTAAGTTATTTAGAGTCTAATTAAACCAAATTATTTTTTGGTGAATAGTAACATACCCTTATGAATAGTAATATAACCCTTATGAATACTAAATCATATTTTTATTTTATTTTATTAAGTTTATAAGATAATGATAAGTTGATTAATTTTTCAAGGTGATAAAAAATGAGTTATAGATTTAAAATTGTTATTTTTGAATAAATTATGATTTTATTTAAAAATCAAATTAATAATATCTAGAAAATTATTTTCAAAAAAGGGAGTTCAATTTATAATTATTTATGTCAAAAAATCTTTGGGGTGAATTTTTGGTATTTTTATGAAATTCTTGAATTTTTTATGAATAGTAAAATATCATAAATTATGATAAATGGTAAATTCTTGTTTTACTGCATCATAGGTGATTCAGGGATGATTTAAGCCCACTTGGTTAAAACTGAAACAAAATTATTACTATTTGGGTCCACATTAATCAATACTATTCATTGTCTTGAGAAAAAATATTATAATAATGATTAAAATAATGTAAAATCCCTCCTCTCCTCTACTATAAATACCACCCTCATTCCCCTATTCCCCTCACAACTCTCAAGCCTTCAGAATTTTCTAAGTTATGAAAAATTCCACACCCAAGGCTCTTTCCCATATCCAAGACCTTATGGTCTCACCAAAAGTCCCAAACCAAAGGCCTTAAGGTGGATCTTAAAGAGAAAAGATCAAGAGTAAGAATTATCTTCCCTTTTCATGATTTTTCTTTCCAATTATTTTCTTTTCTTATACTATCTTACCCTCCACTTATCCAGGAGGTATAAAATCTATAAAATATTATATATTCTATATGTTATTATGTTTATGTAAAATATTCATCATCTTTCTTCCACTCCTCTCTCTCTTATTCTAAAAATAAAATCCACGTCCGAGATGTGCCGATTTACCAAAATCATCGATGATGTGTTTTCAATTTCCATTAATTATTTAAAATATGATCATAAAACCCTTTTAATGGTTGAATTATAATGTAAAGTGTATGTTTTAACCTATTTCAGGTTCTTTAAAGAACTTATATGCATGACATTAAATTATATAATGAAACAAGTTCATGATTATTAAGGAACCGAAAAAAATGATTTAAAAACATCATTAATGTTTAATATAATGATCCATCATCATATATGATAAAAAAATTATTTAGGATACAATTATATATTCTGGAAACATATTAATACCATCACATTTCACTTATGTAATTTCATTTCCATACAACAAGAAAATAAAATACAAACCGGCCATGGAAATCATATAAAGAAGGCACCCAAAACAATGGAAGGAACAAAATACTAACAATTAAAGGGTAAAATGATGTAATGAAATGATAATATAGGATATTATAAATATTAATATGTTTTTATAAGATATTAATAACAATATTTTTACCATTATACAGGAGTTTTAAACATTTTTTAAGTAAGAAAACCCTGAGGAAAGGGAATTCTTAACCCAATTTACATTCTTTGGGTTAACCTTCGACTTCATTATTTGTGTGGTATTTAAATTGTTTGAGTGATTAATTTTGTTTATATTATGTTTAATGATGTGTATTTAAAGTTTATATACATATTCCATCCACTCTATTAAGTCTCACTTCAGTTATATGATATTTGTAAGGGGATTCTCTTTTAAAATCCAAATTTAAAATTCTGTTTTACAAAATTCAAAAGCGATGTTTTTATGAAATTATTCATGTTGTGTGATTATGTTATTGTTCTTAGGAATTGTTTATGATGAAATTTGGGACATATATCTCCCTCCGATTCATTTTTTATGTGTAATTTGGAGTTTGTCTGTATGGTTACTCAAAGTGTAACTACGATGGTTACACAATAAGGTTGTTGTGAGGGGAATATTGTAAGGTATCCATGAGGGTTAAAAATCCCATGAGGGTTAAAAATCATAAGGTATACATGATGGTTACAAAACTAATTAATTAATTCCCCTATATACCTTTAAGGATATTTTTATCTTCTATATGTTTTGTGGAAATATCATGGAAATCTCAAGTTTCACAAAGTAAGTGTATATGGGTAACAAGTGTGTCTTTTTTTAAACGATTTCATTCATTACAAGTATTCATGGAATAATGTTTTTTTCCTTTCTTTTTATATCCCTTACTGATCTCTTTTTTATCATCCTATGTTTTTAAATTATTTTCATAGGCTATAAGGATGTGTAAGATAATGAAGGAAGCCAAGTTAAATGTAATGAAGATTTGTCAAAGAAAACATGTTTTATTTGAAAAAATTTATATTTTAAAAAAATTGATACTGTTTTTAAGTTATGTTCTCTATATAAATGTGGAACTTTATGTATGTGTTATATCCCAATTCTCTAAAAATCTAAACTTGAAAAAATCCCCAATATTAAAGGAAGTGAGTTCTTAACAAAAATTCAAGATTATGTAATGTAATAAGACCAGGTCCTTAATGTTGGTATCAAAGAATGGTTTAGATAATTTTAAGGGTTAAGATGATGATAATAGAATGTCATAAATAATTTTTACTCTATGATTGATTTTAAATTATATATTAGTTAAATATTAACATGTTTCCTCGATTAATATTTGTTTATTTAGAATTGTTTCCCACAGAAGAAACAAGGAAGCTAAAGAGGAGAGGCACCGACAGAACGATATCCTTCCAAATCTGCAGCCCAGAATAGTAGGGATTGGAATTGAGTAGTTTGTTATAGTAATGGACCAGATAAAATAGGTAATAAATGGTGGTGTATTCCATGAAAGATAAAAACTATAGCTACCACAACAGAACATGATGATAATGGAACATTTTATGAGACAACACCCTCCTGTATTTAGTGGATCTTCAGACTCAGTAGTGGCTGAAGGATGGATTAAAGGCCTTGAAAATATATTCGATGTTATGGGAAGTTCAGATAATCAAAAGGTAATTCTTTAAATTTATCATTTTCAAGGTGAATCTGATCAGTGGTGGTAAATGGTAAAAAATATCAAGGATATAGAGAAGATTGATGCCTTATAGTGGGACGAATTTAAAAGTATTTTCCTTGAAAAATATTTTCCTAAGGTGGTGAGAATAAAGATGGAGAAGAAATTAATTGAATTGAAGCAAAGGGAGGAAGATTTAGTGGATGTTTATAAAGAAAACTTCACCCAACTGGTGAGGTATGCTCCAAATCTTAATCTAGATCTTGATAGAAAAATAAATCGCTTCTACTTAGGATTAAAGACAAGGTATTGGATAGAATTGGACTCCTATAAATTTAAAAGTTATGAGAAACTTGTACAATGTGCTGAGAGGGTAGAGATGGATTTTACTGATGATCACATTCACTTCATCAATAAGGATAAGAAGAGGTATATATGGAAAGAGATGATTAATAATCAACCAACGAAATCTGATGGTAAGAAATTCCAGTTTCGAGTTTGTGAAAAGTGTGGAAAAAAAGAACCCTTGGGAATTCCTTAACAAAACTGGTAATTGTTTTCAATGTGGTAATTTTAAACATATGGCCTATGATTGTAATTAAAATGATCCTAAGACTAATCCTGATAAGAAAACTATTAAGTTTTTTAAATGTGGAGAGATGGTTTATTATGAAAATGCCTACCCAAAGAAAGATCTGAATGATGCAAAGAATCCAGACTATAAGCAAAAAGGTGTAGTGAGATCTTTTGCAACCATACTATAATCTAGACTATAATCCATACTACACATTCCTTTATTTTTGATGAATTTTCTGGTAAATTAGAAATATCACCTCAAAAAATGATACCATAACTTATTTTTAAAACACTAGGGGAAAATATCATATAAAATATGAATTATAAAAATATTTATATTGTGGTTTGGGGAAAGAATTTACCTAAAAACCTTGTTATTTTTTCCTTAGTAGAGTTTGATGTCATTATGGGAATGGATTGGATTTCTATTTATCATGCTAAGATTGACTGTAGAGATAAAGAAGTTGTTTTTCAGAAAGAGTTTCAGTTTTTATACAAGAACAAAACTATAAAATTGATAACATATCAGGATGTTGAGAAACTATTGAAATATGTAAATGAAAGTTATCTTACTCATATTGTTTAAAACAAGATAATTGTTCATATTAATGATGTTTTAGTGGTAAATAAATACCTTGATGTTTTTCTTGATGAGTTACCAGATTTCATACCTGGTCAGGAAGTCAAATTCACAATTTACTAGTTCTTAATGTTAAGAAAATTTCAAAACCCCAATATCGAATGGCTCAAATAGAACTTATTTAACTGAAAAAGTAGTTATAGGAGTTTCTTGATAAAGGATTAATTCATCCAAAAACTTCACCATGGTGTGCTCTTATTTTGTTTGTTAAAGAGAAATATGGTTTCATGAGATTTTTCATTGATTATAGAGCCTTGAATAACATCGCTATTAAAAACAAGTATCA
The DNA here is from genome assembly GCA_963277665.1 of Viscum album. Taxonomy (NCBI): domain Eukaryota; kingdom Viridiplantae; phylum Streptophyta; class Magnoliopsida; order Santalales; family Viscaceae; genus Viscum; species Viscum album. The sequence goes on from OY728158.1 coordinate 305,537,004, forward strand.
TTTCACTCATATCGATGACTTTTTTTATAATCTCCAGGTAGCTCAGTACTTTTATAAGATTGACTTGAGATCTGAATACCATCAGCTCAAGGTTAAAGAGGATGAAATCCCAAAAATATATTTTTGTACTCAATATGGGAATTATGAATTTGTTGTTATTCCATTTGGGTTAACTAATTCAACTACTATATTCATGGATCTTATGAATAGAATATTTCATGAGTTCTTGGATAAGTTTGTGGTAGTTTTTATTAATGATGTTTTGGTATTTTCTAAGAGTAAAGAGGAGCATAAAAACACCTAAGGGTTGTTTTGAAAACCTTAAAGGAAATGAAACTATATGGAAAATTCAGAAATTTATTTTTTTGCGCCATATTTCTTTTCTTGGGAAAATTATAAATAAGGATGGAATAATAGTTGATCCTGCCAAAAAAAGTGGTTGACGAATGGATGAGGCCTAAAAATGTTACAAAGATTCGTATTTTTATTGGATTAGCAGGTTATTACCGACTATTTGTTAAAAACTTTTCATGGTTATCTTTCCCACTAACTAAGTTAACACGAAAATGGGTTAAATTTATTTAGACATAAGAATGTGGTTTTTTTTAGGAACTGAAGAAGAGATTGGTGAATGATCCAATTTTGGCCTTTCCTTTCCAAAATGGTGAGTTTTTCATCTACTATGATGCTTCATTGACGAAACTTTGTTGTATTCTGATGCAAAATGATCAGGTAATTGCTTATGCTTCAAGACAACTAAACCTTCATGAGTTAAATTATCCCACACTTTATTTGGAATTATAAGTTTTGGTTTTTTATTTGAAAATTTGGATTCATCATTTATACGGACCCAAATGTCAAATATATAATGACCATAAAATTCTGAATTATATACTCACTCAGAAGGAATTAAACATGAGGTAGAGAAATGTCTTGAACTGATAAAAGATTATGATTGCATAATCAATTACCGTCTAGGAAGGAAAAACAAAGTGGTATATTCCTTGATTCAAAAACATCTTTTATCATTAACCATGTTATATTTGGAACATGATCCCTTGATTAATGATTTGATGAATTTTGTCTTAGAAGTTATTGGTGCAGGAAATACCTCTATTTTGTTTTAGGTTTCAATGTAGTCATCAATATCAGACAGAATTAATCAATCATAGAAGGAATACCATGAGATGCAAAAAAATGTATAATTGGTTAAAATGGGTAAGCTTCCAAAATTTAACCTTGATAAATATTGTGTTTTAAGATTTGGTAAAAGTTTGTGTGTGACTTGTGATTCCTAGTTGAAGAATGAATTGTTGTGTGAAGCTCATAGTTATTCATTTTCTGTTCATCTTGGAAGTACTAAGATGTATAGAGACCTTCAAGAGTATTACTGGTGGGATGGAATGAAAAGTGATATTGCAGAATTTATAGTGAAATGTTTGACATGTTAACATGTTAAAGCAGAGTGGAAATTACTGAAGGGTATGCTTTATATTTTGTCAGTAAAAGAGTGGAAATGAGATAATATATCCATGTACTTGGTTGTGGGACTACCAAAGATTTCTTAAGGTAACAATTTAATATGGGTTATTATTGATTGACTGACTAAATCTGCACATTTTCCCCTATTCGAGATACAATGTCTTTAGATCATCTTTCTTGATTGTACCTCAAAGAGATTTTCAAGTTACAAGGAGTTCCTCTTTCAATTATATTTGACCGGGATTACAGGTTCATTTTTAACTTTTGGAAGGTCCTTTAGAAGTCATTGGATAGAGAATTAAATTTTAGTATAACTTTTCATCCTCAATCAGAAGGGCAGTCCGAATGAATGATTCAAAATTTAGCGGATATGATTCGAGCTTGTTCAATGGACTACCATGGAAGTTGGGATCAATATCTTTCTTCAGTTAAGTTTTTTTATAATTTCAATTTTTATTCCAATATACAGATCGCACCTTTCAAGGAATTTTATGGGAAGCTATGTAGAACTTGAGGGGATTAATTTGATAAGAGGAGACGCTCTCAGTTTACATTACCTTAGACCCCCTAGTCCCCATGTTCCTTGTTTCTTGTCTCTTGTTTTGTTTTTTCTTCTTCTTTGTTTGTTCCCCTTTTCTTCCTGAATAAAATATTTGATGATGATGATGTGTAGAACTCCTGATTTTTGGGATGAAGTCAGAGAAATGAAGTTGATGGGACCCGAATTAGTAGATGAAGTCGCTGAGAAAGTGAAGATTCTCCAGCAACACATCAGGATAGCTTAGATCAGGCAAGAAATTATATGAAGACAACAGGAGGAAAGACTTTTCTTTTGAGGTAGGTGATCATGTTTTTCTTAGAATCTCACAATGGAAAAGTTTTTTCATTTTGGTAAGAAAGGAAAGATATGTCCACGATTCATTAGACCTTATAAAATCCTAAAGAAAGTTTCACTAGTCTCATACAGAGTATATTTTCCTCTGATTTTATCTCAGGTACATAATTTTTTTCATGTTTCGATGTTGATAAAGTATGTTCCAGATTCATCTCATGTTTTGAGCCCAGAAGTAGTTCAACTAGAAGAGAACCTTTCTTATGAAGAGAAACCAGTTCATATTATTGATCAAAGGGAAAAATTATTACGGAATAAGGTAATACACAAGGTAAAGTTTTTTTTAGAGAAAACATATGGTTGAAGAAGCAACTTGGGGATCTGAAAATGATATGAGGTAAAGGTACCCTCACTTGTTTAATAAGTAGATAAAATTGTGAGGGTGAAATTTCTAGAAGGTGGGGATAATTTAACATTCTAATGTTTTTAAAGAATAAATTGAAATTTATAAAACTTTGTTTTAAGTAGATAGTTATATCTATCCTTTAAACATAATTTTTCCACTTCTATGATTTGTATTTCAAAAAACAGTCATCTATAGTTGTGATCAGTAAGTTATTTATAGTATGATAGAACCAACTTATTTTTTTGGGGAATACTAACATACCCTTATGAATAGTAATGTGACCCTTATGAATAGTAAATCACGTTATTATTTTATATTCTTAAGGTTATAAGATAATGATATGTTGATTAATTTTTCAAGGTGTTAAAAAATGAGTTTTAGATTTAAAATTTTTATTTTTTAATAAATTATGATTTTATTTAAAAATTACATTAATAATATTTAGAAAATATTTTCAAAAAATGGAGATCATTTTTTAATTCTACATGTCAAAAAATGGTTAGGGTGAATTTTTGGGATTTTTCTAAAATTCTTGAATTTTTTATGAACAGTAAAATGCGATAAATTACGATAAATGCTAAATACTTGTTTTACTATTTCATAAGTGATACAAGGCTGACGAAAAACCAATTGGTTAAAACTCACATGAAATTATTACTATTTTGGGTCACATGAATCAATAATATTCATATTCTTGAACAAAAATATTATAATAATGATTAAAATAATGTAAAATTCATCCTCTCCTCCACTATAAATACCACACTCATTCCCCTCATTCCCCTCACAACTCTTAAGACTTGATAATTATCTAATTTATGCCAAAATACCTCCCCAAGGCTCTTACCCACATCTAAGACCTACTGGTATCACCCAAAGGCCAAAAACAAAGGCCTTAAGGATGATGTCAAGGAGAAGAGATCAAGTTTAAGAATTCTCTTCCTTTTTCATGAGTTTTATTTCCAATTCCTTTCATTTCTTATACCCTCTTTCCCTATACTTATCTGGGATGTATTAAATCTCCAAAATCTTATATATTCTGTATTTTATCATTTTAATGTAAAATATTCATCATCTTTATTCCTCTCCTCTCCCTTTTATTCTAAAAATAAAAACATCGTCCGTGATGTGTTGATTTACCAAAATTGTGGATGATGTGTTTTAAATTTCCATTACTTCCATAAAATCTGATCATAAAACCCTTTTAATGGTTGAATCATAATTTAAATTTTATTTTTTAACCTATTTCATGTTTTGGAAATAACTTCTATGCATGACATTAAATTATATAATGTAACAAGTTCATGATTATTGAGGAGCCGCCAAAAATGATCTAAACAAACATCATTAATGTTTTATTTAATGATCCATCATCATATATGATAAAAATTATTTATGATATAATTATATATTCTGGAACTATATTACTACCATTTCATTCCACTTCTAAAATTTCATTTTTATATGACAAGAAAACCAAATACAAACCGTCCCTGGAAATCATGTAAAGAACACACCCAAAACAATGGAAGGAACAAAATCTTAACAATTAAAGGGTGAAATGATGTAATGAAATGATCATATAAGATATTATAAAGATTAATGTTTTTATATAAGATATTAATAACACCCTTTTAACCATTATACAATAGTTTTAAACATTTTTTAAGTAAGACAAACCTGGGGTAAGGGAATTCTTAACCAAATTTCCATTGTTTGGGTTAACCTTCAACTTCATTATTTGCATGTTATTTAAATTGTTTGAGTGATTAATTTTTTTTTATATTATGTTTAGTGATGTGTATTTTTAATTTATATACATATTTAATCCACTCTATTAAGTCTCACTTAAATTATATGATATTTGTAATGGGCTTTTCTTTTAAAATCCTATTTTAAAATCCTATTTTACAAAATTCAAAAGCAATGTTTTTATGAAATTATTCATGTTGTTTGATTATATTCTGGTTCTTGGGAATTTTTTATTATTAATTTTTGGACCTATATATCCCTCCAATTAATTGGTTATGTGTAATTTGAAGGTCATCCATATGATTACACCAAGTGTAACAGTGATGGTTACACAATAAGGTAGTCGTGAGGGTGACATTGTAAGGTATCCATGAGGGTTACAAATCTCATGAGGGTTACAAATCATAAGGTATCCATGATGGTTACAAAACTAAGTAATTAATTCCCCAAGATACATTTAAGGTTCTATTTATTTTATATATGTTTTTTGGAAATCTCATGGAAATTTCAAGTTTCACAAAGTAAGTTTATATGGGTAACAAGTGTATCTTTTTTAAATGATTTCATATGTTACAAGTATTCATGGAATAATTTTTTATTTCCTTATTTTTATATCCCTTACTGAGCTCTTTGTGAACATCCCAAGTTTTTAAATGATTTTAATAGGTTATAAGGATGTGTAAGACAATGAAGGAATCCAAGTTAAATTTTATGAAGACTTGTCAAAGAAAACATGTTTTATTTGAAATGTTTTATATTTTGAAAGAAATGGATACTATTTTTATGGTATATTCATTGTATACATGTGTAATGTTATGTATGTGTTATACCCCAATTCTATAAAACTCTAAATTTTAAAAGATCCTCAATATGAAAGGGAGTGATTCCTTGACTAAAATTCAAGATTATGTAATGTTATAAGGCATGTTCCTTATATTGACATTATAGGGTAATCATGTGATAGTGATAGTTTTAACCATTGATAAATCTTTTCATGATTATTTTAGTAAACTACCATTAAAAGTATTTTTATTGTTAAATTAGTTTTGGTAAAATTTTATTATAATTTATTTATTTGAAATGAAACAAATCATTATTTAGTAGTGGTCGGAAGTTTTATAATCCACTATAAAAAATTGCATCAATTTAAAAACATCTCTATATAAATGAAATTTTTATATATACATCTTATTTTCCTAGTGGTTATAATAAATTTGTTACTAAAATATTGTAAAAAAAATTCTTGTACCATATTTATCATGTGGTTGTCGCGGGCTGTGGCAAAAAATATTTTATTAACCTGTAACGGAATCCATTGGGATTGTATAGGGTTATTTCCAATAGAGTGTGTGGGTTGGTTCTCCACCATTCTCAATAAATTATTTATATTTTTAATGTTTAAATTTATAATAATAGGAATTAATGGTGAGATAAACATGTATGTTAATGCATGAAAATTAAATAAAATAATATAAAACACTTTTTTAAAAGGGAAAGAAGATGAACCCAAGGTTTGAACACAAATAACCTTCATTTTCTTCCGATTGATGATATAATAAATAACATTCATGCATCACCATTATTTACCAAAATATTAAGATCCCATGATCTTTCAAAAATATCCTTGGTATATAAAATCTCACCTCCTCCATGGTTCCATATGATGAACATGCCATGGTAGTAGACATGTCCCCAAAATCCACCCAAATCCATAATTGTTTAATCATTCCATGATTTTTTCCATTCCATAATATATAAAAAACTTGGAAAACGATGGAGAAATAATTATCATAGGTTGGAATGAAATAGGTATAATGTTGGGGAAGGTGGATGATCTCCACACCAATCCAAAAAAACCACCACTGTCCCATCACAATTGAATAAAAAATTAATAAACTAGAATGGGGATTTAGGTTACTATATAAATCCCATTGGACTTCACACCCAAATTTTATTAATCAATTACCATGGAGTTGAGATATCACAGTTAAAAAATGAATAAAGTTTCACAAACACAAATAAAAAAGATAAATATAGTGTAATTTCACTTCACAAAACATGAAATAAATGGAAATTACAAACTAAAATAAAAAGTGTCAAGAACTATTCTGCAAAGGGAATATAATCATACCCTACATCCTTAAATCCATTTATTTATAATATCTCTTCACCTATTAAAAAATAATTTATAAAATGATCATACTAAATTGAGATATTTATCCCATGATTGAGCTCTGTACTAGTTCTAGAAGAATTGGGGGTGATGTTCTTCACTACATCATGAATATAGTAGAAATTGGGTTCTACTTAGTGTGATTTTTAAATCACCACTACAAGACTTACATGAGGAAGACTTGGGGAGTGGGTTACACATTTCATCTAGTTTGGAATTTAGTGGAATAGGAGAGGGCCTTCTTGTATAATGGGCTTGATTGGGTGGATTTAGGCCTGGGTTGATTTGGGTGTGAAGGAGGGGATGGTTTGAGTTACTAGATTTGGTGCATGGGTTTAGGCACAGTGCGGTTGAAAACTCTAATTTTGTTATATTTCAGTGATGTTAGTATACTGAAGTCTTGTTGTTCTGCTGAAACTTTAGATATAAGAGGAGTGTGATATTAGGTTTTGTGTTTGATATATAGTTGGTTCAAGGAATTGGGGCTTAGATATTGGAGTTTTGTTTCTTCATGTAAGGGTTGGTGACATTGGGTTGCTACTATGATTGGTAGGATAGACTAACTATCACTATACTCGTGTGTGTTGTACCTCTCCCTCTCATGGTATTTTCATGTTTACAAATATTATCTTTTGTATCTAATGTTTACATTTTATTTAATTCTAGGTTCCTTAATTTGACTTAAATTCATGTAATTAATAGTCTAAAGGGAGTTATTAAATTAAATTCAAAGTCTTATTAAATATCTTGTTAAATGTTTTGACCAATATTAATTCCTTATTTGAGATCATGGAATAACATTAGAATATTCATCAATGGTTATACATAAAATATTAGGAGAACATGGAACTAGTCAGCTGGTGCCATGTGGAAAACTCTCCTCTTGCGTAAGAGCACCATAGAATAGATGGTGGAGGAGCACTAGTCAGCCATTGGGAATTATAGAAGTCTAATATTCTACCAGAAGGGAACTGGACAACCATTGTCTAGTGGCGGCCAGCTGTTGGTGATAATCCTAACCTAATGAGCTACAGGTGATCCACTGGAAAACTGATGAGATTCACCAGGTATAGGTTTGTGTCAGGATAATAGGTCCAAGAGTTCATTTAATAGTGGTAAAAATTCAATTAAATTATCCTTATTTAGATTCAATGACTCTCAATGATTCCAGAAGCTTCCCTCCCATTTTGGGTCTTATAAATAGATTCCAAATGAGGCATAGAAGTTTCAATTGGTTACCAATATTTCTTCATTGATCCTTGATTCAATTTTGTCTCATTATAAGTGAAACTTTAGTGGATCCTCTCAAGTTATCTCAAAGATCCAACTCCAATTATCCATCAATATTAATGACTCTCTTCCTACATCATCTATAAATATATCTTCTAAATTGTACCAATCCTTTTTGAGAGATTAGGTAGAATAATTATAATGGATCTTACAAAGCAATCCTATCTCTTCTGGTCACCTTCATTAATGGTTTATCACTACCAAAAAAGTGAGGTATGTGTTCCCTGGCTACCGGTAAATCTCAAAATGGTGATCAAAAACCATAATTGTTATTTATCACCACCAATATCATGGGAGTAATAATATAAACCAATAAACTTGAGGGTATGAGATATAGGGTCTCACACTGATCTATTTCCAAACTCCTCTATAAAAAAATATTTTCTCTCACTTTGTTTTATGCATTAAATAATTAAATCTCGATATTAATAATTTCTTAAATTCAATATGACCATTTTAATTGTGCTTAATTTCTTAATATCCAATGAAAATAACTTTCTTAAATATCAAACTTATCATTTAATGATTTATAGAATTTATAGAATTTATTTTTTATTTTAACTTTATCCATTAGTTTTAATTTTAAAAGGGAAATTCACCCCCATCTTGACATATTTCTCTAAACAACAATTTGTATTAACTATTCATTTATGTTTTTAATTTAAACTATTTCTGTTTATTTTATAATTTTTTTTAAATCATAATCCATTTCAATGTTTGATCTTTTTATAATTGAATCAATTTCTTATTCTCATGCTCCAATTTTTGATGTCATGAATTATTCCAATTGGAAAAATTATATGTCAACCTTTCATAGAAGCATTAGTTTCCCTATATGAAAAATAGTGAAAAATGAATATATATATATATATATATAAAGTGAATAACCTAAAGATAAGTGGACTCCCAATGATTTTAAAAACTATGAACTTAATAAAAAATATATATGAACACATTATGTTGTAATCTATATAAAAATGAATTTAATCTTATTTTTACATGTAAAATAGATCATGAAATATGGAAGTTTCTAGAAGTTACTCATGAAGGAATGAATAAATTTAAAGATATTATATTAGATATATATCAGTAATATTTTTAATGTTTCTATGTGAATCCTAATAAATCCATCACCAGTATGTTTACATGATTTAATTATAGGCTAGAAATAAGAAAAATGGAAAGATGGGGGTGAATTTGTAAGATCCAAAGTTTTCAGATTAGGTAAAAATCCTTTTTTTTTTGTTTAACTACTTGGTTTTGACCTAATTTGAGTGACTTTTGAGATCCCAAGAGTTTTGGGGGTGTTTGGGGCTTATTTAGAGCCCAGATCCCAACTTTTTGGAAAATTAAGTGGGGTTGCATGGTTATTAAAAACCATGCGGGACAGGCCACGTGGTTTGAGAAACCGTGTGAGGGATGGGTAGAGGGATGAAGGATCCCACACGACTTGAGGAAACTTGAAAAAATGGGAGAATGCATGGACGAGAGCACCTAGAGTTTATAGAAAAGTCATTGGGCACAGTTTTCACACGGTTAGTAAAACTTTCCACATGAAATTATTCAAGGTTCCTATTGATATAGTAATGGGTGCATGGTTAGCACACAGTTTGACCAACTGTGCAACCAAACCATACGACCTATTTAAAATAGGTGAAATGAACATTTAAACCTTCAAATATATTATAACTTAAAATTCCTTTATTACTTTCTCTGGTGGATAGCCCCTTATGCAGGGAGCTCCCTTTTGTATCCCATCTATAGCTCCCCCCCCCAATTCACTATCCAAACTCGAATTCGAGCACCGTTGGTCTCATTAGATCCATGACTGTATGTTATTTGTTTATATTCTTCTATTGTATGTTTGAATTTATATTGATGAAGTTATTTTGGTGCACGATAATATTTTCTATTTCTAGGTTTTTTATCTGTTCTTAATTTTTCTCTTAATCTGGATCGAATAAGAGATCGATACAGGATGAGTGTGCTTCTACAGACCTATGGTAGGTGGAATATACCCTTTCCATTATATTTTGGTGTTTTATAATCTATATTGTTGTTTTGATACAGTTGGACTATCTGGTATTTCCCTAGACATTAATTAAATGTATGAAGTGAATAAATTGGAACCTATTAGTTTACCTCTTGAGTATTATTTTATTGTTGGAGTTTGTTTAGCCTCAACCTAGGAAACCCATGGGGTTCTCCGTTTATTTTCCCTATGATATACCACCATGTTGGGTGTGTGTGAGCTTGCTTTTATAGAGGGATACTTTGTAAAAAAATAGAAATTTAATTGCGATAATAGGAGAGAGTTGGTTCCTCCTTACTATGTGATGAATTAATATGAAATGTTTTTATTATTTAAATTGATTTTATAGAAATTTTGGAAATGATTTGGAAGAACTAATAGAATGTGATTGTTTATGAATTGTTAATTGTAATAGGATGATGAATTGAAATGGTAGTGGATTCCTTGGATGAACTCCTAGAATCCTTATTCCATAGGATTCCATGGATATTTCTACTCCATGGGTATTATTTACAGTAGTGGGTTCCTTGGAAGTATTTACTCCTTGGATCCTGATTTTGTATGATTCAATGGTCATCGCTACCCCTTAGATCTGGATTTCTTGGGCTCATAGTAGAGATGGTTTGTTGACATGATCCTTGTAACCCACCCAAGTCTTTACAGAGTTTCCATAGAGATGTTCCTAGGACTCAATGTGGATGCCTTGGTCTTATATACCATGGATCTATCCATTCATGGTCTGAAAATTTTGATTACATGATTCAACCATTGTGGATGTGATACATACTTGGTAATATGGTGTGGCCATGATGGATATCATATACTAGATTATATGGTGTGGCTATGGTATAGTTTATACACCTAATTACACAACATGACCATAATGGATTTTTTTTATTTGATTACAGATATCCTTGGTATGGGTATTAGTTTACAGTTTCTTATTAGACAATATCACTTAATTATTTCTATTTACAATTTCCCTTGTTATGGGAGCTTGACTATTTTTTTGTGGGGGGGCTTGGTAGGCTAGATAGTATCACTAGACTTGTATAAATTTAATTTCATTACTTTTATGCCTATGATATACTGCACACTACTTTTTTTATATCACATAGACTAAATTTGTTACAGATACCATTAATGGTGACCTACTGAGTGTTATCTCACACCCTATTTGGGTCATTTTTGGGTACCCAGATAGACTTCTTGGATGTAGTTAGGGAATGGGGAAAGCTTCCACTATATGATGCTTGATTTTTCTATGCTTAGGAGTAGGGGATCACAAGACCAAGATAGGATCATGATGCTATCTGGGATAGTTCTTTTTGGTATCTTATAGATTTTGATACATGTATTGTAATGGATGTTTTTATACCTTATTTCATTCTTTGTAGATAGATTACCTGACATGTCATTTTGTATAAGATATTTCCTTTGGCATTATTTATTTATTCTTATCTTGGATATTTATCTCCTATTTGGCTTATTTATATTCTTCTATTATTTTACTATCATTATTATTACCATTATGTTACTCTAAAAAGATTTCATAGTCTCTCCAAAGACATGCCTTAGGCCCTAACTGCCATTTGACAGCCTCTGGAATGTGGGGAGTCATGATGGAGGCCATGTGACCCACCAGATTGGGGAACCGTTTAGTGGTATCCAAGTCAAGACATTAAAAATTGGTATGAAAGGATATTTCTTTTCATTCTTTAATATTTTGAGACAATAGAAGAGAAATCCAAATTTCCTAGAAGAGAAATTGTTGTTTTTTGGATTTTTTCTATTACAGTTGATTTGATTCCACTATTGGGTGAAACACTTGATATGTGATGTTATTATTTATATTATTATGATATATATTTTTTGTATTTCCTGATGAGATAATGGTATTCATGTCACACATCATTTTATGCACCTTATAGGATTCACATGTCATGCATTATGTTATTTTATATTGGATTCATTTCTTGATAGAATGTTATTATTTTAAATGCCTTGAGTGATATTCCTATTGTTTGATAAATGGTTGTGTAGGTAATTTAGAAACATATTTGGTACTTAAAGTGCCTTCTATATCCTAAATAGTATTTTCATACTTGGGCTATAGTAGAATCTCTGTGCAATCATCTATGGCATGTTGAGTCATGGAACATTGGTTGCTTGGACTCGAACATGTTATGGTTTGGATTAAGTGTACACTACACTTCGGTTCATGAGGTGTATGGTCCCTTATGGATCAAAAGTGGGGGATAAATTGTTTCAAACATTTAAAGATAATGGTGATATAAATGTGGATTAAAAATGAAATATAAATTATAACTATAGGGAACTTTACATAGACCTAGATTTTAAAGTGGACAATAGGCAATTTCTCTCATGATGTTTTCAACAATTTATTTTACCCAATTAAATATTTAGGATTAGGTAGAGGGGTGTGACTTTTTTCTAGGAAGTCTTCGACCTATCCTATGTTTTTGAAATGTGATCTTATGGTTATTGATCTTTTCTGAGGTGTGTGTTTGGTATTATAGAGACATGTCTCCATGATGACCTCATGTCATACATTAGGAGGGTGGCGAAGACCATGATCTAGAGGTGGTGGGTCATGGGATACCATAATATCCTCTTGTAGTTTCATATAGGGAAACATTAGTAATTTTAGATATGGTTTTTGTGGTACAATTTTGTGAGGATTTTATACATTATATTTATAGTGTTGTCGAGCGTGTCAAATTAGATGTTTATTTTTAACTAGAATTTCTGCAGTATAGAAGTAACCCTAGGTCATGTCTCGATGGAGACTTAGATCATTAATTTTAAAAAAAATGTTTTTGATTATGAAAATAAAATATAAATTTGAATTTATAAAACTTGGGGTTTTTTATTTTAAAATAGAAATTTAAACTATATTACTAAGTGAGAGAAACATGATGGAGAAATCGTGATGAACTTGGGTAAGTGTTCCTTGATGCTAAATCTGTCATCACTCTCAAGGGAATGGGAAGGATCACTGATTCCTTGATTGATACACATTGAAACCAGTGTGTTATGTGATTTATTACGAGGTTAAAACCTATTATTTTATAGACCAATGGTATTGATTATTGACGACCGGTCAAAATCAACAAACTTGAATCGATATAAAAATAGAACTCAATCAAGGCATAACATCAAAAATGTGATGATATGACCATATTTGTGTTAATGATAAAATATTCCACAAGAAAAGAACAATCATATTCATGGTTTCAATATCCTTGAATTTATCAATCGAGATAATCCATTCACACACTCATGAAATGGGAGGGGTGAGAAAAGAGGCAACCACACTCAAATCATCACAAGATCTGGGTTATGCATGGAAGCATGAGGATTCTTAATCCTTTGATTTATATGTGATCATACCATAATAAAAAAAATTAATAAGGTTTAAATTAATAACAACTAAAAAAACCACGAAATTCAATTACCTTATGAAGATTACAAGTGTGGATCTCATGATTACAACAAAGGACACCCCCCAAATTGATCACTAAGAGGTTTATAAGTACATGAAGGATAAGAGAACTAAAATGGGTGTAGAGGTATCTAAAGTTCAAATCACCATTACTCCTCATTATGACACACCTGATAATGAGGGGTAGGAGTAATTTTATGGACAATTACATCAAATATTCCACAACAAGTGGTCAAGTATCTAAGGGACTATGTGACTATTCATGGAAGACTTTTTCCTCCTTCTTTATCTGGATTTTTGACTAAACAAAATGCGTGAAAATGACTTAAAATTAGGTGGACAGGTGTACCTTTGATTTATCTGTCCAATGGAGGTGAATCATCCCAATTGGAGTTCTGAGACTCGAGTTATGGATCAAATATAGAAGGGTGGTCCAATCTATCCCACATAGAATTTCTTCACATTATGGGCCTATTGTGGGCATCCAAATGGATGAATTGGTCTGCATGATCTTCTGTAGAAGTGTATCCCACACTTTTTTCATACATAAACCCATTTCCAGACCAATTGGATTCATGGATTATCTATAGTACATATTTATGTCCACATGCATACTTGGTATCTAATGCAGTTTGGCCCATTTTTCTTGAATTCCATCATGAGCTCTCCAAATCACCTCCTCATACAATGTAAACTTTGAAACAAGTAAAATTATCCTATTAAAAAGTGTTAAAAATTAATTAATTGAATCATACATGAAGTGAAATTTATTATTATATTTGGAATATTCATTACAAAACCAGTTTAAATAGTATTGTAAGGGTGGAAATGAATAGTGAATCACTGTGCAATCACACCCCCACACCTAAACATTTTCACTCCTGGGAAAAGTCACAAATCCAAAGAAATTATGCATGTATATATTCCCAACATCATGAATATTTAAAATTCAAGGAAATTTTAATTCATTAAAGTAATGTGATCAAATCATAAACCACACCAAGGAGTTATTCCTAGTGAAAATGAAAAAATATGTCTCATAAATTATATCACAGTGAAATTCAAAGAGATTCATGATACCAAATTGAGAAATTAATTAATAAGTCGATAGTGCCACTAAATCTCCATGTGTGTGTGTGAAACCATTCCATTATATTCTTTCCAATCTCTATACAATAAATATAGGCTACTTTAACATTTTTTAGCTTAAATAATTATTTCCACTGAACCTTCCCTACATCCTTTGCAATCATATTTCAAGACCCACTTACATAAGCATTCCTAGAAGTAAAAAAATAATCTCCTTACCTAGATATCCTCATATGTTTCACATTTCATCACTCTCCTCATTTATTATTGTTTTTGTTTTTTTTTTTGTTTTTTTTTGTTTTTGTTTTTGTTTTTGCTTTAGTTTTTGTTTTTGTTTTTGTTTTTGTTTTTGTTTTTGTTTTTGTTTTTGTTTTTGTTTTTGTTTTTTTTGTTTTTTTTTTGTTTTTGTTCTTCTTTTTGTTTTTGTTTTTGTTTTTTTGTTTTGTTTTTGTTTTTGTTTTGTTTTTGTTTTTGTTCTTGTTTTTGTTTTTGTTTTTGTTTTTTTTTTGTTTTTGTTTTTGTTTTTGTTTTTGTTTTTGTTTTTGTTTTTGTTTTTGTTTTTTTTGTTTTTGTTTTTGTTTTTGTTTTTGTTTTTGTGTTTTTTTCAAAAGTAGCTTGTGGAACAAATCTCACACTTATCTCTCAACCCATGTTTGATCTCCTCATGACACAAATTATAATAGTTATAAAAAGATAAAAGGTTGAGGGGAGTGGTTTTTTACCTGCCCAAGATACAACCAATTTTTTATTTTGATTTTTTTGATTTTTTTTTTAAGGGCATATAATAGTCGGATATGAGGTACACACACATCAGTCAATCTAGTAAAGTAATGAAATATATTAGATAAGGAAGAATGTATGGAAATATAATTTTAAGATGAAAAATATGAACCTAACATATATTTACCTTCTATTAAGTAAGAAATATTCACACTTTGTGGTTTGGTGTAAAAATGTGTGGAGTTATTAGAGACATAATTTTCCCAAAAACTACTCACACAAGGGGTATCAATCATCCCAAATGTTTCATAGCTATACACCCATTTATATCATTTTCAGACAACCAATTTACTAAAAAACACTCCTCAATGTTACATTCATAAAAATATTCATTCCATAACAGAGACAAGTTTTTATCAAATGTTAAAACAACATAGAATCAAAAATTTCAACATGCATTTTCAGTAAGTTCCATGATTTGGTGACCATAATGGGGGAGAGTAAAAATACCATAAATAAGGAGAAAATAAGAAGAACGAATAAATAAAATGAAATCTTAATGAACTCAATAAGATGGGGAAAAGGAAAAATACCATAAAGAAGGTGAAAATGAGAAGAAAGAAGAAAGGTGATAAAAATCCTAATAAACTAGAAAAGATGGGGAAAAGTGAAAATTCCATAAAGAAGGTGAAAAAAGATAATAAAGAAGAAATATGATGAAAATCCTAATGAACCCAGGAATATATCAACCCCCCACAAGTAGAATGTGCAGTGTACTCACTATAATAATTAATAATGTGAGAAGGAAGGATAAAACCTGGTATATTGCTTCTAGAAGTTGGATTTACTCCACGATATTCTTTATAAAATCCTCATAGAAGTGTTTAAGTCGCTTCCCATTAATAGTAATAATTCTTCTACTCTACTCATGAAAAACCTGTGTTTCACCAAAAAGGTAAACATTAGTAACAGTATAAGGACTGAGCCATTAGGAACAAAGCTTAAATGGGTGGAGATTTATCCTAGAATTGTATATGAGGACCTTCTCACCAATATGGAACTGCCACTGATGAATCATACAATCATGGATAGCCTTTGTCTTCACTTTATAAATCTGGGGATTCTCATATGCATCACATTTATTTTCTTTCAACTCTTGAATATTTAACATCCTATTCTCACCTACATAAAAAAGATTCATATTACATTATTTAATATCCCAATATGCATGGTGTTATACCTCCACCAGGAGGTGAAAAGACTTTATAAACACAATCATGTATGGTGACAATTCAATTGGGGTTTTAAAAGCTATACGATATGCCCAAAGTTCATCATTCATGTGAAAACTCTATTCTTTCTTGTTGGGTTGTACCGTTTCTTCCAAGATTCTCTTAACATCCTGATTTTAGATTTATGATTGTCCATTAGTTTTGGGGTGATATGTAGTGGAGACTTTATGATCAAACCCATACTTATGAAGCAAATTTTTCATGTTGAAATTGCAAAAATGTGAACCCTGGTCATTAATGATGAATCTCAGAAAACCAAACCTACTGAAAATTTAGGACCTCACAAAATCAACAACCACTTGAGATTCATTGGTCCTAGTATCCTTTGCTTCCACCCATTTAGAGAAAAAGTCTCCAACCAATAATATGTACACAAATCCAAATGAATTTAGAAAATTCCCTATAAAGTAAATTCCTCGTGCATCAAATATTTCATATAATAACATGGGTTTTTTGGGTATTTCATTCCTTTTGGAGATATTCCTTGTGAATTGAAAATGACTACATGATTGGCAAAATCGATGTGCATCCCTATACAATTTTGACCAATAAATTTCTAATTCAAGGACCATTAGAGTTGCACGTTGAGAGCCAAATTGCCCCCCCCCCAAGATAAAGTGTGGAATAAGGTCAAAACAGAGGTGAAATTATAGTCAGGGACACACCAATGAACAACTCGGTCACTGAAAATTCTCCATAAATATGGGTTATCCCAAATGTACCACTGAGAATCATGATTAATTCTCTGGTATTGTGAAGTGATAAAATCGGTGGTTACCCTAGATGTTGCTAAAAAATTCACAATGTCCGTATACCAAGGGGTAAGGTCCACAACATCACAAAGTTTCTCAAGAGGGAAGAATTCTCCAATGGGGGGGTGAGTCAACATGGTGGTACAGTGGTGGATAAATCCTACTAATTTGGTCAGCTAAAATATTTTCCACTCCCCTCTTATCTTTAATCTCAAGGTTAAACTCCTAGAGGAAGGGAATCCACCGAATGAGGTGGGGCTTAGCTTTGGGTTTCTTTAGGAGAAATTGAAGGGCAACATGGTTTGAAAACATAATTACTTTTGACCCAAGAAGATATGAATGAAATTGTTTTAAGTAAAACACAATAGAAATGAGTTCTTTTTCAATGGTTGTGTAGTTTAGCTAGGCAGGGTCAAGGGTACGTGAGGGATACACAATGACATGAGAATCCTTCTCAACCCTTTGTGATAAAACTAACCCAACTGAAAAATTAGAGGCATCACACATAAGTTCAAAGGGTATATCCCACCTTGGTGGTTGGATAATGGGAGGTGATGTGAGACTCCTTTTTAGTGAATTGAATGCATCCTCGTCATTTTTATCAAGCAAAAACACAAAATCTTTTTTTAATAACTACGACAATAGAAGTGTTATCTTACTACTAAAGTATTTAACTAATTGATGATAAAAACTAGCATGAACCAAGAAATATCGCACTTCCCAGACACATTTTGGATATGGAAGGGTTGAAATCAATTCAATTTTTGATTTATCCACTTTAATTACCTCATTTGAAATAATATTTCTAATAACTATCACCCACTCAACCATGAATGAAATTTCTTATAATTTTGATACAAGATATTTTTCAATGTAGTGGTGGAGGATAGAACCTAGGTGTGCCAAACAGTCATCAAAATAAGATCCATAAATCATGAAGTCGTGCATAAAAAATTCCATACAATTATCAAGGCACTCAAAAAAATAATCAACATACATCGTTGAAAATTACCAGGAGCATTACATAGACCAAAAGGCATCCTTCTATATGTAAATGTGCAGAATGAAAAGGTAACTTTTGTCTTTTATTGATCCTCAGGGGCTATATGAATTTGGAAATAACCTAAATACCCATTGAGAAAAACAATAATGGGACTTACCAGACAATATTTCTAACATTTCATCAATGAATGGTAGAGTAAAGTGGTCCTTTTTCATGTCTTGATTTATCTTATGGTAGTCAATACAGACTTGCCAACTATTTTTCACACATGTTGGGACCAATTCATTTCTTTCATTTGAAACAATTGTTATTATAGTGTTTTTAGGCCCAATATTTACTGGGTTAACCCCTTTACTATCATATATATGATAAATGGTCCTAGTAGCAAGTAATTTATTGACTTCCAATTTTACCACTTCAAGGTGTGTGGGATTTAAAAATAAGGTTTTGATTATGAAAATAAAAGAGGAATGAGAATTTCTAAAACTTGGGGTTTGTTGATTTTAAAACAAAAATAGAAACTATATTACTAAGTGATAGAAATAGGATTGAGAAATCATGATCAACCCAGGTAAGTTTCTATTGAGGATCAATATGTCATCGATCTCAAGGGAATGGGAAGGATCACTGATTACTTTATTTATACACATTGAAACCAGTTTGCTATGTGAGTTATTACTATTTTACCACCTTGTATTTGATCAACCAATGATATTGATTATCAATGACCACTCAAAATCAAGAAACTTGAATTGATGTAAAAAATAAAACTCAATAAAGGCACCACATCAACAATGTGATGAGATGACCAGATTTGTGTCAATGATAAAATATTACACAAGTAAAGAAAATGAATATTAATGGGTTCAATCTCCTGAAATTTATCAACTGACATAATCCATTCACACACTCATGAAAGGGAACGGGTGAGAAAGGAGGCAACTGTAGTCAAATCATCACAAGATCCGGGTTATGCAAGGAATCTTGAGGATTATTGTTGCTTTGATTTTTATTTGATCATAGCAAAATAAAAAAAATTAATAAGGTATAAATTAAGAAAAATTGACAATAAACCTAGAAATTTAATTACCTTATGAAGATTACAAGTGTGGAGCTCAAAATTATAATAAAGGACACCCCCCCAAATTGATCACTAAGAAGTTTAAAAGTACACGAGATAGAATAGAACTAAAATGGGTGAATAGAGCTCTAAAGTTAGACTCACCCTTACCCATAGTCGTTCCACACCTAATAATGAGGGGGGAGGGAGTTATTTTATGGAAAATTACATCAAATATTCCACAAAAAGTGGCCAAGTATCTAAGGTACTAGGTGACTATTCATGGAAGACTTCTTTCACCATATTTATCCAGATGGTTGACTGAATAGAATGCGTGAAAATGGCTTCAAACACTTTCTACATGTGGGTCTTGGAGTTATCTTTCTAATGGAGGTCTAATCAGCCCAATTGGAATTCCAAGGCCCAAGTTATGGTTCCAATACAAAATGGTCGTCCAATCTACCCCGCCCATAATTTTTTCACATTTTGGGCCTATTTTGGGCCTCCAAATGGGCGAATTGGGCTGCATAATCTTCTATAGAAATGTATAACACACTATTTTAAATTAATAAACCCATTTTTATCCCAATTTTATGCATTTATTATCCAAATTACATATTTATGTCTACGTGCATACTTGGGCTCTTGCGCAGTCTTTCCCATTTTACTTGAATTCCATCACGGTCTTTCCAAATCACCTCCTCCTACAATGTAAACACTAAAACAAGTAAAATTGAACAATTAAACTGTGATAAAAATTAATTCATTAAATCAAACATGAAGTGAAATTTATTATTATATTTTTAATTTTCATTACAAAACTAGTTTAAAACAGTGGTGTAAGGGTGGAAAAGAATAGTGAATCATTATGCGATCATATATATAGATTTTTCAGGGAGCACTACAACATGACTCATTTATGGGAAAACCGACATGTGTGTTATAATTGCATCATCCTCCCAAATTTTTTATGTATGAAGGTTCAAAGGATTATAAGACATGGATTGAAACTAATTTTTCATTATTTGATCATCTAGAATGACATATATGCTTCAAAAATAATCTAAGCGATGGTGGGATGTTTTGAAATATGATGATATGCTCTAAGAGATGGTTTATATAGATTTCCAATCCATGTATTACAACTAATTTTTTCCTAAGACTCTGAGAGAAGATAAGTCCAGTGATTTTATGTATTTGGATCATGGCATGATGGTTGATATGGAGTATTTGACACAAATTACTAAGATTAGATGTTTTGAAATGATTTTCCTTATTGATGATCTATATAGGGAGAGACTCTTCAAGGAAGGTCTCATACATTCCATTTGATCACGGGTCAACATGTTCAGGTTGTCGACTATTACTGAGATAGTGAATCAGGAACTTATTATTGAGAATAACATGATGGAATCCAGGGGTGTAGAGTATATTAGTGTAGTCTCGCAACCCAATGGTTCAGATTCCAGTGGAAAGAAGTGTTGTTTTGTGGATTCTCATGGGGAGAGTACCAGCCATGTAATTAGTTCTAGTAGAACTATTTTCTATCATCAGTGTGGAATATGGGGGAATATGAGGAATTTCTGTGATCGATACCCTGTTGATTTATGAGATTGCAGAAGGATGGTCCACAAAAAGCATTTCTACATGACCTTCCCTCTATTAGTTAATGGAATGGGTTCAACTCCGACTCCAGTTTTTGGAGCAATATTCATAGATCCACGTCAGTCTGGGAGTTGGATTAGTAATGGTTCTTCAAGAAAATGTGGGGGTCATGGCCAAAGAATCTAAGCACTATTTGTACCTAGACAGTAGTGTAGACCTACTCTGGGTAGTGATTTTTTTTCACTAGGTCTCATTTTAGGCAAGATATATTATGTACAACCTACACCTAAGCTGTATATGGGGAGAGGTATGATTTTAGTTTCCTCTACTCTATTATCTTCTCTTTTCAATACAGGTTCTTCTTATATATTTATAATTGTACCTATTGTGGAGATCCTTGGGCTTTTTGTTCAGTTTTATGATGGCATTATGACACTTTACACTCTATTAGGGATCCAAACAGATGGAGTATGCCAGTGCAGAGAGTTCCCCCTTAATATTAGTGGGTATCACTTTATATAGGATATTTTTATGCTCTAGATGATTGGGTTTGACATCATAATTTAAATGGAGTAGATGATTACTTATTGATCCCATGTTGATTCCTATCACTGAAAGGTGACCATCACATCATTAGTGAGTAGAGTTTTTATTCCCAAGGGTGAATGGGATGTCCAATCTAGTAGATATGGACCTGGGCATCATGGGATGGAAGGGATGAAAACTCATATAGCTAGTTTATATCTAGATAATCAGGGAATTCATCAGGTGAACTTTCCTCTAATAGTGGATCATTTTAGGGACATTTTCCCTGACAAATTTTTTTCTTACCTCCTGAGAGAGAGGTTTATATTTATATTGATCTAGTTCGAGGAGCTTCACTAGTATTCATTCCAATTTATAGGTGTCTATTATAGAGTTACAGGGTCTCAAGAGGTAGCTAGAGTAATTAGAGGGAAAGTGTTTTATATGACCCAATACTTCTCAGTGGGGTTTCGCTAGTCCTTTTTGTGAAAAAAGATAATAGTATCCTCAGGCTATATATGGATAATCATAAATTATACTAGTTGATAGTTAATAACTTAAATCACTTTTCTATGGATAGATGAACTTTTTGATCATCTAAAAGGAGCTCAGGTGTTCTTGAAAATTGATTTTAGATTAGGTTATCATCACGTACATGGTCGACCTTTATACATACCATGTATAGATTTTCATAGTAGGTATGGACTGCCTAAGTTTCTATTTATGTTGTTCAATATCACAAATGCACCATGAGTTTTCATGGAATTGATGAACCACGTTTTTAATCCTTATTAGGGTTCGTTTTTGGTGGTATTCGTCAAAAATATCTTGTTGTATTATCACAATTGACATGACCATGCCAAATATCTTGATATCATTTTGGATACACTGATAGAGCATCGTTTATATTCTAAGATCACAAAGTTAAACTTATGGATGAATAAGATTCACTTACAAGGTTATATTATCATGGAGACATGAATATCAATTGACCTAGAGAATTTGAAAGATTTAGTTTCCTAAGATTATCCTAAGAACGTCTTTTAAATACAATGTTTCTTAGGAATAGATGGATATTAAAAGAGTTTCATATAGAACTTATCATGCTTAAATAATATCTTACGGTCTTTACTAACAAGGGTGTGAAGTTTTTATGGACAGATACCTACAAGACATCCTTTTAGGAGCTTAAAGGGAGACTGATGTAACACCCCGAGCTACCACAATACGCTTCTCATTCAATAATGCAATAGCTTGCATTGTACGCAACTTCGAGTTCTAAAACACCGCGACTAATCAAAGTAGCTGTTATGAATAGTAATAACCACTTTTTAAAATTATAGAAATTTTATATTTCAAAATGGACTTCATTTTTGGATTTGGAATATCGAAATTAGCCTATGTTGAATTTTTGATATTTTTCTGAGAACTTCTATTTTTTTATGAATAGTGAAAAATACTTAAAAACAACATTTTTAATCAAAATAATTTATAGTGATAAATTATACTATTTAGTGGTTTTAAAGTATAATTAGAATATATTTTTACCATTTTATCCAATGGTGGTCATTAGAATTAATTTAACATTGAAATTGGACATAAACAATTGCCAATCTTTTGATATAAATTGTTTCTTAAAAACACGCTATTTGTTGTGACAGCGGAAATTAATTATAAAATTAATTACTGCAACTTATATGTTTGGAATTTTGTAAAATAGACATCATTTTTGAATTTGGAATATCAACTATATCATAGGGTGAAATTTTGTCATTGTTCTGAAAAACTTCAATTTTTGATGAATAGTGAAACCACTAAGTGGTAGTTAAATAACTGATTATTCGTTTAAATGAAATATTACCACTTCTGTGATTTGATTTTTATAAATCCGACATACATGGTTTTCATTAAGAAGTAAAATGTGTTTCAATGAGATTAAAATAATTTTTGGTGAATAGTAACTTTTAAGTTCTTAATCGTGATTAGAGGTAATTAGTGTAGTTTAAGATAAAAATAATGTTTTAATAATATGAGATGAGCTTGACACATGTCCTACCCTCATTGGATGTGTCATTTCCGAACAATACAATCCATGGGTAAACTTGGGGACCCCATGGAGCCACTTTAGTTGGAAAATGACATAAATACCTTTTATTTAATGTTAAAGTAAAAAATGACACAAACATGAAATGTTTTACTAAAACAATTTTAACATGAGGTTATACAAGTCATATTTTTGATTATAAATAGTCATTGGAAAGATAAAAAGATTTCCTACATCTTAGTATTTTTTTTATAATTTTTAGACATTAAATAAATTAAATTATTTATGACATCATGATGATGCAGTGATGACCTCATTATTTAACGATTTAAATAAAATGAGAAGAAAATGTAAAATCCAAGGCTTACACTTGTCCAAAGCCTATTGTATGAGGATATTTAGAACCCTTATCACCTTATCCTCGAATTATACAAGTGTGGGACCTTTAGAATCTGAAAAGCATTGTATAATAGAATAACATTTCATTACTTTCCAAAAGTGCCCCTCCTCTCCACTTATAAAAGGCCCCCACCACTCCCACCTTATTCACACCTTCAAGCCATTTGGCTCAGCCAAACTCTTCCCAAATACTCTCCCAACATCCCTCAATAACTCCTAGAAGCCTCACTTTGGGCATAATTCTTCCCAAGTAAGCCTTTGTCTCAAATAAAAAAGAGTTACCCGAT
The DNA here is from genome assembly GCA_963277665.1 of Viscum album. Taxonomy (NCBI): domain Eukaryota; kingdom Viridiplantae; phylum Streptophyta; class Magnoliopsida; order Santalales; family Viscaceae; genus Viscum; species Viscum album. The sequence goes on from OY728158.1 coordinate 305,561,213, forward strand.
TTTTTAGGTAATGTCTTCTCTAATGTTGTTTTGTTTTATTTTGCTTCTCCAACCCCTTAAACTCTTTTCATTCCTTTCTTTTGTAACAAAACCAGTATCTAAAATATACTAGTATGTTTTTATGATAAGGATTTGGTTTACACTTACACACACCTTCGTCTAATGGTTAAAGAACATACTGTTTCTGTGGGTGGCGAAATACTGCCTCACGAAACGATGATTGTTCAAATTATTTTAACACCTATAATGGTGGCCATTTTGATGACACTATTTTCATATATGATATATATATTATGTTTATGTTTTCCTTATGCTTCTGTATTTCTCATTTATGTCATACCTTATGATTTCCATTATGGGTAAACGCGATAATTTCATTTTAGGAAGTGCGGACTACCGCCCCCTCAAAGTGATGTGAATCGTTAATGCCATATGTGGGATGTATAAAGGATGGAGTAAATGATATTATATATGATATTATACTGGAACTATATTATACCTTTATATAATTATGATTTCATTCCATTAAATACGAAATAGAAATGAAAGTAGCGTTCATGCGTACGTACGGCTTACGGTCTCCATAAACGGTGCATTTCATTTCTTACCTCTAAATGTTACGTAATATTATTAATGAATGTATATACTGGATATATATGATATATATGACATCTAAATCATGAATATAATTTTGGAGAAAATTGATATTCTACCACATAAACAACTTTTAATTATAAGAAGTTTATTGTTGACTCAAGTACCAAAGATCGACAAAACGACCGTTATTAACTTAAATAATTACATAATGTTCATAACATGGTAATAAGTGATATAAAAGGAATAATGAACATAATAAAAGGTTCTTAAGTAAATAGAAATTAACTCTAGTTTATTATTCAGGAGGTTAAAGAACGGTCGAGTCAGGACAAGACGCAAGGTAAGGGAATTTCTTAACCCAATTTCCAATCTCTGGGTTAATCTCCTACTTTAAAATTATGTCATGATATTATTATGTCCTATCTTGTATTTATACTTTCTTTATATGTACATATATTGAATACCCATAATAGATCTACTTTATTTAAAAAATGATCTTTGTAAGGGACTTCGTCTCAATCTCCTTTCATTGAGGCATATTTTGTTTTATACACAACTTTCTTTTATACGGTGTATAAACCCCATTAACTTTTATGTTTATTCAAAAGGTTTTCTTTCATAATTATGTGATTTTTAAATTATTTCAAAAAAGAGATATTTCTCTAAAATATATGAAAATCCAGTGCAAATGTATACATATTTAACGCAAGCTTAAAAATGTTTTCAGAAAACCCGACTCTCGAGTGTGGTAGACAGGAAGGGATTGGGCGTGGACCCATCATGGCCTGTAATTAGTCGAGAAGTCTCAGAATTTGTTATTTTGTTTTCAGAAGCTTTCATAATGTTTTCAGAAAAACACTGGAGTATATTTGAGCAATTTTAAATGTAATTATATTCTAAAAAAATTGCATCGGCAGGTCTCATGAGACAAACTAGTGTCTTGGCACGAGGCCTTGACAAAATCTTATTTGTGGTCTTGGCACGAGGCCTTGGCTACGTGGTTATGATAGTCTGGCATTATGCATTCCATCATTATGAAAGTGGTTATTGATATTTCATGTGATTATTCGACCAGTATAATATCAATGTGAACAAGTGAATGGCATTATCTCATTTTACTTTTGCCATATTATGTTGAAGTTCAAGTTTAAAAGGCTTTTGTTTTAGTTATACATTGCCTTAAATGTTAATGTTTATTTATGAAAGCTTCCGCTATATTGTTAACCTTACTAAGCATCCGAGCTCACCCCTTTCAATGTTTTAATATTTTCCAGGATGTGAAGAAGTATTTTATGAATGACCTGCAGGGATAGTCAGAAGAGGATATGAGTGTGGACTATGAAGACTTTGTTATTAGTTTTTCACTTTATGATGTAATGTAAGACTTATGAATGTATCTAGTGTTTCCAAGGCTACTAAACTAATCGGTATTTCGAGACTTGATCTTTTGTGATCATGCCAATGTTACGAAGTAATGCACCGACTCTGTTTAGCTGGGGTCGGGGCGTTACAGTTGGTATCAGAGGAAGTTTAGTACAAACCTTGGAAGCTAGATTTAGATAAACTCTGATTAGAGCACGTAGACCTAAGATGAACTTTGAATATTAGTATAGAAGAACTTCCTAGAATTTTGTTATTGTAGAGATTTTGTGAGTTTTCCGAGCAATACATCCCTGTCTGGATACGAGCAAGTAGAGGCGGCTCTGGCACAGATGTACCTAGGGGTAAAACCCGAAAACACTGCTTTGAGCTAGACTCGAACGGGAACTGGTGCACGACAACAGGCCTTACTGCACTCTTGGTTACGACACTCCCGGGGGATATGCTTTGGATAATTCTCATTTTCTTTATAAACCACTATGAAGGGTTATGAGTATATACTTCCTCAAAGAATACATTTTTATGGATTATATCCATAAATAGTTCAATTTATGTTAAGTATCTTACAAGTATTGAATTATGTATTTTGATTTATAAACTAATATAGTTTATGCCATTGTTTAGAAATGGCGCCTAGTGGAAGGAATGGAAACCGTATCAATGCACGCACTCCGTGTAGGGATTGCCCTCCTACTCAAGATAATTATGGTGGAGCTAGTGATACAACGGGTGCTGATCAGCTTCTCACCGTACTGGGACAACTCACGCAGGTTATGAATAATAACCTTACTCGTATGGAGCACCCTGATCCGCAACGTGGAGGATCAATGTTAGACCGCTTCATGAGGCAACAACCACCAACCTTCAATGGGAGTACAAATCCTATAGTAGCTGAGCAGTGGATAAATTCCTTAGAGAAAATATTCCATGCCTTGGGGAGTAGCGAAAGGGAGAAGGTTGTCATGGCAGTTTACCGCCTCACTGGAGATGCCGATCAGTGGTGGTCGTTGATTCAAAATACAAAGGAAGATGAAGAAGTATCGAGTATGGAATGGAGAGAGTTCAAAGATCTTTTCTTAGAAAAATACTTTCCACATGACCATCGAGCAGATATGGAAAGGCAATTTCTGAGTCTAAGGCAGAAGGAGGATGAGAATGTCGCAAAGTATGAGGCTAACTTTACAAGGTTAGTGAGGCATGCTGCCGATTATATACGTAACCCATGGAGTAAGATTGATCCTTTATTTGATGGGTTAAAACCATTTCTCCGTCGATCTTTAGTATCACAATCCTTCTCATCATACGAAGATATTGTCTCGTGTGCTATCAAGATAGAAAAGGAATTCTCTAAGTCTTATGAAAAAAAAGTAAAGCAAGAGAAGAAGAGAACGGTGGAACAAGAGACAGATAAAGGGAAAAAGGGAAAGAAGGATTTTCCATTATGTGATAATTGTGGGAAGAATCACCCTGGTACTTGTCTAAAAGGAATGGGAGTTTGTTATAAATGTGGAGAAAAGGGTCACCAGGCTCGTGATTGCAAGGGAAAGAAAGAGGCTATCAAAGTTTAATGCTATAATTGTAGAGAAATGGGTCATTATGCAAATGAATGTCCTAAGCGTCAGGGAAACTTACCTCAGCAAAGGCCAAGGGATCAAGGACAATCTTATGTTGTTACTACAGTTGAAGCAGAATAACTAATGTATTGGTGCTTTTGGACTCATGGATTATATTTTGGTTATTAGAATAATGTGATATATATATATAAGGATTGTACTGCAGTACTTGTTTATTTCAGTAAGGTTTTAATATTATGAAGGTAATTATATTTTTAGTATGTGACAATAAGAGAAACTTTACTTTGTTTGGGGAATCTGATAAATTGATTTTGGAATTAAGAGACCTTTTAGAGAAAGTCAAGACAGAGGTATTTTGGATAACTACAATGGTTGGAGTGGATTAAGTTGATCTTTGGATAGTATTGTTTATGGTTAAAAAATTTATGAAGATTATTTTTGGAATATTATGATACTATAGTTTTAGGAAAAGGACAACCTGTAGGGTGGGGAATAACCCGTCGCGTCGGACAAAGCTGCAGGAATCGAACCCACAACCATAGTGCGACAAGCCTTTATTTCCTACCACTAGCCTACAGGAAGTCCCTGGTTATTACAAAATAGTTTTACTAATCTAAATGGTATGTGTTAACATTTGGAACCTTATACAATTAGGATAAATAGAATATTTTTGAGTTCTGTTACCATTTGGAGTAAAAGTTGGGTTTGTGGTAAAAATTTATTAACGAATGAAAGTATACATAACAAGTATGTATATTCCCTTACGTTCTTAGTAAATCTCCTAAATAAATTCCTCAACATTATAAAAGGTAACTTAAAACAAAAATGTTGTCGGTTAACTTTTCCAACTGGGGATTCAATGACCGTTTAACCAATCACAAGTTTGTGATTTTCTTGTGGTTAAACTTTCTCCTAATCCTGTTTTCTATAACTCTCCATCAGACATTGATGGTTTGTTTCTCCTCCATATCCATATTTTCATAGAATCCTAGAATGGGCTATATCGGGTGACCTTTGTACTTATCTTGCTTTCTTTTAATGTTATATATTTATTAACCTCATTTCCGATGTGGGTTTTCCACAATGGTATTTTCAATTTTCAACCTTTTATTTTCAAAGAAAAATTTCAAATTGCGAGGACGCAATTTATTGAAGGAGGGGAGAATGTAACACCCCGAGCTTCCACGATACGCTTCTCATTCAATAATGCAATAGGTTGCATTGTACGCAACTTCGAGTTCTAAAACACCGCGACTAATCAAAGTAGCTATTATGAATAGTAATAACCACTTTTTAAAATTATAGAAATTTTATATTTTAAAATGGACTTCATTTTTGGATTTGGAATATCGAAATTAGCCTATGTTGAATTTTTGGTATTTTTCTGAGAACTTCTATTTTTTTATGAATAGTGAAAAATACTTAAAAACAACATTTTTAATCAAAATAATTTATAGTGATAAATTATACTATTTAGTGGTTTTAAAGTATAATTAGAATATATTTTTACCATTTTATCCAATGGTGGTCATTAGAATTAATTTAACATTGAAATTAGACATAAACAATTGCCAATCTTTTGATATAAATTGTTTCTTAAAAACACGCTATTTGTTGTGACAGCGGGAATTAATTATAAAATTAATTAATGAAACTTATATGTTTGGAATTTTGTAAAATAGACATCATTTTTGAATTCAGAATATCAACTATAGCTTAGGGTGAAATTTTGTCATTGTTCTGAAAAACTTCAATTTTTGATGAATAGTGAAACCACTAAGTGGTAGTTAAATAATTGATTATTCGTTTAAATGAAATATTACCACTTCTGTGATTTGATTTTCAAAAATCCGACATACATATTTTTCATTAAGAAGTATAATGTGGTTCAATGAGATTAAAATAATTTTTGGTGAATAGTAACTTTTAAGTTCTTAATCGCGATTAGAGGTAATTAGTGTAGTTTAAGATAAAAATAATGTTTTAATAATATGAGATGAGCTTGACACATGTCCTACCCTCATTGGATGTGTCATGGCCGACCAAGACAATACATGGGTCAACTTGGGGACCCCATGGAGCCACTTTAGTTGGAAAATGACATAAATACCTTTTATTTAATGTTAAAGTAAAAAATGACACAAACATGAAATGTTTTACTAAAACAATTTTTACATGGGGTTATACAAGTCATATTTTTGATTATAAATAGTCGTTGGAAATATAAAAAGATTTCCTAAATCATAGTATTTTTTTTATAAACTTTAGACATTAAATAAATTAAATTATTTATGACATCATGATGATGCAGCGATGACCTCATTATTTAACGATTTAAATAAAATGAGAAGATAATGTAAAATCCAAGGCTTAAACTTGTCCAAAGCCTATTGGATGAGGATATTTAGAACCCTTATCACCTTAGCCTCTAATTATACAAGTGTGGGACCTTTAGAATCCGAAAAGCATTGTATAATAGAATAACATTTCATTACTTTCCAAAAGTGCCCCTCCTCTCCACTTATAAAATCCCCCCACCACTCCCACCTTATTCACACCTTCAAGCCATTTGGCTCGGCCTAAATCTGCCCAAATACTCTCCCAACATCCCTCACTCACTCCTAGAAGCCTCACTTTGGGCATAATTCTTCCCAAGGAATCCTTTGTCTCAAATCAAAAAGAGTTACCCGATTTTTTAGGTAATGTCTTCTCTAATGTTGTTTTGTTTTATTTTGCTTCTCCAACCCCTTAAACTCTTTCCATTACTTTCTTTTGTAACAACACCAGTATCTAAAATATACTAGGATGTTGTTATGATAAGGATTTGGTTTACACTTACACACAACTTCGTCTAATGGTTAAAGAACATACTGTTTCTGTGGGTGGCGAAATACTGCCTCACGAAACGATGATTGTTCAAATTATTTTAACACCTATAATGGTGGCCATTTTGATGACACTATTTTCATATATGATATATATATTATGTTTATGTTTTCCTTATGCTTCTGTATTTCTCATTTATGGAATACCTTATGATTTCCATTATGGGTAAACGCGATAATTTCATTTTAGGAAGTGCGGACTACCGCCCCCTCAAAGTGATGTGAATCGTTAATGCCATATGTGGGATGTATAAAGGATGGAGTAAATGATATTATATATGATATTATACTGGAACTATATTATACCTTTATATAATTATGATTTCATTCCATTAAATACGAAATAGAAATGAAAGTAGCATTCATGCGTACGTACGGCTTACCGTCTCCATAAACGGTGCATTTCATTTCTTACCTCTAAATGTTACGTAATATTATGAATGAATATATATACTGGATATATATGATATATATGACATCTAAATCATGAATATAATTCTGGAGATAATGGATATTCTACCACATAAACAACTTGTAATTATAAGAAGTTTATTGTTGACTCAAGTACCAAAGATCGACAAAACGACCGTTATTAACTTAAATAATTACATAATGTTCATAACATGGTAATAAGTGATATAAAAGGAATAATGAACATAAAAAAAGGTTCTTAAGTAAATAGAAATTAACTCTAGTTTATTATTCAGGAGGTTAAAGAACGGTCGAGTTAGGACAAGACGCAAGGTAAGGGAATTTCTTAACCCAATTTCCAATCTCTGGGTTAATCTCCTACTTTAAAATTATGTCATGATATTATTATGTCCTATCTTGTATTTATACTTTCTTTATTTGTACATATATTTAATACACATAATAGATCTACTTTATTTAAAAAATGATCTTTGTAAGGGACTTCATCTCAATCCCCTTTCATTGAGGCATATTTTGTTTTATACACAACTTTCTTTTATACGGTGTATAAACCCCATTAACTTTTATGTTTATTCAAAAGGTTTTCTTTAATAATTATGTGATTTTTAAATTATTTCAAAAAAGAGATATTTCTCTAAAATATATGAAAATCCAGTGAAAATTTATACATATTTAACGCAAGCTTAAAAATGTTTTCAGAAAACCCGACTCTCGAGTGTGGTAGACAGGAAGGGATTGGGCGTGGACCCATCATGGCCTGTAATTAGTCGAGCAGTCTCAGAATTTGTTATTTTGTTTTCAGAAGCTTGCATAATGTTTTCAGAAAAACACTAGAGTATATTTGAGAAATTTTAAACGTAATTATATTCTAAAAAATTACATCGGCAGGTCTCATGAGACAAACTAGTGTCTTGGCACGAGGCCTTGACAAAATCTTATTTGTGGTCTTGGCACGAGGCCTTGGCTACGTGGTTATGATAGTCTGGAATTATTCATTCCATCATTATGAAAGTGGTTATTGATATTGCATGTAATTATTCGACCAGTAGAATATCCATGTGAAGAAGTGAATGGCATTATCTCATTTTACTTTTGCCATATTATGTTGAAGTTCAAGTTTAAAAGGCTTTTGTTTTAGTTATACATTGCCTTAAATGTTAATGTTTATTTATGAAAGCTTCCGCTATATTGTTAACCTTACTAAGCATCCGAGCTCACCCCTTTCAATGTTTTAATATTTTCCAGGATGTGAAGAAGTATTTTATGAATGACCTGCAGGGATAGTCAGAAGAGGATATGAGTGTGGACTATGAAGACTTTGTTATTAGTTTTTCACTTTATAATGTAATGTAAGACTTATGAATGTATCTAGTGTTTCCAAGGCTACTAAACTAATCGGTCTTTCGAGACTTGATATTTTGTGATCATTCCAATGTTACGAAGTAATGCACCGACTCTGGGTAGCTGGGGTCGGGGCGTTACAACTGACTTCAGTGCCAATCCTGATTCTTCTAGATCCAAGAAGGAGCTAAACTTTTTATTGAGATGAATTAGGTATCGGGCTAGGAGCATTTCTGATGTAGGGGGATAGAGTCATAGCATATGGATATCATTATCTGAGGCCACAAGATAGGGATTACATGATGCACAATCTTGAGTTAGATTAGTTGTTCATGCTTTGCGATGTTGGAGACACCATTTACTGGGTGTGTTTTGTGGTGTACATAGACCACAAAATCATTAAGTACATATTTACACAACATGACTTGAATCTGATTCAGTGAATGTTGGTTGAGTACCTATAGTATTTTGACTTTGACCTTACCAATATTCCTATTAAATGAAATACAGTGGAAGATGCACTAAGTAGGAGGACTTAGATGTTGGTTGTTTAGGAGGCCCATAGTGAGTGGTCTCTTATGGACTTATTTTTAGATATTAACTTGGAGGTGAAAGATATTCATGGCTATAATATCCTTTATTATTTAGTTTTGACCTCTAATATTTTGGATAGAGAGATGATGAGGTAGCTATCGGATTCAGAGGGCCTAGTCATATGGGTTTGTGTGGCAAGTGATGACCAGCATCCTAGTTGGACCTTGAGAGAGGATGAAATTATTCATATTCATGGTCATTTATGGGTTCCAATAGACATACATGAGAAGATTATGTGAGATATTCATGACTCAGATGGGGAATTTCATCCTTGAATTACCAAGATGAATCCTGATTTATGTCACCAATATTGATGACCGAGGATGAAACTTGATGTATCTTGTTTTTTCATGAGGTGTTTCACTTGTCAGTAGGTGAAGGAATAATATTAGTGACCATTTAGTATTTTACATTATTTACTATTCCCTAGTGTAAGTTTAAAGATGTTTCAATGGATTTTTTAACTGGGTTGCTGAGGTCACCTCAGGGTAGCGATGTTGTTTGAGTTGTTGTTGATCGGCTCAAGATGGTTTCTCATTTCTCAAGGATCAGAAAGACCTTATTAGTTGATGATCCTGGGTGGTTGTATATCCATGAGATAGTTAATCATCATGGGGTTCCTCGGAAAATGGTATTAGATAAGTATGATTGACTTACATCTAATTTATGGTAGAGTTTTTATAGGGAATTGGGTACACATGTGCTTTTGAGCACAACAAACCTCCCTTAGATTGATGGACAATCAGATAAAACTATACAGGTTCTTGAGGACATGCTATGAGCATGAATCCCTGATTTTGGTGGTTCTTGGGAGAGTAATATATCCCTAGTTGATTTCTTCTATAATAATAGTAATTAAGAGACTATATAGATGATGAATTATGAGGATTTGTATGGTTGGTAATGTCTATTGACCTATTATAGATAGAGGTATGTGATGTATATTTAATAGGAGCACATCTAATTTAGGAGACTTTAGAGAAATTCCAGTTGATTTGGAAACAGATGTCTATAAAATGGTAGATTTATAAATCATACACAAATCATTGTCGATGACCTCTAGAGTTTGAGTTTAGGGATCGAGTATTTTTATATGTCTCACTGAGGTTGGGACACAGATAGATTAAGATACAGGGTAATATTTCATCATGATATGTCGGTCCATTAAAGATTCTGGATAGAGTTTGGTTGGTAACCTATCAGTTTCAATTACCTTATAGGCACTAGGTCTTGCACAACGTCTTTTACATATATCAGTTGTGTCATTATCATTTATACTCATCTCATTTTCTTCATCCTATGAGGTTGATTTATAGAAATATGTTTCCTTTGAGGATAATTCTCTTCATATTGTTGATAGATGCACAAAGGTTCTATGAGGATGGTCAGTTCCTCTAGTACAAGTGTTATGGAAACATGACCATTTATAGGAAGAGATTTGGGCATGAAAGGCTAACGTGCATTCTTAGTGGTCAGAGTTATTATTAGGTGAATCTTGACCACCCATGGAAGGTAAATTCAGGTAAAAAAAATTTTAAGGTAGAAATATTATAAGATCATGGTTTTCCCAATGAGGTACATGTTTATTTTTTGTTTAACTCCATGGTTTTGAACTAAATTGAGTGAATTTTGAGATCATGGGAGTTTTGAAGGTGTGTAGGGAATTTTTGGATCTTGGATCCCAACTTTTTGGAAAATTAAGTAGGGTTGCATGGTTAGTAAATACCACATGGGATAGGGCACACAATTTGAGAAATTGTGCAAGGGTTGGGAAGAGGTTTAAAGGATCCCACAAAATTTGAGGAAACCAAGTAGAAAGGGATGAAAACTAGTACGATAGTGCCTATAGTTTTTATCATATGCATTGGGCATGGTTTTGACATGTTTATCCAAACAATGGGTATGAAACCATGAAATTTTCCCCTTGAGATAGTAAAGGGAACACAATTGGCGCACGGTTTGGCCAACTGTGTGCTCAAATTGTGATACCTAGTTAAAATGGGTTAAATAACCATTTCTCCATTAAAATATCTTATAACCTAAAATTCCTTTCTTATTTCATCTAGTGGTCAGCCTCTTATATGGGGAGCTCCCTTTTAAAGAGAATCTATAGCTTTTTCTCCCGATTCTCTATTCGAACTCAGATTTGAACATCGTTTGTCTCATTGAATATATGTCGGTAATTTATAATTCCATGAGGATTATCTTATAATATTTCAATATTATTTTTAATGAAAATGTTTTCTTCTAATATCGTGCGTAATTTTAATAAAATAAAATGATTTAAAAGAAGAAAGGATATTTTCCTCAAGAATTGTTTTCAAGTAATATCTCAAAATCATTTTATATATAAGACTATGTTATTCGATGTTACTAATGTTTTAATGAGGATATTATTCAATGATACCATTATTCTTCTTTTTAATAATGGTTTATGTTTATGATAGAATGATATTTATGAAACACTTTTCTTTTCTATCAGTTATTTTATGATTAAATGATGTTTATGAAACCCATTTCATTTCATGGGTTTTGATACGATAAATGATTTATATTCTTGTGGAACACATATGTATGATTTCATTATGAGATATTTGGGACCTATATCTCCCTCCAATGAATTGGGTAAATATTTATATCTCATGAGATAGACATAAAGGACCTTGTCTGCCAAGATGGTTATGGGAGTGAACCATGACTACCAAGATGGTTATAGGAGTGAACAATAACAACCAAGATGGTATGGGAAGTTAACCCATACTACTAATATATCCTTTTAATTGATTCTTTGACTACAATGGAAATAATTTTATATACTTATGTGTATTTCACAATTCCATGTCTTACTCCTATGTTATTATTTTAGGGATTATGTTCTTTATTTACTTACGATTCATGTCTTATTAACTTCCAATATTTATGCCATGATTCAAGTTTATGATATTTGGTATGTAGGGTGTGATATTATATTTTCATGATCATGTTATCATAACCTTATGCTCATTATTATGTTTACATGTCTCCCTTTTTTTACCTTTACTGGTCATCTGAGCTCACCCTTTTTCTTATGTTTTCTTTTCTATTGGTTATAAAGAAAGGTTTTAGTTGGGGGTACTAAATGGGAAGATATTCATGGGATATGTTGAAGATATTTCACCAAATTAGAATAATGTGATCCAAGTTTCTAAAGGAACTAAACTAATATTGTCTTTGGGTGTTTGTTTTTGTAATGAATTAAGTATTCTGTAAAAATGATGTAATTTCCATGTATAAAAATTGAGGTCACTATAGTGTCATAATTCAAAAAATCCACCAAAAATACCTTGGGTGACCCCATGTGAAGTTTCATACTTATTTATTTATCCACCAGTGTCTATTTTATTCACTCTGTAACTCCATTATATTCTATTTTCCTTGTAGTAGTCTTCTCAAAATGAATCCTTTTTTTCAATAGAATCCCCAGAACTAACCGTTTTCATACTCTCCACCATTGTCTAACCATATTCACTTAAACTAGTATCCATTATCCTTTTCCACTATATCCCTCCATCTAATGAAACTCTCAAATACCTCACACTTGTTCCTTATAAATTACACCCATAATTTTCATTTATAATCATCAATTAATGTCCCATAGAAAATGACCCTCTATAAGAAAACACCGGTTCTAGTCCCCAAAAATCCATGTGAACTATATCCAACTTCTGATTCTTTATAATTTTCCATTACATTGAGAAAGGAACCATTATTTTATTTCTAAAGACAAAATCCTTTCACATTAAATACTCTGTGATTCTGTCCTTTAGTGTTTGGAAGAAAAACATACATCCCCTTCACATATAGATGGCTAATGTGGTCATACTATAACACTGCATAAGTCAACCCTCTAGTATGTAATGCTCATTCTGATGAAATCATGAGGTAGGTCATCATGTCCTTCACTTATATTCTTATAACCATGGATATACATGAAATATTCCTTATACCATATATGAACATTGTATAGAAACCCACACCATCCATTTTATAAATAGAAATTATGTTATTTCAGAGGCTAGAATATGCAACACATCCTTCAACTCCAGTATTCATTTGTTCCTTATCTGGATTAAAAAATATCATTTCCCCACTATCTCAATATCATCATCATTCATAACATGAACATTATTAAACCTTCTTAGGTTATAGTTCTTTATGATTCCACTCTCATATATAGTATGGAATGAAGCTCCAGAGTCAATCACCCATAACCCTAATGTATTATAGGTACTTAGGAGTAACCCAATTCTATATTCCATTATGGGATTTATAGAACCACTTCTAGAGGAATATCTTCCAAATTTCTTCCTCTTTTAATTTCAATGTTTTCTAAGGTAACCATTCCTCCCATTATTCTAGAACAAAGGAGATCCATCTAGAAAGATAATCCATCTCTAGATCCTCATTACTTTTCAATTCTATTAGATTTTCCATCCAGAAAAATATACACTTCCCTCTACATTTTATATATTATCATAAGATACTGATATCTCATGTTGATGAATCTACCCATTCAACATTAGGTCATGAACATCCATGAACTTTAAATTGACATTTATTCTAGGATTACTCATAGAGGTCATTAGTGCATCCCATGACTCAGGGAGTGAAGAGTGTAATAATAGTGCCCAAATAAAGTATCCAAATGTTACTTTAATAAACAAAAAAACTTTGAATGATGTTTAAGTTATTAATGTAATAAATGATAGATCATCCTTACAATATAATCATTCTAAATAATTTTTATATTAAGAAAACTATGTCCACTACTTTCAAATTATCATATAGGTTAGTGAGGGTCTTAATGATCTTAGATGCCTCCATCACCTCTTAGATATTGTACACCATGTTTTGGGAAAGTGACATCTACATAAATGCTAGTGGTTTCTTGTCCATACTCTCCCATTATTCCACTTTCATTGATTTTATCTTGAATAAAATCAATGGAAAATTAATTTTATTCTATAGAATATAATACTCTATATAAATTTTTTAGAACCAAAAATCTATTCCATTAAAAAAATCAACTCAGACCTTACTCTCATCTAATAACATCCCTCCAGATATTGTGAAATTCCATTACTTCTTATAAATATAATATTAGAGGTTATGAAATATAAAATCATATTCTACTATAAAGAATAGGGAAGAATTACACTACTGAAATGAGCTCTGAAACACCTTCACCGGGGCCTAATCATCCAGAATAACACCAAAATTGATCTATAATACCACTTATTTGTTACACGACCACCTTCAAATAAACCCATTGGATGATACTCCACCGAAACATCATGTGTGGAATAAAAATATCTAAAATAAACTCCGTTATACAATGTAAAAATCATGGAAGAAATTCACACCCATGACAACACACTATAATGTAAATCCATTGAAATAACACATGAAAGACTATCGGATGAATCAATTAAAATAAAAAAAAGGATCAATAATAGCAATGATTACATGGTTCAAGAATGAACCCTAATCTATAGGGGAATACTTTTTTACTATATTCAAGGAATTAAAGATGATTAAAATTCTTAATCATCACACTCAATATCACTCGATATCATGATCACAATGTGATTATACTATGCTTAAATATAGTAATGTAGTCAATACTTCTAGTCACCAGTACTATTTTATCATCCTAGGTTTCTATATAACTTATCCAATATTCATGAATGAGCCATTGTGTAGTCAAGGACTCCCACTTCCTTAACTAGATATTTCAGTTCAATGTTCTGCATTCAATTTTTTTTCTAGATATGAATTCCAATGTATCCTTTGATGTTAAATACCATTATAACCTTTGGTTTTTATCCATATAAACATCCGGTGAACTGATAGTCATTGTTACTCCATCTCTCATACATTAATTTGAAGAAAGTCCATAATATTTTTACTACTTACAGCTATCTTAATCAACCATTACTTTAAAATTTTTCTCACACTACAAATATTTTAGTTTTTGAAGTATTCATGATCATGAATTGTATTTATGAATCATGAATCTAACCTTAGTATGATAACTATGGGTGTAAGTAGGGAAACATGAATCATATAGATTCAGGTTTTTAGGGAACCCAGGAAACCCAGATCCTTAGTGATTTGGTTAAAACCATAAAAAACTACACTTTAATCAACCAAAATCTCACATGCATTGGCGCGGTGAAAAAACAAAACCACTGGTAGTTTACTCCAACTAAGTGTATCTAAAGTAGGTATACGTTTGACCCTAATCAGTAAAAAAATACATTATTGATCTCAATCATAATAAGTCTCTCAAACATTAATGGAAACCTAAGTACATACAATGGAAATATATAAAGAAATAAATAACAATAAGTTTAGATTACTTCAAAGGATGTGTCCTACGCATGTAGGTGAAACACAGTTCTTCTTACTTTTATTATAATCAGAAGATATAGGTGATTAAAAATAGATTACAAAATGAAAGTAATCCTCACCAACATCACAACTCTCTAATAAATATCAGATTGAATCTCTCTTTGTAATGATGTATCAACTTGTTTAAATATTAATATTAGTTATGAATCATTATGTATTCTAAACTAAAATAGAATTTATCTCCCAATAATATCCAACTTAAGTTTGTTTTAGGGAAACTTTTTAACTCTATATACTTGGAATACAACTACATTATTCGTTTTCTCCATCATTCTATTCACCCAAGCCCCATTAAGGCATGATTCTGCCTTAGAATATCATGATTTATCACCTTGGAAAACATATCTACTAGATTTTGTCTTCCCACTATATTCTATAGATCTATCTCATTTTCCCCAAAAAAACTTCCAATGAAATAATACTTCATATTGATATAATTCATTCGAGCATGGAACACTGTATTTTTAGCCAGTTGGATTGCACTTTCGCTATCATAAAAAAACACTTCTCATTACTGAATCCTTCTGAGATCATTCAGAAATTGCATTAACCATATTCTTAATTTCCTATATTTTACTAATATAACATACTTTTCTTTTTTTTGTACTTAATGTAATAATATTTTATAGTTGTGACATCCAAATTATTTAATTACCTTTATAAGTAAACATGAATTTAGTTATGCTCACTCAATTTTCTAATGCTCTAGTGAATTTTGTGTCAACAAAACCTTATAATAAATCTTTCTCTCTAAAACAAAAATCCTCATTTTTCATTCATTTCAAATATTAAAGGATCCACTTGATAACTTCATGATGTTAATTTCCTAAATTCAATATAAATATACATAAATATCTTACTTAAAATGAGATATCTTATGGGAATATTCCCTAAATATATATATATATATGATATTTATAAACATATATATATATATAGAATGTGTGTCTACTTTCATGGAAATAAATTGGGTATATTATTTGTGTTTTGAACACCTGAATTCTTCTCCATTGATGTTATCATTAAAAGAAACATTTCATAAGTTGAAATGAATGAGAGTAAAATGTATTCATGTATATGATGAATGATTTAGTTGAGACATTAATAAATTCATTATAAATGTATGAATTAATGCATACACCACTCGAGAGCATCCTCAGGTTCTATATAGACCCTACGTTAATATGATGGAATGTGTGGGTGTGAATTTTAGATCCTCATGCATGGAATATACTTCTTAACATGTTTATCTCTTTCATATACCACCTCTTCATATAGAGGTACTTGCATATTTTGGAGATAATATGGATCACATTCAAACGTAGAATGAATCTGTGCAACCCATGGATATAGTATAGAGGTGGGAAGATTTTATTTACCACTTTTTGGTCTCTCTCAAACTAATAATAATGAGATAAAGAATGATGCAGTGGCTCTCTAGTGTAAGGTACACTCATTTAAAATAGTGGTTCCTAATTTATTAGATTCATATGAAACCTAATATTGGTATTATAGGGAACCCGTGATTTAGATATATGAAATCTCATTTTTAAATTAAGAAAAAAACCAAAAACAAAGCCTTGGTTTTTAGGTTTCTCAAAAACATAGAAAAGGGTTTACCCTTACCTAGATAGGCCATGTGAATGTAACCAAGGCCTTACCCTTACACAATTGAGATGTGTGAGGGTAACCAAGGAATTACCCTTACACAAGCAAGGATACTCGAGGCATACCTTTATGTGAAGGGTTCAAATAAAGGTAGTTTGTATTATAACCCTTGTGCAAATGGTTTGCATTAAGGTGTTATTTAAGAGTATGATATTGATTATCCTTACATGTAATAGTAGTACAGGGTTTTAAAATATCACATAAAGGTAAATAGCTTACGCGTAAAGGTTATGTAATTTTTAAAAGGGCTACATAAAGGTAACTAGCCACTTACCCTTATGTGAGAGGCTACATAAATGTAGTGATGGTTTTCTAAATGGATATTTATAGTTAATGCCTATATGTGAGATAGTACCTTTACACAGGGGTTCCTGAAGGCTGTATAAAGGTAAAATGAGACCTACCTTTAAGTAAAGCATTCACATAAAGGTTATTTCCTCTATACCCTTATGTAGAATAAGTTGCATAAAGTTAATATTTGTATTAATTTTACATAGTACAATGTATTTAAGAGATGTCAAGGTAAATAGTGACTTACCTTTACACAAGGGATTTTAGATGGCCTACCTAAGGGTAGAAGGTTTTACCCTTATACTAGAATACCCCTATGCATAAGAGTAATCATAATTATTTTAAAATTATTAAAAAAATTATAATTTAAAATGATTTATATGGTTTATAAAATTTTTATAAATCCTTAAAAAAGGTATTTTTGGGAATATTTAATTTATAAAAAATTTATAAATTAATTATTTAGTTATAAATGGTTTATAAATAAATTAAATAAATGTTTATGAAACATTTATATACCAAAATATTATATGTTAATATTTTAAATACCTTTTAACCAAATTATATGGTATGTATTATGATCTATAAATAAAAGTTTTTATTTATAAATCATAAGAAAAATAATTTATAAAGGGTTATAAATTATTAAATAAGGAAAAAATATAAAATGTTTATATTTAAATTATGAATTGTTCATAATTAATAATTTTGAATTGGTCAAGATAAAAGGGATCTAATGTAGATATTATTTAATCCACATCAAAATCATTTTGATGAGTGATATGATCAAGGTTTAAATAATGATTAAATATGTGATATTAGTTTATGTAAAATTTTTACATAATTGAAAATAGATTATAAATTTTTTATAACTCCTAAGATTTCATATATTTAAAATGGAAATAACATATAATGAAAAATATGAAAGATTTCATATTGGAATGAATATAGAGTTTTTATATTTATAATTATGAAATTTCTATAATGTTAAAGCTAAAAATTTATAAAATTTTTATAATTTGATTTTATTTATGAATTGTTCATAAATGTTTATCCCCTATTTGAATATTTGAATTGTTCATTTATTTAAAATTTTATTCTCTACTATATAAATGTTTAGTAAATTGTTTAAGAAATTTGAATAGTGTTTATTTTTAGTTTAATTATTAAACTACTTTCAAATAGATCCTTGTATTACATTCTAGGAATGTATCAATAATGAATTTAGTTTTTTATCTACCATGAACTCAGTTTGTAACTAATGTTATGAAATTGAATTTAGTTATTGAATATAGTTTTTGTATATTTTATTTTTGAGTTATGATGAATTTTATTCTCTCTTGAGTAAAGTATCCTTGGGTAGAGGGACTTGGGATTTGAATACCTACCTACTTGAAGGCTTATACCTTATCTGGGCTGGTAAATGAGGTTGGTTATGTATCACTCTGGGCTTACTCATGTGGATAACTCTATACCTTTACATGAATTGTTTATGTACCTTATAAATATAATGCATATAGACATTTATGAATATGTTGGACTTATATTTTTGGGTAATTAACAGAAACTTGAGGGTTATATAAAAAGTTACACATCAATATGGTTTGAATATATTAATTAGGTGGAGGGATTATGATTCAAAACTAAATTACTAGAAACATACTTAAAAGGAAATAACATGAGATAAGATGGTGATATTGAAATCTCATTAAAATACTATGTGTAAGATTCCTTCCAAAGAGGCACTTTTCTAGACCTTGATCATCCAAATGAGTAGTTTTCATGCCAAATCTAGGTGCCCCTATATTATCTTGTTTAAGAGAAGAAAGTAAAAAAATGACACGAGATTGTATTTTCTTGTAGTTTTATGATAAATCCAGGTTCCCTGAGATTTTCCTTGGTTTGATTATTTTTTGGTGTTTTATTTAGGTAACACTTAACTAGGAAGCCCTAACAGTTAGGATACCATAGGAATAGAGTTGAGTTTAACCATATTAGAAAAAGAGTTATCTATTAAGATATACAATAATCATATATGATGTGATTTGGATGATTCCTTACCTAAATAATTAAGTGGTGAGATGAATGCTAAAGAGGACTCATTGGTTAATGAAATATGGAACTTGGAATACTAATAGATATGATGCACAAAACGGGTCATCATTTTAGTGGGATCCCATTTTAAAAAGTCCTTATTAAATGGTTAATAATACACAATACTCATCTGATAAAAGATTTTTTTGTTTGTAAGTGTCATGTTCATCATCAAGATAAAAAAATTAATTATTCCTTTTAAGTAGAATATTAATGTAAGTTACTACTAAGACTAATAACTTAATAAAAGTTATTTAAAAAATGATGATTTAATACATGTTCTTAAGAAAAATTCAATGTATTAGAACAATTCATTCCTTGGTAAAAAAGTGTTGAAGTTGTTCAAAAAGTGAATATATATACTTATGGAAGCATAGAGTGAATATTTTAAGGCTTTAAATGAATTAGATGCATAATGACCAAAGTAATATTAGTCTCTACTCATATACATAATAGGATTCGGTACATAAATTATTTAAGTAATTTTAGTATCATATAATCAATATGATTAGGTATGTAAAATGATGTTCAATATGATTGAATAGGTTGATAAATCAATGAGACTCTAGGATTACATAAAACATTAATGGTTATAGAAATAAATTTTATTATTCTCATAGATATATAATAAGAAATATATGATTTACAAGTGTTGTAAATATAAAAAAGGTCAGAAGATAAAAAGAATTGATGATTAAATTTTTCTTCCAAGTAATGGAGTAATGGAGTTGCTACATTGATAACTTTTATGCTTCAATCATGGATAAAATCATCATAATAAGTGTATTTTATCTTATTTATATATTGATAAGAGCATGTAAACAATAGTTATTTAAATGATATGAGATGAGATTTTTTTTGATACATATATTTATAACTTGTTTAATTCTATAAAAAAAACTTTAAGGAGAGACTAAAAATGGATTATTTTGGTTAGGGAATTTATCTTATTGTCATCCATGTAAATTTTATGAAAATATGATTTAATTTAAAGAAAATTTACCTGATATTCTCAAATTTTTGGGAATATATATAAACTAGCCATATGATTTTTAGGTTCTAAAGTACAGTATAAATAGTACAAGTAGGTAAAAGTTAAAACCATAAGAAGAAAAGTCGGTTGAAAATATCAAAAATATTTTTTAATCTAATAAATATAATTGAAACCTAGGATTGTCAAAAAAGAAGATTAATAATTCAATATGATTGGATTTTCTAAGATATACCTGAAGGAGTTTATAAAAATCCATGGAATTTCCATGTCAGTTATGGATGTTATAGAAATTAATTCTTCATTTTGAAAGGTTTATGATACCAAATGTATATTTTAATAAATTATTCCATTCAAATAAAAAGATTCCAAACACATAGAATACAATATATGATATTGTTTATTTCTTAATATTTTTATTGAAAGGAAATAAATATTATTTCTTAATACATAAGAGTTTTTGTATCTTAGCAAGATATTTTGAAGAGAATATAATTTTTAAGAGGATAGTGGGAGTTTGTTTGTACTTAAATAAGTTCAAAGTTAACAAATAAATAATTAAACCAATCTAAGTTTAAAGTTAATTTTATTTAATATCCTAATAGATTTAGGATGTATTAGTAGACAATAATTTAAGTTTTCATATTATTTAAAGGAAAAAATTTAATGTAATAGGGTTATAAGAATGATGATGATGAACTTAGAAAGCATTCTATGTAAAAAAAATATAAGTTTACATTGTAACATTTGATGTTGTGAATTTAATATGTTTGAATATGTTAAAAGAGTTGAACAATTAGGAATATGATTCCCAAGTCACACTATTATTCAAAATAGCTTATTTCAGAGATATTTCTCACTAAATAGTTTAGTGGGAGGGTTTTTTCATATGATCACATAGATATGAGACATGAATTACATATGATGTAATGTGTTAACAAACCCCATAAAGTATAGAAAAAATTAGGCTAATCTGGTATTTTATCATATATTATATGATAAACTGATGCTTATGTTGAGTTTGTTAAATATTCTAAAAGAGTTTAAGACTATTAAAATATATCATATTAATGGTAAACTCTATATTATCATTCTTCAATGTTGGCGACATAAATGTGTATATAGATATACATTTAGTGAAGTGTAATGATAATTGACTTCTCAAAGTATGACTTTGATTTTATCCCTGCCCAATGTTCATCATGGATTATCATAGGTTACGATGAAATATTAAGGTTTTCATGATTAGGATTATTGTATTGAGATATATAATATGACCATAATGCACAAAGATAAGAATATGATTATTTGTGTGCATTAGATAACCCACTTATTATACCACATGGAGTTTCATATAGATGTTTTTGGTATACTAGGGGTGCATGGATCATATTTGAATCTCCACTACATAAGGTTGGAAAGTTACCTATCATGATAACCTTTATACTTTGATACCCTACTTACACAAGTCTATATATTGACTTAGCTAATATAGGTGTGGTTAGATATGTTTTTCATCATGTTGTTGTTTGGGCTTAACCAAGATGTGATCTATCCTCTCATAAGTATAAAATCTAGACCCTCGATTGAGATTGAATGTAGGAGTGTAATACCATACCTAGATATTTTATATCTATATAGATAAGGGACATGTGATGTTCTTATCTATAAGGATGAATGAAATTTGATATATTCATCGATCAGATCGGTCTGCACTTTGAGATTCAATAAGAAATGAGTTGGCTATATGAAATTGACATGATCCATGTCCCATGGTCACATGATGTCTTGGAAAAAGTTAAAATATAATAATTCACACTTACATATTGTGTAAACTTGTGGATACAGGTATAAATATAAATTTGTTTGATGGAGATCACAACAAATCCCTTTATATCTAGATTAGAATTGAAATTTTTGTAGAGGATACACTTTGCTTACATATATGGATCCAAATATTTATATTTTTTTCAATTATATAAAGTCCCATAGGGTCAAAATATTTGGTTGAATTAATGGGAATTGATATTGACTCAGAGAGCTACTCGAAAAGTGTTTTAGAGTTAATCCAAAAAAAAATTGGATAGGTATCCATAAGGTATTACATATGATGTGATACAAGGTGAAGTTAATGAAATATTTCCAAAAGTGTTTTGGAAGATATCCAAAAGATGTTTGGATGTGTTTTCACATGTTATTATATATGATACAATATAAGGTAAAATAGAACATAGTCAATTTGGATTTAGTGTAAGTGGGATAGTGATAGGAATATTCCATAAATATTTATATATATGATATATATATATATATATATCTTTTATTTCAGATTGCATGGAAATGAATTTGGTATATTATTTGTCTGTTGGAAACCCAAATTATTCTCCTTAGAGGATATCATTAAAAGAAATGTTTCATAAGATTAAATGAATGAGAGTTAAATGAATTAATTGATATGATTCATGAATTAGATGAGGCATTAATACATGAATTATAAACACATGAATTAATATTTACATCACCTAGGATCATCCTTAGGTACTATATAAAACCTACTACAATATTATGGAAATTATGGATGTGAATTTTAGAACCTCATTCTTGGATGATACTATTTAACCCAGTGCTCTCTTTCATCTTTTTCATTTACATATAAAGATACTAGCATACTGTGGACAGAATATGGATCCCATCTTAATATCAAATGATTATACAAAACCTATGGATATACTATAGAGGTGGGAAGTTTTTTTTCCACTTTGTGGTCTCTCTCAAACTCATCCTACGGATATCGAGAATGATGTGGTGTATCTTCAGTGTAAGGTACACTCATTTATAGAAGTTGTTCTTAATTTATGTGTATTGCATTTTAATTTATCATGTATGGGAGATTGTCATATTTGGTTTCTAATTGATTAATCTATGTATAATAAGTGTTATTATATTTATAAAAAACCTAAAAATATCCATCCGAGTAAAATATATAAAACACATTAAACTTATGACAGCTAAATCATGTGGAACTTTCTCTTTGTACCAACGCTCTTCTTCCATTGCTGGTGATTATACTTCTGATAGTTTTAAGTGTTTGGTGAGAGGATTAAAAAATGGATTACATCTAGCCATATTAAAATGTTTAATGATATTTTGGATATAATACATCTGAGATAACACAAAAGTTTTGGTATTCATATATCTTTATATCCTCTTACATAAGATCTTCTTGTCTTCCCCATGATCTTTAATCTTGAAACTTTTAGAAAACATATTTTTTTAGTTTCTAAATAATCTCACCATCTGGTTTAATAAATAATATTTCCTCAATATAAAAAATAAATATAATGAAAATACTAACACCCCACTACTTCTAATAACAATAGTGATCAACATTTCATCTCTTGAATCCTTCCTCCAATATAAGTCCATTGAATTTTTTATTCCACTACCGTTGTGTTTTCTTAAGCCATAAAATATTTTATTCTGTTCACATACAAAATTTCAATACCCAAATTTTAACACATATTTCCTATTTCAAGTAAATTTCTTCTTACAAATCACCATTAAAGAAATTTGTCTTAACATCTATATGATATAAGTATAAATCTTTTGATGCCACTATACTTATCACTGTTTGGATGGTATGATGTTTAAATACCAATGAGAATATTTTTAATAAATAAACTCTTTTCTTTTGTTGAAAACATTTAAATAATATTCATTATTTGTAAATTTTCATTCCATTAGCTTATTACATAATGTGGTAAACCCATTTATTTTCTAGTGATTTTTCCCATCTATAATTATATCCATATTCCAAGTTTTGTTGAAATTTAATGAATCTATCTCTTTATTCATAGTTAAATCCCATTATTTTGATCCACTAAGTAATACCAATTCTTATAAATATCTAGTTTCTATATCCTTTAATATTGGATAATTCAAATAAGACCCTAATCATTGTACTTCTCCCCTAATTCTCATCAATCTTCTCAATTAAATCAGTTGCTCTGAAATGTTTAGTTCAACTCTATCTACTAGTGTCTGAAATTTTGGTTCTTTAAATTCCATAGTCTATACTTATAGTTCTATCACTAAAGATTTATCCACTCTAAAACTTATGAATTATATCCATTTAGACTTTCTATTGTAATTATAGTTCTTCCAACACTCACATACATGTTTTTTGGATGTTGTAAAATTTTAGAATCATTACTCTGTTCATCCTTGACTTCATCAGTTATTTTTTCTCATACTTCTACCTTAACCAGGTTCTGGTAATTCTATATAATTTTCTCATTAAATAGAACATCTAGACTCTTGAAAACTTGTTGCATTCCACTATTCTAAAGTCTATATAAAAAAATTTCATCACCATATCTGATGGAAGAACACATTTTTGGATTTTTCATCAAGATTATCTCCATCCTTGTCATTTATACATATATATGATAAAATACCAAATATTATAAGATGATGAACTTATGTTCATTTCCAAAAACAGAATTCCTCTAAAATTACCTGATCGACTATCGATTTTGGAATTATGTTGGAGAGATATGTCATTGTATTAGATATATCCACCCAAATCACCATAGGTATTCCTAGGTGAAACTGTATACTTTGAGTTTTCTCACTCAAAGTCTTATTCATTATTTCACCCTCTCCATTCTAATATGGAGTTATGGGAACCATATTCCTAGGTGAAACTGTATACTTTGAGTTTTCTCACTCAAAGTCTTATTCATTATTTCACCCTCTCCATTCTAATATGGAGTTATGGGAACCATATTCTCATGAATTTTCCCCTTCTTCTGAAATAAGTTTAAAATTTTGTATCTAGTGTACTTTAAACTATTTTCAAACCATATTCACTTTAACTTCTGACCACATACCTTTTCCCTCATATATTTACACTGAATAAAAATTTTAAATACATCATATTTATGCTTCAAAGTGTAATTCCATACTTTTATTGTAGTATAATCAATGAAAGTTACAAATTAAAGAGAACCATTGTAGGAATAAACAAAGGTAGGTCCCCAAACAACTGAGTAGAAAAGTTATAATTTCTAGTTCTTGGTATTTAATCCATCTAAATTAAAGGACACCCTTATTTTCTTTCCTATAAAAAAACTTTCACACTTTAGTATTTAGGTGTGATCAAGATTTAGTATTATCTTAGTTATTATACTTTCGTATTCTCTTACTAATATGAACAAACCTATACTTCTAAAAAAATTTAATCTAAAAAAGTTTTACTTCTAGTAACTATAGTCCCATCTGAATTTCTGGTCAAGTACAGAATCTCATTTTTAACTCCCCATGAAACTGTCACGAATCCTTGGGTAACATTCTATACCATATTTTCAAAATTGGTCTTATAGTCTTCTTTATCAAATTTCCTATTGGAAATAAGATTATTCTATAAAATAGGGATGTTTTGAAATCCCATTAGAGTCTAGAATCCCATGTTATTCATTTAGATTTTAAATTATCCTATTCCAATAACTTCCAGGGATTCATCTTATACAAGTTAAACATTCCCAAAATTCTATGATACATAGTTGGTTGTGAAAATTTTATTACCTATTGAATGGAAACATTTTCAAGATTCAATCACTCAAAATTCTACCATATTATTTACACTCATCAAGAAATTATTACTATCTTCTACTAAAATAATAGAATTTGAACTACTAGGGATTAAATTCTATTAGTTTCCTCCTTGAAATTTTTTTTGTTCTTCTTGACTGGATGAAAATTATTTTTTATTATTATGAAAACTCTTTTAAGGAAGAAGTGAGAAACCTAACATGACATCACCACATCACCACGAAAAAACATACAAACACAATGACTGGAAATGTATCATTCACTGATTAAAGATACCCATTGATCATATTTAAATCATTCATATGATATGATTTTGGTATTCCTTCTAAAAACTTTAATCTGAATAACTGATGCAATATTTAAAAATTTTCAATGGATATTGTTTTCTTAAACTTATCCACAAAATCCTTCATAACATCCACTATAGTTTACTTCTCCAAATTATTAAAAGTAATATTTAATTCCAAATACATTCTTACCAGTTACAAAGTCTTCCTATCGATCTTTTACCATTAAATCTTATCCATTGTGTCAGTATTAATACCTTTTAATGGTATTTATTAATCTGTTTTTATGAGATAATCTTCTATCTGCATCTTCTAGAAGCTAAAATCCATTCTATTAAATTTATCCATCTGGATCTTCCCATTATCTAATTTCATTCTTAAGCTGCTAATAGTGTCTTATCCTCATGTACTAAACCGCATGATTTGATACTAGTTGTAGGGAACCCAAAAATTATGATCCTTATTTCTTCCAATAAAACCACCAAAAAAACACCCTTTGATCCACCAAAATCTTGCACATGGTATCATAATGAAAAAAAAACCTTCAATAGTTTCATCCTACTAACTATACTAGAAGTAGTTAGACATTGCACCATACTCAACGCATAAATTCTTCCTTGATCCAACACACAAGAATACTCACAAATATTTTAGGCAAGAAATTACATGAAATTGAAATACATAAATCAAGAAAGAACACGTATTTTAACCTGATTTAGATAATTTTCTTACATACATGGGATAAAAACACTACTACTTTATTTTATTATAAATAGAATATATAGGTGATTATAAATAGATTTCAAATGAAAAGAAATACATTCTAAAATTATATCTCTCGAATAAATCATAGATCAAAACATGATTTTAATTAAATTCCCCACTTTCTTAAATACTAATCTTATCTAGTCAAACAAGTTAAACATACTCCCCATAAATCACTTATCATTAAACATAACCTCTTGAGATTGATTACCACCCTAGTGACCCTTCAACCTTGTTGAACTTCTGGATCTCTAGTTCTCTACTATAAAAAAAATCAAAATATGAAAACTTCTAAAGAACCTTCTACCTTTGGATAATTAATGCTACCACTCTCTATAAATCACTTCCATCCCATCATTCAGTGTAAGAAATTACTGTGAACATAATTCCAATGGAAGAACTTTTGGTGAACTAAAACAGACTTCCCCTCCCAAAAAAGTCATGATTTTGTGATTCTATGTTATTTAATTTGATTGAATTTATGGATAGTCTATGAGGATATACTAATTTATGATATAAAAATATCCACATTATATGTTATGAACCTGATATTAGAGTATAAATCCCCTTGTATTTCAAGTGTGTTTCTATTTATTTTTCTATCAAATCATGTGAATTTTATCCACTCTTGGTTGTTTATGGTCTCAACATATCTTGGGAGTGGGTTTAGGAGGAACAAGGATTAATTTTAGGTGAAATATTTTAGATTCCACTAGCTAGAATGTGAGGCACCACCATCCATCCAATGGGTTAACCAAATGCCATGTAGTTTGTCTGGACCCACCGACCAATTTGTAGACTCCTATATGGGTTTTTTAGTTATTGTGGCCTTTTAATATTATCGTAAACCTCTATTTTTATTATCACTCATTATCCCCAATCCTCACTTGACCTGTATAGAATTATGGGGCTCTATTTGTTGATTTTGTCTCCTTCCTCCTCTTCTATTCTCCATTTGAAGTGCCATTTGTTCTGAAAAATCTCATTCAATGAGTCTAATCCTATCATATCCCTAGATTATTCCTTATTATTTATTATTATTACTAGAACCTCTATTGTGATGATTTTGGGGATAATCCTATATATTTGGTGTGTGGGGCATGGTTTGGGTGGTGGTTTATGGAAATTGAACTATGCTACACTTGAGGTAGGAAGTCCTTACCATATTACAACTTTTATGTAATGATGTATGTCTTGATTAGAATGTGGGAGTGTGTGTAGCCTATGAGACCATGTTGGGATATTTATTTACATATGGGTGTGTGTGTGTGTCCCTATTTTGATATTATTATCATGAGGGTTATAATTACATAGTTTTTATCTATCTATGAGATGATTGATTCATAGAATATATTGTGTTATTGGTGAGAATTATATTGTGGTTAGCCGTCGATAAGATGTTTGAGTCATGGAAAAAATTAGGTTATTGGTCCTAATTATATTTTCGATATCCATCAGTGAGATGTTTGAGTCATGAAAATAATTACATGACCTGGTTTAGATTATGTGACTAGATAGACATGAATTATCTTTCGACATGGGGTTGAAGTAGTTAGGACTAAAGTTCATGGCGACCTAGTTTGTGTATGATGACCCAATTTGTAGTGTGATTATATATTATTTATTTCCATTCATTTCATACACCTTTTATACACATATTTATCTTATTATAAGGTTTTTTTGGTGGTGTCCTACTATGTTTTATACTCACATGATTCATGGGAATCTCGGTGAATATGCTGAATTTGTAGTCAAGGATCCAGTGAAGAGAAAAGTCCATATGTCAGGTAGTTGAGCAAGAGAAGAAGGGGATTGAGGAGACTCCAAAATATTTTGTTTTAACCACTCATTTAACTTTTGTTATTTTTTTTATTATTTTACATTGATTCACTACATGAAAGAATCCTATTTACTGGATATTACTCATATATACCATCTTATTACTGAATGCATATTTTTTCCTTTCCTTCCACTATATTATGTGGGTGTTTTTTATTCATTTATTTTTTATGTTTTCCATTCTATTTAGGATTTTTAGACTTCTTATACTAATGGAATAGTCTCCCCAAGTTGTTGTTCAAGACCTCTTCAGTAGTTAGTGGAATCTTGCATGTGGGGAGGTGCGCATAAGGTCAAATGTAATGTTATCCTATATTGGTTTATTTAGGTTGGGGTGTTAAACAGATGATGTTACAATCTATAGGGATAGAGACAACATATTATATGTTGTGATGTGGCTTTAAATAAATAACTTTAGATTACCTGATAATATTTAATTAATCGATTGGTAATGTGGTGGTAGTGATTAACAGAGATGTGTGATGAGGTATATATGTGTATCTAGGTGATGATTAAAGGATATAATTGAAAGTTATGAAGATTTTATTATATTATTGAATGATAATAAATGTGGTAATAAGTTATTTATATAAACTAAAGAGGTTATAATAAAATAGTTAATGTAATTTTTAGTTGTTGTTATGATAATTATCACCATCTAGAATTGAATTATCCAGATAAATTGTATACATTAATTTTGATAAAATAGAATGCTATATCTATTTCACTTTCAAGATCGGTGTTTTGGTTTTATTACAAAGGTATATGACATCTATTGTTTTATTTAAGGAACTAACCTTTATCATGGGAACTTGAAGATGGGATGGGAGTTTTAAATAATTCTTTAAATGTGAACTAGTATAATGATGAACTATTGTTTAAATATTTTAAATTTTTAATTGGTTATCAATTTACTCACATAGAAGGATTAATTTTTACATGTAACTGATAGGTTTTACTAGAGTGTTTTTTTCCTGGTTAGGATAGAAAATTTGTGTTGAGTTTGGCTTCATTGAGTGTTGATTCTTACTAAGTTATTTAGTTATCTATTGGGAAATATTTTGTGAGGAGATTTATCATGATCATATGTATTTGTATAGAAACCTTCAGTTTTTTCTATAAAGGTGGAGATTTTCAAATACTTTTCCAGTGATGAATGAAGGAACTTATCAAGATATGAAATAAAGTTATAAGAAAGTCTCGTATTTTTTTATAATGATGTTCTGGATGTAATGAATATGGATATCTTGAATTTTGATGTTTTAGTAGTTATAAATGTGTTTTTTATTTTAGGTGATTGTGTGATACTACTGATGTGGATAATTCATATGGGAATATACATTTTGTTATACACATTGTTTATTGAATATGATTTTTTCCCATTGCATAATGGTTAGTTGAATTTTTCTTGAATAGAATATTTATAATGATATATACATACTTAAAATATATTTTTAAATGTATTTCTTGAGACTGTGGAAGTTTAGGTAGTATAATTCAATAATTTACCTTGTTTAGTTATTGATTTCTATTTATTGGTTAATATAAATATGAACAAAATTCTTCTTTTAGAAATGAATGGCTTAAAGGAATGAATATATTTATTGATCTTGAAATAGTTTATTTTATTTATATAGATGAAAGTTTCAATATAAGTAGAATTTAATAATTTGAGTTTTCTTATAAGAAGGAATTTTCACATACTTAGAATTTGGTAATCATTTTAGTTTCCCCAAAATCATTAGAACTCGTTTTAAATAAATGAGGTTTTCTAGTGGTTTAGTTGAAAACTATAAGTAGTTTCAATAGAAATATTTTTTTGGGTATAAAAGGTTTAAACTATAATATTATCCTTAATGGAGTGTATGATTGAGAAATAAAATTCATCAATTAATCTAAAATATGGTATTTCCTTTGCGATGACATGTTGGTAATTTTATATTGATGTTTGAATTTTTAATATTTGTGATGAGAGTTTTTAAATATATATTATATTATTTAAAACACTTATTTGAAATCAATTCCTCTATATATTCACCTTTTAAATTAATTTACTAGGAGTCTAGAGTTATTGGATGTTCTCAATATGGAGTTCACCACCATAAGGCCTTTGGGTCAGTAAGGATTTTGGGCCACCTCATGGCCTTCGTGCCACCTCAAGGCCTTCAGGGCCACCTCATTTGCAGTTGCACAGACAGATTCTACAAGGAACTGCTCTAGAGGAGGAAAGAGCAAGGTGCATCCACCAGATAAGGGCTAAACAGACTTTGGAAGAATGAGAGGGTATGGAATTTTCCATCGATACCGCGCATGTGAACCTTCTCACATGGAAATTCTAGCCGAACAGTCTTGCAAAGGTGGAGAGCTGGTCACAATGTAGATACTGGGGAGGAGTAGTTTCAAAGTAGTCATAGTCTATATGATTTCATTAATACCTAAGGGTCATGTAATGTCTCCAAGACTATGAGTAATGTAATTCCTAATCCTACAGGCCCTTTTAGGGTTCCCCCTCATCCCTTGAAAGGGGGGTTATCATAAAATCAATAAAAAATAAGGCCTTTAGTCCATTCAGTCAGTCTATAATAAAGCACATAAATAATTACATTCAGGATTGTTTACGATTAAAAAATGAAGAATATATTGAAATAGAAATGGAATCCTTAAAACCAAGATTGATATAGTCTAAATTATATATCTAAAGTTATTGAAGATATAATTTTCTCTCATTTTTACATTCTATCAAGATTTTGATATGCTTAATGTTTTATCTATAACTCAAAGTTTACATTTTTATAACCCTCATGAAGAGATGAATAATTGGTGTAAATTTAATATCCATTGAACATTTTATCTCTCTATGATTTCTCCCTAGGTGGTGGTGGTGGTATATGAAATGATGGTGGACCTCCCATGAGTGAGGATAAATATATGATAAAATATTGGATGTTGTGCATTAGGAAACATCACCCCCATAAAATAATGGTAGGTAGGTTTAATTAGGGGTTCCCGATTAGATTGATTATATGTCCTAGTGGGGACTCTAAAGACATAAAAACTGTGAATCCCCATATTAAATGAGTATTTTTTATCTCAAAATATCAACGAATAAGTGAGGTAGTCTTAGTAGAGATGATTAGCATGAAATACAGTCATTTTATCATGTGATCATGTGAAATGGATTACCCAGTAGGTACTTAATTAGTATAATCCATAATGACTCAAAGGGTGTATGGGGGTGCCACATGATATCCCATATAGGCTAGATCTTATTATGGCATGTGGGGTCATTTGTGGGACCTGTTTCTAATGCGGGAAATTATTTTGGACTCCTTTTAACATCCTAGACTTAATGGGATCCTATTTGAGTCATTTTGTAGAATTTGGGTGGACCAATTAAACTATTAATTATGAAAATTTATAAAATTATTATTATTAAAATAATAATTATTTTTTCTCTGAAATATTAATGTGTTTGATAAATGAATTCCACTCAAGTGTTGTAAATTTAATTTATTGATAATTATGCAACTTATTATTAATTAGTAATAATTTTAGATAATGATATGAGTTGTGATGTTTTAAAATGGTAGCATAATTAGACATTGTGGATTATAAATGAGAATATTGAGTTAGTAATGAAGACAATGAGTAATTAATTAGGAAGAATTTAAATTAATTATAATAATTTTATAAAATATTTATGATAATTAATATTATTGTGAATAAAATAATGAAATAATTAAAATGAATAATGGATGTAATTATGATATTTTGATGACACAAAAATGTATATATTAAAACATTATGATAAAATGATGTTTACATTATTGAATTAATGCATGGTAAGAGTGTATGTAATGATTTTTACATTAATAAAGTATTGTCTAATTCTTAATGGGAAATAAAAGATAAATTATCATAATAACTGTGGTAATAAACTTGGAAAGTAAAGGGGATTGATTGAAAAATTAATGGGATTTATGGAATTATCAATAAAATCAAGATAATATCTCATTTATAAGAGATTTTGAAATATATTAAAATATTATCATGTGATGATGATCAGTGTATGGAAATGATGACCATAATGATTAACTTCAAAATAAATATATATTTTATAGTTTAGAGATTTAAAAATAAGTCACCATGAGATTTATGAAAATATTAAATCATGGAATTGGAAAAAATTTATTACCAATGTATAATTAAGTATTCAAGAATACTTAATTATTTCAATGGCATTAATAATAATAAAATTCAGAGAGTTATCTTATTACTATTAATATTTTTATATGATAATTATTGAATCAGGTAATGAGAATTATGACAGATAGGACTAGAAAACTAATGATGTAAACCTCAAGAGAAAAGAATAAAAAACATGATAATGATAATGGTATTTTCCTAATAACTATGAAATCTTCTCAAGATAAGGTTATGAGTTTTTTGGATTGATTTTTAATCCTCATAAAGACAATGTGTAATGATGACATTAAACTTTTTTTAAATGGTGTGATTTTCTTAATAAATCACCATATATACTATGAGAACATTAGAGAAATATAGTGGAAATAATTTCGGTCACTTAGATAAGGAGGATGTGGAACATAATGTGGATATTAATCTTAGAGTTTCTATAATATAGTTAGTGGAATACATATAATAACTAACATTTAAATTTTTATTGGGTTTTCAATGAGTTAAAGATGTAGAAATTTAAGGGAAATATATAACAAGATTATAGTTTATAGTGTGGAATTTTATTTATGGCTGGTAGATGAATTATTGATTTAGTTGTATGACTGGTCATTACTCAAAATATTATGACACATGGTTTAGTCTTGTGATTGGTGTATATTAATAAAGGTGTAATAACACTATGAATTCATTTAAACTCACCCACTAACTAAGGTTAGAGTAAGGTGATGATAATTGTCTTTATCACCCATTATTCATATTAGAGACTTTCAAGGACCTATATGTGTATTTTTTTCATTAAATAATAGTACTGGGTTAGAGTATATTGAAGATACATGAGATTGTGATAGAATATGATTCATCTAATTTTTTACACTCTTTATCTTCTAAATCCCTAGGATCTAGGTGGATGAGGATGAATTGAGTACTTACTCATTTTCACCCATAATAAGAGGCTTGAGGAAGACTAGATATTCAGCTTCATCTTTGGTAGGATATTAGTGGAGATATATATATATATATTTTCATCATATCTAGTACAATATCGATGATAATGTGTATTACTCTAGTATCTCGTGATGGAGAATATAGAGTGAATTGCAGAGCATGAAAATAATAGATTGAAATATTGATATTATTATTTCTAAGATGTGACTTCTATTTCATTACTACCATCTACGTGTCGGGAATATAGGTTCCAACATTAAGAATATGTTGCTAAATTATGGCTAGAGAATAATGGCTAGGTCCTCCTCTCTAATGATAGGGATACTAAATAGTGTTATGATTACTTGATGACTCTCTATAAATACATAATTCATAGGGTTTCATTTTTGTTCCTAGATTATGAATCATGGGTATATTAATAATTATAAATAATTATTTTTATTTGGTGGGTGTACTGAAAGTGATGAGAGGACCAGTTTGGGATATACCTAACACTGAGAGGGGGTGAATTAGTGATGCGGACTTTTTAACTCTGATTCCGACTTTTATCCATGTACCTCTTGACCTGTTAGGATCTTGATTATCTTATTCTATTTTCCCTGTGGCATGTAATAATAGAAAGCAGTAAAAATATGCACATGATATTTTTACAAGGTTCACCACTCAATAAGTGTATCTACGTCCTTTCCATGCATGGATATGACCAGTGCATGGATTATCCACTATGATGTGATATACTATTATAGTGGAGTGGCTAGGAAAGCAATCCTCTAGCCAGTGTGAGTCCCTACACTTTAGAGGGGGTGGGAAACAATCCTCTACCATGGACTATTGATAGCCTAGCCCAACAAGAAACATCTAGATGGTTCTATATACTGCCTATAGAGACAGTCTTCTTCCATATTCAAAAGATAGTTTTTGCTCTTGTTCTTCTTTAGTGCTCTTCACTTGATTACTTGCAAAGCAGTAGGCAAGAAATTATTCCTTCTTTCTTTCTCTTCTTCTATAGTGCAACACCAACTGCACTAGACTTCTTCTTTATTATTCTTAGTGTACAAACCAACTACACTAAAACTTCTTCTCTATTCTTGGAAAGAATCACATACACCAATGTGATTATTCAGGTAATGAAGATCCATTCACTTGGCATCATCTAAATCAAACTTCCCTGGATAATTGTCAGCATTCAGTTGGGTATACTCTGTTCTTCTTCTTCGTCTCTTCTTTCTCTTTGACATAGTATAATAATGAATAGTACTGTAGTGTCTTAATCTATTTATTCTATTCTCAACACCAGTACATGAGTGTATCAGTATAATTCCTTCTTCCTTTGTACAGATATGATTTTAGTTGCACATATGTCTCCTCATAAAAAAAGAAACAACACCCCTACAAACAGTGTATATAAATCGTGAAAACAGAGAGTGTTCACCTTCATGCAAGCAGAAAGCTCCACAGGTCTTATTATTTATGTATAGGACACATGATTATTCTTCACAAAACCAAGTTTGCGGTCCAAGGCTATGGAATTTCTCTACATTCGAATTTTGAATCTAGTTGTATCGGCAAGATTATGACTTTGTTGAAAGATGTTGTGTTTTTTGTGGTGTTTTGAATCGGTTATCTGGAATTGTATGGTTCTCGCTCACCCAAAAAGTGGATTTTGAAAATCAAATACAAATATAATTTTCAGTCAGTCTTCATATAACCAAGTTTGATTTGTGGATCAGTCTTCGTGTAGCACTACATGGGTGAGTGTTCACTGGTTGTGTACTCACGAGATCTCCTTCACAAAACACGGTGAGTGATTGAAAAAACCAATCGTTTGTTTGTGATTTCTTCTTAGAACAGAGAGTGTGGTTATCCTTCTTTACAAGACACTTCAAGAGAGAATATCACTTGTTAAAGGCATGCGGTACCCTCAAATTTTCCACTCACCCTTCTAGGTGAATTGCGCGTAAAATTCAAACCTTGCACATAAAAACACATGTTGGCATGAAAACGGTTTTTCGCGCAACTCTCCTATTTCGCGTAGCACTGGCTTTTCTCATAGCACTTCACTTTTTCGCATAGCACTCACTTTTTCGTGTAGCACTGGCTTTTTCATGGAGCACCCACTTTTTCGCGCAGCACTGTATTTTTCACGTAAGACTCTCTTTTTCGGGCACCACTTCTTATTTTCACGTACTACTCAATACATTAATTTTTCCACACGTCAGAGCTTGAAATTTGTCTAAGTGTTGAGCCTTAACAAATGAGAGGGGTTCACCTCATATTTATAGGCATTTTTGACTCTGTGTAAAAAACACTAGTTCGCGCATGCGTGTAAAAATTCTTTCATGCAACTTCATATTTCGTGCAATGCTCCAATATTTCACGCACCTCATGATTTTTCCAATTTTTGAGATTCTGATCTCAAAACACCTTTTCCACGAAAAAGTTCATTCCTCTATTTTGCGTACCATGACAATATTTCACGCAGCCTTCATTTTTCGCACAACCCGTTGATATTTCGCGCACCGCTTCATTTTTTATGCATCCCGCTCATATTTCACGCACAAATTTGTTTTTCATGAATCCCACTGATATTTCATGCACAGCTTTCATTTTCCCAAATCCTGCTAATATTTTTCACATAGATTTCTTTTTCACACATCTCGTTGATATTTCGCGCATCCCACAAATATTTCACGCAACCTTTAAACAGTTCTTTTGTGTCGTCTCCAGATTGTACATTCCTTTGTCATTTTTTTTCTTCAATGCTTCCCATAACCACTCTTCAGCTTTCATCACAAACTCCACTGTCATGATACATATCCTTTGATAGACCAGATTTAGTATCTTCATAATTACAATGGAAAGTACTGAAAATTCCCTATCTTTCAGTAGCATCATTTCTTCCAATCAAAACTATATATGATTAGCATTCTCATTTCTCCCCCTTTCCTTCATGAGGATTACATCACAAGTTCTCATAACTTATGATATTTGTAAAATACATATCAGCAAATCATCGTCTGGTTTTGATACAATGTGAAATTCATGGCTACCTCAGAATTCCAAGCCCTTCCACATTCTCTCTTCTTCTTCAACCATTATTCTACAAATCATGCAAATCATATGATTCTATTCTTAAAGTAAGCTCTTGCATGGTTCTCATGAAATCATGAAGAGTTTCATGGTATTCTTGAAATCCTATTTCTTCTGCAATCATCCTCAGATGGAAGATACCTCACCATTCTTCATTGTTGTAAACAATGTGTCACCTTTGACACAAGTTCTTTGAACTAAGAATCAGTGCATCAATCGTCTGAATTTACTTAATGGAGAATTTACCAAGCATGAAATTCAATTATATGATTGCATAAAAATTCTCTAGGCATCCTCACTTCAGCATATCTCTATTAACTTTAGAGTCCTTCTTCATCTCCTTCTTCATTTTCACCAGCATTGACAACTGTTGACAACAAATACAATCTTCATACACAAAGTGGTCCCAAAAAGTGAGTTATGGGTAACTTGATTATAATTGATCCTGATATTGTTATTATTGATGATTATGTGTTGTTATTTTTACTTTTTTCACTTTTTTTATTATGATTCACGCTGACGCTATTTTTTCATGGGGTTGGATCACTACATGGAACGACAATACTTAGTATTATTTCCCTCCCCTAAATGTGCAATCCAACATTATTTACTCTTGTATACATACTTAACATATGTTTTAGATGCATTATTATCTTATATGCTAGATATAGATTGTGGATTAGGTAGTTGATGGTGTGAA
Organism: Viscum album; assembly: GCA_963277665.1. NCBI lineage: Eukaryota > Viridiplantae > Streptophyta > Magnoliopsida > Santalales > Viscaceae > Viscum > Viscum album. The sequence goes on from OY728158.1 coordinate 305,598,952, forward strand.
GTTTTCATTCTGACAACTATATTTGAGCCACCCATTTGTAGGCTTACATCTATTCAGGATTTTTTGATTATTCCAAGTGAATCATTTGATTATATAACATTGTATTGTGGATATACTTATTATTTATAAAATTTTTATATTGTATGATTAATTATTAATTTATATTATAGAAGTTGTTTCTACATGATAATAGGGGATAATTTATATTTAGAGTTAATGTCTCGCATCATTTTATTGGATACCTCAACACTTGCACTGGCATATGAACTATTACAAATAGGTCAAGGGAGTTCACTTACCAGTATATTGGAAAATGATATAATTATATACTATTAATATTCATAAATAAACCCACCATTGTAATTATTTTTCATAAACTTATATTTTATTCAAAAAATTCCATATTACTCTACCTAAAATATGTATTTTCACCTCTCATTGAAAATCACTCCAAGAATTATTATTTGTACCTAAGGTTCCACTATAAACCCTAAGAGAGGGTTTAATTATGGTATATTTAAATTTATTATTATATTAAGGTAAACTGGATCTTGTCTTCATTTTGAAAGAGACACCCTGAATCTATCACATTGATCACACACAAGCACAACCCAGTAAAAAAAAATAAAGAAGCATGGACAAAAATATTTTTACTTGGTTCACCCCCAGTAGGATACATTCAAGTAGAAAATATCAATTATATGTTTAAATTCAAAATAATCAAAAATACATTGTTTTATGATTATAATATTTATAGAAATTTCATTTATCTCCCAAGGTCTATGACCTCTTCCCCTCTTCCACTCGCTGCTTTCCAATAGGGTTACATAAATAATAATGTCAAAAAGTAGGAGAAAATCCCAATTATAAAAATTATAAACATAACACAAAATATTAATGGGTGTTCTATATGATTTTATGTTCTTCACTTACTATTCTTCAGTGATATAAAAAATACTTCACTTCTAAACCAGATCTTCAATGGAATTCTAATCAATCACTCATCTCTCCTTAAAATTAGATATTAAATAAATTAAACACATTAATCTTCATTATTTTTTCCTAATATTAAATATATCCCTTTGTCTTACTATTTGTCTCACCTTATTTTGAACATAATGTTCCAATATAACATGGGAATTTTGAAATTAAAATTAAAAATCCAATCTTCAAAAACTTATAAATTCATCTATATTAAATCAAACCATCATATCATATTCTAATATATATCCACCATTGAACTCCATTTTAGAAATTAAATTCCATGATATAACTTCCAAATGATTAAAGGAGTTAAAAATAATCAAATTTCGTTCTATTCAAAATTCTTATATTAGGCATCACATTATATAAACAATGGAATGTTACTTAAATTACCATGACATAGTGCTTATCTAGGGAAAACACCCTTCATAACAGCATGCTCTATGGTTTTCTATCAATTTTTATTCACCTACAGAAAGCCTTATACTTGTAACTCTCCCCTTCATGGGGTGACACTTCTCTAGGAATTTATTTTTTAAATGATTTTTTTAATCCCAATACATCTTACACAATACCCTTTTTGGGCCATCTTGTTTTTCACATGAATTTTTTATTCCCAGTACATCCTATGATACAATGTGGTCCTCACCATCTCCTCATTTAAATCCAAAATTCAACCACCATGACCTTAAAAACATCAAGATAAATATATTGTTTTCAATTTCAATATCACCAGGTTTTCAAATTTTACAATGTAATAATCCTTACATGTGGTTCATATCTTCAAATTACCCCTTACATAAGATATTTTGTACTCTTACATATTTTCAAGGTAGTTCAACGTTTTTCCCTAAAACACATTTTCACTATAGACATTGTATCTTTGACCATGACATGTATGTCACCATATTTCTTATAGGAAAAATATCAACTAAAATTCCTTCTGAAACACCCATGTCAACCATACTGCTTCTCCTCTAGCACTGTCTCCATGCCTATTTTTTGTATGGTAATGGAATGGTGAATTCACTTGAAATAAAAATAGAACTCTTCAATATAAAAACCCTTCCTAGATAATATCCATTACAAAACTAGTCTCACTACATCATTATGAGTTTATACTTTTATAAATTAATTCTAATGACTTCTAATTGATAACAAATCCAACTAAAACCCCTTGGTTGAAACATTCTTCCCTTTGTATTTTGTTGTCAATCCCATGTATAAGTTATTATATTATATAAAAATGACCACAAGTTCCCCTTATGGGATTCATTTTATTATTCATGTAAATAAATTTACCCATGAATTAATTATCCCCATTTAACAGTAAAATTCAAAGGGTCGTTATTATACTGATTCGATCACTTACACATTGAAAAAAACTAAGAAATGTGTAATTAAAAAATATTTAGGCCTATGCGAGTCAATGTTCATTATAATAAACAATATAAATAGTTAATTTCTATAATTGTTTCCTTTTTGATAAAATATACTTTATTATATTGATTCTCCATGGATTGTGTCTCCCTTATAATTTTACACCCAACAAAATATAATTCTTATAATAATAAGCAATATCCAAATGAAGCATTATGTATAATTGGGAGAGGGTATATAAAACCTCTTTAGTTTGAGGATATTAGTTAAACTATGAGATTCAACTGATTCTTCTTAAACACAAGTAAAACTAATGGTTTCATGAAAATATTCTCCACTTGATACTGAGTGCCAAAAAATTAAAATTTTATAATGCTTTTCTCCACTTTCTCCTTTATAAATTAGTAATGAATATTGATATTCTTTGTGAAAGAGTGATGTAATGAATTATTTTTTAACTCAATGGAATAAATTTTTCCACATTAACTCAACATAAATTTTCAATGAATTCTTCAAGATCTTAGAACTAATGCTTCATCCATATAAAATATGTATAAGCCTTGGTAACTAAAATATATTATGCCTATACTATACTCAAGGATTAAAAAACCTATTTTTTACTTAGGAATTAAATATAATTTATTCTAATGAAGAAATATTCACCAATTGTAGATTTTTGAAAAAAAATATCTCTATCCCAGTCCATATCTAAATAATCCACTAAATCTATAACTTATATGGATTTGAAAACTAAACTATAATTTAATAATTATTGAACGTACCATTAACACAGACTATAGTATTTTAGGTTTTTTTACATCATACTTTCAACTCTTATTTATGTTTTTTTGAGTTATTATTTTATTCAATGAAGTATTGAGTAGATTTTGGTTTGTTTTGGATGGTTTTATAGGCCTTAAATAGGATGAATGGTTGGAACATGGTTTGGAGAAACCATGTGGTTCTCTACAGCAAACCACGAAACTTGTTTAGAGAAGGATAGAGGGAAATGTATGGTGTGTGCATAGTTTTAGATAACTATGTGAATTTTCATAGAAAATAATGGGATATAATACATTTTAAATAATAATGGTTTTTGTATAGTTTACCAAACTATGTGTCCAATCTGTGAGGGTGCCCAGAAGAGGTAGAGATCCTCACATGGTTGGATCATCTATGTGGCCAAAACTTGTGCAGGGTATTAATTAATCCTAAAATTATATTTAAATATTAAAACCTATCTAAAACCTCTCATTATTCCTCCTACACTTATCGATGTAAAACCTAGGTAATCTAGTGGTGATTATTAATGATTTCACTCCCTCCACACTTCAAATAATATGGATCAAGAGCATTGGAGTAGGTGGATTGAAGGTAAGAAGTTGTGTCTTCCTTCATTATTCACCTTTATCCTAGTTCTCCTATATCTCTATTGGTATGAATCATAGATACAAGATATGTGATCTATGTATTCTATCATGATCTAGTGGATAATTCATTGATTTTTGAAGGATTAGAGCTGGATCTATTGAGAATCACTTCTTCTCTCTCAAATGGATTGGCAGTGAATCTCATTGGGTAGGTCCAGTCAAATTAAATCCATTTTCATGTTTATATATAAGTACCCAGCCTTAAAACTTACTTAATCTTGAGTTATTACATGATTACACATTGAGGATCTTTTCAGGTTTAGAGTTTTAGAGAATTAGATCATAAAACATGCATTACATTCCACATTTAAACAAAGTGGTTGCATAAAAGATAGTATTCATTTTTCCCATCAACGGAAACATATTTAAAATAAAACATGGATTCTTTCTTGACACTTCCTTGACACTATCATCATATCATGTACCTTTCCCTTGACCAGTGAAAAACATTTCAAAAACATGGGATGAGCATAAAAAGCTCAGTAAGGGATATAAAAATATGGAAAGGAAACATGAGTACATGTATACATAAGAATCAATGAAATAATAATCTACTCATAAAACATAAGAACTTTAACATACCTCATCAAATCATGAATAAATCATAGAAATCATAAGACATAAAGGTAACTTGAGGCATTCATAACATTCTTACGTAGGGAGTAACCCTCTTGGTTACGTTTAGAATACCCATCACAGTATATTCCCTAAATCTCTTCGAAGAAACCTTAACGTTTCACTCCTTCACCTTACCCAATGCATTTGAGAGCTATATCGGGCTCACCCGCCCTTAGTTTATCATGGAACCACCCGTCTTCATAATAATTCCCAAGAACCTCAACATAATCGTATCACATAAAACATGCATAAAGGAAACATAACATTCCCACCTTTCAATCACAAGATATCAATACAACACATCGATATAAAAACATTATGAAAACCATTTTCAATACCAAAATAAAAGAAAAGTAAAACATGATATTTATTTTTCTTTTAAAAACAAGGTATGGCTTGTAGAGGAAGCCGAAACTCAAATAATGGTCACGGCGGCGGAGAAGTCGTTGTCACCGCATACGTACGACAAAAACATTCCCTTTTTTCGTTTATTAAATGCTTCGTATAAAAAAGATTCATTTTGAATAAACGTAAAATTCAAAGGGTTTTATACACCGTATAAAAGAAGGTTGTGTATAAAATAAAATATGCCTCAATGAAAGGAGATTGAGACGAAGTCCCATACCTCGGGTCCGACTTGACTCGATCATTCTTTAATGTCCTGAATAATAAACTTGAGTTAATTTATACTTTCTTAAGAACCTTCTTCAAGTTCATTATTCCTTTTATATCACTTATTACCATGTCATGAACACTATGTAATTATTTTAGTTAATAACGGTCGTTTTAACGATCATTGGTACTTGAGTCAAAATATGATCTTTATAATTACAAGTTGTTCATTTATCCATTATATCCAGAGTTATAATAATGATTTATATATCATATATATCATATATATCCAGTATATATATGCATTTATAATATTACATAATCATTTAGAGGTAAGAAATGAAATGCACCGTTCATGGAGACGATAAGCCGTACGTACGCATGAACGCTACTTTCATTTCAATTTCGTATTTTATAGAATGTAATCATAATGATATAAAGGTATATTATAATTACAGTATAATATCATATATAATATCATAACTCCATCCTTTATACGTCCCACATATGGTATTAACGAATCAAATCACTTTGAGGGGGCGGTAGTCCGCACATCCTTAAATGAAGATATCGCGTTTACCCATAATGGAAACCATAACAGTATGCCCAAAATGAAAAATACAAAAGCTTAAGGAAAACATAAACATATTATATATCATATATAAATATAGTGACATCTTAATGGCCACCTTTGAAGGTGTTAAAAGAATGTTGAACAATCATCGTTTCGGGAGGCATAAATTCACCATCCACGGAAACAGTATGTTCTTTAACCATTAGATGTAGGTGTGTGTAAGTGTAGCTATAATACTTCTTATAAAAAAATCCTAGTATATTTAATATACTGGAGTTGTTACAAAATAAATGAATAAAAAGATTTTAGGGGGTTGGAGAAGCAAAATAAAACAAAAGGACTCAAGTGAATACATTACCTTAAAATCGGGTAACTCCCTTTGGTTTGAGCTCAAAGGCTTCCTTGGTAAGACTTCTGCCCAAAGTGAGGCTTCAAGGAGTAATATAGGGAAGTGGAGAGACAAAATGGGCAGGGGTTGGCTGAGCCAAAGGCTTTGGAAGTGTGGGTAAGGAGGTAGAGATGGGGCCTTTTATAAGAGGAGAGGAGGGGCACTCTTGGAAAGTAAAGAAATGTTACTTTATTTTAAAATGAGTTTCGGATTCAAAAGGTCCCACATTGATATAATTCGAGGTTAAGTTGATACGGGTTCTAAATACACCCATAAAATAGGTTTTGGACATGTTTAGGTCATAGAGTTTACATTATCTTTTCATTTTATTTAAATCCTTTATTAATGAGGTAATCACTGCATCATCATGATGTCATAAATAATTTAATTTATTTAAAGTCTAAAAATTATAAAAAAATACTATGATGTAGGAAATCTTTTTATATTTCTAATGAATATTTATAGTCAAAAATTGGACTTGTATAACCCCATGTAAAAATTGTTTTAGTAAAACATCTCATGTTTGTGTCATTTTTACTTTTACATTAAATAAAAAGATATTAATGTCATTTTCCTACCAAAGTGGCTCCATGGGGTCCCCAAGTTGACCCATGGATTGTATTGGTAGGCCATGACACATCCAATAATGGTAGGACATGTGTCTAGGTCATTTAATATTATTAAAACATTATTTTTACCTTAAACTACACTAATTACCACTAATCGCGATTAAAAACATAAAAGTTACTATTCACCAAAAAATTATTTTAACCCCATTGAATCACATTTTACTTCTTTATGACAACCATGTATGTCGGATTTTTTAAATTCAAAACACAGTGGTGCAAAGTTTCATTTAAACAAAAAATCAGTTTCTTTAACTACCACTTAGTGGTTTCACTATTCATCAAAAATTGAAGTTTTTCAGAAAGATACCAAAACTTCAACCTAAGATATATTTGATATTAAGAATTCAAAAATGATGTCTATTTTACAAAATTAAAAACATATAAGTTTCATTAATTAATTTAATAACTAATTCCCACTGTCAGAGCAAATAGCGTGTTTTTATGAAACAATAAGTATCAAAAGATTGACACTAGTTTAAGTCCAATTTCAAAGTGAAATTAATTACAATGACCACTATTGGATTAAATGGTAAAAGATATATTCAGATTACACTTTAAGACCAATTAAAAAGATAATCTAAACATATAATTAAATTAAATGAAAAAGCAGTTTTGATGTAAAATGCAGTATTTTTCACTATTCATTAAAAAATGAACATTGTTAGAAAAATACCAAAAACTTATCCAATGTAAATTTCAATGTCCCAATCATAAAGAATATGTTTATTTTGAAAAATAGAGATTATAAAATTGTCAAAAGTTTGTTTTAAAAAGTTTTTTCCATCAAAAGGCTGTAAAAGAATCTTTTAAGAATATTAGTGTATTCCATGCATAAGATTGGATTTATTTTCATTTTAAGCCTCTAAAACACTATTTAATTCATTAATAGACATAGATAAAAATATCCATTATTCATTACTTACTTGGGATGTTACATCCTTCCCCCCTTTAGAAAATTGTGTCCCCGCAATTTATTTACTTATCAAATAAATGGGGGTACTTATCCCTCATTGCATTTTCAGATTCCCATGTTGCCTCTTCCATCATGTGGTTTTTCCACAAAACCTTTACCTGATTAATCACCTTATTTTGTAACACTTGCTCCTAGTGGTCAAGAATCTGGACCAGTTGTTCCTCATAAGATAGGTTCTCTTCCAGCTGAACTACCTCTGGACTCAAAACATGAGATGGATCTGGCATGTACTTTCTCAGCATCGAAACATGAAAAACATTGTGTACCTGAGATAAAATTCGGAGGTAAAGCCACTCGGTAAGCAACTGATCCAACTCTCTCCAGAATTTCATATGGTCCAATGAACCTTGGACTCATCTTTCCTTTCTTACCAAATCGCATCACACTTTTCCATGGTGAGACTTTGAGAAAAACATGATCACCTACCTCAAAAGATAGATCCTTCCTCCTGTTGTCTGCATAACTCTTCTTCCTGCTCTGAGCTATTCTCATGTGTTTCTGTATCAGCTGAACTTTTTCTGCCAACTCTTCTACCAATTCTGATCCCATCAACTTCCTTTCACCCACTTCATCCCAGAAAGCTGGAGTTTGACACCGCTTCCCATATAATGCCTGAAATGGTGCCATATATATACTAGAATGAAAACTGTTATTATATTAAAATTTAACCAAAGAAAGATGTTGGTCTCAACTTCCCGGATAATCCATCGAACAAGCTCGTAGCATATCCTCCAAGGTCTGAATTGTTCGTTCTGACTGCCCATCTGATTGAGGATGAAATGCTGTACTAAAATTTAATTCAGTACCCAATGACTTCTGAAGGCCTTTCCAAAAGTTAGAAGTGAACCTGGGATCACGATCAGATACAATGGAGAGAGGAACTCCATGTAACCTGACTATCTCTTTAAGATACAAACGGGAAAGTTGATCTAGGGAAAAAGTATCTCGTATAGCAAGGAAATGAGAAGATTTAGTCAAGCGATCAACAATAACCCAGATTGCATTATTACCTCGAGATGTCTTTGGTAATCCCACAACAAAGTCCATGGATATATTCTCCCATTTCCACTCTGGCACTGGTAAAGGCTGAAGCATCCCTTTCGGTAACTACCACTCTGCTTTAACCTATTGACAAGTCAAACACTTCACAGTAAAATCGCCAATATCTCTTTTCATTCCATCCCACCAGTAATACTCCCGCAGATCTCTGTACATCTTAGTACTGCCAGGATGAACTGAAAACGAAGAACTATGAGCTTCACATAACAACTCTCTCTTCAACTGTGAATCACAAGGCACACACAATCTCTTCCCAAATCTCAAAACGCAATCATTATCAATGTTGAATTCATGCAACTTACCTTTCTGAACCAACTCTACCTTTTTCTGCAACTCACTGTCTTGCTTCTTTGCATGCTTGATTCTGTCTGATAGAGAAGATTTCACTAATACCTGAAATAAAACAGAAGGGCATCCTGTACCAAAAACTTATATGCCAAAGTTCATCAAATCCTTAACCAAAGGATCATGTTCCAAATGCAACATTTTTAATGAAGCATTACTTTTTCGACTCAGAGCATCAGCCACTTTATTTTCTTTTCCCGGATGGTAATGAACTGTACAGTCATAATACTTGATTAATTCCAGTCATCTCCTCTGTCTCATGTTTAACTCTTTCTGAGTGAATATATACTTTAAACTTTTGTGATCGGTATATATTTTAAACTTTACTCCATACAAATGATGCCTCCAAATTTTTAAAGTGAAAACAACAGTAGCTAATTCCAAATCATGTGTAGGGTAATTTACCTCATGAGTTTTTAACTGTCATGAAGCATAAGCAATTACCTGATCATTCTGCATTAGGACACATCCAAGTCCTTTTAATGAAGAATCACTGTAGATAACACACTCACCATTCCTAGAAGGAAGTACCAAAACTGGAGCATTCACCAATCTTCTTTTCAACTCCTGAAAACAATCATCACATTCTTTTGTCCAGATAAACTTAACACCCTTCCAGGTTAGCTTATTTATTGGACTAGATAACCGTGATAAATTTCTAACAAACCTTCGGTAATATCCTACCAAACCAAAGAAACTACGAATCTCTGTTACATTTGTGGGTCTTGGTCATTCTTCAACAACCTTTGTTTTTGTAGGATCAACAGTTATCCTATATTTAGAAATAATGTGACCAAGGAAAGAAATTTGTTGCAACCAAAACTCACAATTGATGAATTTCCCATACAATTTCTTTTCTTTAAAGGTTTGCAAAATAACCCTTAAATGTATTTCATTCTCCTCTTTACTTTTAGAAAACACCAAAATATCATCAATGAAAGCCACCATTTATCACCTGAATCAACTGAGCCATCACTGCAACAAACTATTCAATTCTGACTCTGACCATCTCAGGAAACTGTTTTGATAGGTCATTTCCACTGTATGCCTTCCCAGAAAATCTGTTCTGTTTCCTCTATGAAAAACCATTCTTAACAAACATTTCTTAGATGAAGCAACATGGTAATCTTCAAATGCTATATCATTTCAAAAAAAAACTATTTTTGGATAATCATTTAATAGAATTCTAACTTCTAAAGTTATCTAAACCGACCTTTGATACCAACTATAAGTCCCCAGCATTAAAACTTACTTAATCTTGAGTTATTACAAGATTACACATTGAGGATCTTTTCAGGTTTAGAGTTTTAGAGAATTAGATCATAAAACATGCATTACATTCCACATTTAAACAAAGTGGTTACATAAAAGATAGTATTCATTTTTTCCATCAACGGAAACATATTTAAAATAAAACATGGATTCTTTCTTGACACTTCCTTGACACTATCATCATATCAAGTAACTTTCCCTTGACCTGTGAAAAACATTTCAAAAACTTGGGATGAGCATAAAAAGCTCAGTAAGGGATATAAAAATATGGAAAGGAAACATGAGAACATGTATACATAAGAATCAATGAAATCATACTCTACTCATAAAACATAAGCACTTTAACATACCTCATCAAATCATGAATAAATCATAGAAATCATAAGACATAAAGGTAACTTGAGGCATTCATAACATTCTTACATAGGGAGTAACCCTCTTGGTTATGTTTGGAATACCCATCACAGTATATTCCCTAAATCTCATTGGAGAAACCTTAACGTTTCACTCCTTCGCGTTACCCAATGCATTGGAGAGCTATATCGGGCTCACCCTCCCTTAGTTTATCACGGAACCACCCGTCTTCATAATAATGCCCAAGAACCTCAACATAATCGTATAACATAAAACATGCATAAAGGAAACATAACATTCCCACCTTTCAATCACAAGATATCAATACAACACATCGATATAAAAACATTATGAAAACCATTTTCAATACCAAAATAAAAGAAAATTAAAACATGGTATTTATTTTTCTTTTAAAAAGAAGGTATGTCTTGTAGAGGAAGACGAAACTCAAATAATGTTCACGGCGGCGGAGAAGTTGTTGTCGCCGCATACGTACGACAAAAACATTCCCTTTTGTCATTTAGTAAACACTTAGTATAAAAAATATTCCTTTTGAATAAACGTAAAATTCAAAGGGGTTTATACACCATATAAAAGAAGGTTGTGTATAAAACAAAATATGCCTCAATGAAAGGAGATTGAGACGAAGTCCTATACCTCGGGTCCGACTTGACTCGATCGTTCTTTAATGTCCTGAATAATAAACTTGAGTTAATTTCTACTTTCTTAAGAACCTTCTTCAAGTTCATTATTCCTTTTATATCACTTATTACCATGTCATGAACACTATGTAATTATTTTAGTTAATAACGGCCGTTTTAACGATCATTGGTACTTGAGTCAAAATATGCTCTTTATAATTACAAGTTGTTCATGTATCCATTATATCCAGAGTTATAATCATGGTGTATATATCATATATATCATATATATCCAGTATATATATGCATTTATAATATTACATAATCATTTAGAGGTAAGAAATGAAATGCACCGTTCATGGAGACGGTAAGCCGTACGTACGCATGAACATCACTTTCATTTCAATTTCGTATTTTATAGAATGGAATCATAATGATATAAAGGTATATTATAATTCCAGTATAATATCATATATAATATCATAACTCCATCCTTTATATGTCCCACATATGGTCTTAATGAATCAAATCACTTTGAGGGGGCGGTAGTCCGCACTTCCTTAAATGAAGATATCGCGTTTACCCATAATGGAAACCATAAAGATATGCCCAAAATGAAAAATACAGAAGATTAAGTAAAACATAAACATATTATATGTCATTTATAAATATAGTGACATCTTAATGGCCACCTTTTAAGGTGTTAAAATAATGTTGAACAATCATCGTTTCGGGAGGCATAAATTCACCATCCACGGAAACAGTATGTTCTTTAACCATTAGATGTAGGTGTGTGTAAGTGTAGCTCTAATCCTTCTTATAAAAACATCCTAGTATATTTAAGATAATGGATTTGTTACAAAAGAAATGAATAAAAAGAGTTTAGGGTGTTGGAGAAGCAAAATAAAACAAAAGCACTCAAGTGAATACATTACCTTAAAATCGGGTAACTCCCTCTGGTTTGAGCTCAAAGGCTTCCTTGGTAAGACTTCTGCCCAAAGTGAGGCTTCAAGGAGTAATATATGGAAGTGGAGAAACAAAATGGGCAGGGTTTGGCCAAGCCAAAGGCTTTGGAAGTGTGGGTAAGGAGGTAGAGGTGGGGGCCTTTTATAAGAGGAGAGGAGGGGCACTCTTGGAAAGTAAAGAAATGTTACTTTATTTTAAAATGAGTTTCGGATTCAGAAGGTCCCACATTGATATAATTCGAGGTTAAGGTGATAAGGGTTCAAAATCCACCCATACAATAGGTTTTGTACATGTTTAGGTCATAGAGTTTACATTATCTTTTCATTTTATTTAAATCCTTTATTAATGAGGTAATCGCTGCATCATCATTATGTCATAAATAATTTAAATTATTTAAAGTCTAAAAATTATAAAAAAATACTATGATGTAGGAAATATTTGTATATTTATAATTAATATTTATAGTCAAAAATCTGACTTGTATAACCCCATGTAAAAATTGTTTTAGTAAAACATCTCATGTTTATGTCATTTTTACTTTTACATTAAATAAAAAGATATTAATGTCATTTTCCTACCAAAGTTGCTCCATGGGGTCCCCAAGTTGACCCATGGATTTTCTTGGTCGGCCATGACACATCCAATAATGGTAGGACATGTTTCTAGGTCATTTCATATTATTAAAACATTATTTTTACCTAAACTACACTAATTACCACTAATCGCGATTAAAAACATAAAAGTTACTATTCACCAAAAAATTATTTTAATCCCATTGAATCACATTTTAATTCTTAATGACAACCATGTATGTTGGATTTTTGAAATTCAAAACACAGAGGTGGAAAAGTTTCATTTAAATGAAAAATCAGTTTCTTTAACTACCACTTAGTGGTTTCACTATTCATCAAAAATTGAAGTTTTTCAGAAAGATACCAAAACTTCACCCTAAGCTATATTTGATATTCCAAATTCAAAAATGATTTATATTTTACAAAATTAAAAACATATAAGTTTAATTAATTAATTTAATAACTAATTCCCACTGTCAGAACAAATAGCATGTTTTTATGAAACAATAAGTATCAAAAGATTGACACTAGTTTAAGTCCAATTTCAAAGTGAAATTAATTCCAATGACCACTATTGGATTAAATGGTAAAAATATATTCATAATACACTTTAAGACCAATTAAAAAATAATATAACTATATAATTAAATTAAATGAAAAAGCAGTTTTGATGTAAAATGCAGTATTTTTCACTATTCATTAAAAAATGAACATTGTCAGAAAAATACAAAAAATTTATCCAATGTAAATTTAAATGTCCCAATCATAAATAATATGTTTATTTTGAAAAATATAGATTATAAAATTGTCAAAATTTTGTTTTAAAAAGGGTTTTCCATCAAAAGGCAGTAAAACAATCTTTTAAGAATATTAGTGTATTCCATGCATAAGATTGGATTTATTTTCATTTTATGCCTCTAAAACACTATATAATTCATTAATAGACATAGATAAAAATATCCATTATTCATTACTTACTTGTGATGTTACATTATATTCCTAAAATTACAATTTTAAAGACTCTATTATAATTAATTAGGTATTTTTTAGTGATTTTGTTTTTGTGTGGGAGTGATCTGAGCGTCACCTCTTGATAGACCTTAGAATTTGGAATCAAAACATTAAAGGTAAGAAGTTACTAACCATATAGAGACCATGTATATTATTTTTGGAATGATATGATGGTATATTATTATATATCCCAAGATAACCATGTTTTATATTGATCACATGTGTGTGAATTTGTATCCCATTAGAACCATGTATAATTTTGATCACAACTACATGTGTGTGTGTGTGGATACTGATACTCATGCTTGATATGATATGTTGTGCCTTTGTTTATTATTCCTTGTTGTGTGTGAATGTGTGGACTTTGGATGTTTTTCTTATGGTATCAATTTATAGGTGGATAATCATGGCTTGGTTATCCCTTAGAGGAGTAGCATGTGTGATATGTGATGATGAAGATGATGGACCAAGACACGGGGTGGGGGTAAAATGACCTAGTATCCGGTCCCAAGGAAATATTAGGATACAACAACCATACGACCTGATTTGAGGTATATAAAGGGGTAATATGGACATGTGGAATAACCCATAATACATATAGGTCATTATGGATTAGGTATAAAATTATTAGAATTTTACTTGAGATACCTTCAAGGAGTTATTCTTTGAGGAGTTCTTTCCCAACACACTGAAGTTGGACTGATCGTAAGTGTGTATGGAGCTTAAGAAAAAGAAGATTTTAGTTTCTATGTAATTGTATTTTATTATGGAGTCTATATGATTTTTACCTATTTTGGTTTAGAATTAGGCGTATAAGACTAGAAAGTTTGAGATTGGAATTCATACAGGGATTAAACATAAATATTAGGGTCTTTGACTAAATGACATATGTTGAGGTGATTCATAAGGCCCTAAACTTATAGAAGGGTATGGAGGAGGAAAAGGCTATAGTTTTTCTTTATCATTCATTGGATTGATTATCAAGTTCTCTGATGTTGTAGTTGGTGCCTCTTTTTTAAAGTAAGAATAGGAAGGCAAAGGAGATGCAGTAGGGCAGTGGTAAGTAGTTAAAGTAGAGTAGAGTTTCTATGTCTCCCTATATGGGAGGTGAAATTCCCTAGTGTTTAAATAATGGATATAGTGGGAATTATCACAAATTTTTTCCAATACCATAGTTCAAGTATCGTGGATGTGGAAGGATAGTACATCTTCAGTAGTTCTTTTTTAGGGCGTTGAGGACAGGCGCTCACTAGGGGGTGGGGAAAACATGGACTATGTCTTGAATTATCCAGGGAATTGAATTTTTTATCAATGGGTGTTTGGTGAAATATTTCAATATGTTTAAAGGTTTTTAATGTTATGAATTTTGAAATGTTCAGTAGTTCATAAAACATGTGGCATTGGTTATTTGCACAATGTTTACAACATTGGAAGAATTGGGATTTATGATCGAACTTCAAATAGTGAAGAATTGAGTTTTTTGCCTTAAGAAAACAATATGACTATGAAAAATAATATTATTCATGTTGTATATTTTGAGAAGGTTTGAATTATTTTATTTTCACTTTGATGAATTCTTTAATGGGTTTGAACTTCATGAGGAGTTTGGCTAAGAGTTTATTGGTATTGAATACATAAAAAATAAACTGAACTACTAACTAAGCACAATCCAGCTCAACCTACATAATATATGGGACCTAAAGTGTTGAAAACAGCAAGGGAGATATACAACACATATCTAGTGGGATAATTCATTCCCATGGAGGTGAATATTTAGTGGATAGCCGCCATGCAGGGCGGAACAGTGGTGGAGGCGGATGCTAACATGGGGCAGTGCCAGCGAAAGATGGGAGCTCTTTATAACCAATTTCTGATCAGCTTACATAGTCACCTATAATATAAATAAGATCTTAATTATAAGTTCATTTTGACTTAGGATCAAATAATGTATTTTGAAAATGAATTATGGTCATCTGATTCACCGATTGTTCCATCTGTACCGTCAGATCAATCAGCCATGCTCCACAACTGTGAGATTTGTTCGATCTATTATATTATTCTTTCAATCATTTCATCTATTTTTTCTTCATCCTTGAACTCTTACAAGAGTTTTTTTCATCAAATATTCATGTCATGTTGTCCAAGGATTGAGCAAAAGCATCATATCATCGTTTATGTTTTCTAAAAATTCCATGATGATCGAGATCATCTAAGAATTTGTTTTCATGATTAATTGAAGATTAAACTATGGATTTGAAGCATGGAGAAAATATAAAATTATCAGTTAATTGTGATGGTTTGTGATATGTTATTAACCAACAAAATAATGAGTCTCCGTGATTTTTTAAGGTTCTGGATTCTGAAATTTTCCTATAAATACCTCGATCAAGCTCATTTTGTGAGTGTTTCTTATCTCTCATACAAGAGCTCATTTCACAACTATGAAGTGTTGAGTGATAAATATATAACATTATGAATTATTTATTTTTGAACCAAGTTGGTACCATGAATTAAAGTTCCATATATATAATCTCATGGAGATGATGAATGTTTGAGGTACCACAAATCTGTTTTGTGAAGAAGATAGAAGAATCATGAAAGAAGAAGCTATGTTTCTGCGAATAGTTTGTAAATAATATAAAAGATATGAAAACTATTTTTGAATAATATTAAATATTTTTGAACTATTTTGGTTCACAAAGAATAAGGTGACACCACATACTGTCATTACATGAAGAAGAAATAATCACAACAAAGCATTGGATTTCGTGAAGTGGAAAGAGTCTATCTTGAATACTGTTTTTGAAACTAAATAGTAAAGGTAAATGAAGATAAAGGCTATACCATGTACTATTTTTAAAATTAGAAGGATACATAAAATACTGTGTAAAAATTTTGATCACGCATGAGGTAAAATAAATGTAAATTATCATGCATGATTTGTGTAAGAAGACTTACACATCTATTGCATGAAGGGTTTGCATGCAGGAAGGCGGTAAGGGAGTTCATGCATGATTCAATGAATGTGTGAATGTTCATACATTTTGAAACAAAAATTATGTGTGTGTGTCAACAGTGAGTTTGAAAAGCTTTTTCAAGTAAGTAGTGTGTGCAAGGTGAGTGCACAAGGATCCTAATGTGTGTTTTATACAAATATGTATGAACATGAAATTATGTATGTATTACAGTGTTAAGCTTGTGGATGAGAGTTATTTAAAAAAGTATGAAGACCATTTAGTGTATTATATACATGAATTAAGTTTTGAAGAAGTTAACATGAAATATATATTGTTTGTTTTTGGTGCAGTACTTTGAGACTAATTCCAAGATAGTTTTACTATCCTAGTTTCATAATATTTTTGTATCTGAATTTTTAGTGTTTAGTGTTATTGGGTATTTAGTAGAGGAAATAATTCTTACCCTATAATTTTTTTATTGAGGAAGATAATTATATATAATGATCAGATATTATTGGAGAAATTCCATCATTTATGCAAAGGTACATGAAATTTTACACAAGACAGTGTGATCTAACGATCTTTTGGAGGAGGATCTTTAATTGGTCTTTCAATAGTGGATCAATCATATAAATTTGAAGGTTGTAGCTAGGGGGTCTTACCAGTTGCTTAAATATTGTGATTGGGAGGTATAAAAAACATTGTGAAGAAGTTGTAGTTGGGGGGGTCTAACCATCTGTTAAAGGTTTATTAGAACTAGGGGGTATAACCAGATTGTAATTGGGGGTCTAAACAATTACTATTTTAATCACCATCTAATATAGTGGATAATCCATGTTGGGGGGTCTAACCAACACAGTAAGGAGTAGTTCTTTGTACCAAACCTTGTAAATACATGTGTGACGTGATTTCTTTATTTTTATTGATTTTAAGGTGAGGTTGGGTATTAAAGACATGGGATCGATTATTAATTAGTCATGAGGTTGAATCAAAAGTAAAAGAATTTGTAACAATTGTATACCATTGATTCATCCCAACATTTTAGTGTTATATAACTGATCCTTGGACACTTCATGTCCTGAGGGTCTGGATAGGGTCTTTAGAATGATACTCTAACCCCATATAATTAAATGAACCAGAAAATTTATATGCCTTGTGGATTGACCCATGGAGTTGAGGTAGGTAGAGTGTATACAATAGAGGTGGTTTCAGTTAGTGGTGTAGTATAACCTTATACAGTGAGTGGTACAGTTTTAATTAACTCCATGTTATCTAATACTTTTTTAATTTAGGAGATTATTATTCCTTTATATCTTCTCAAGTTGTTGTTGTCCTATATTTACTAGTTAATCATTTATGGGTATCCTAGTGGTTTTCTAAGATTGGTATTCATTCAAGATACCACCAGTGGTGTTTCGAAGAGGGGGATACTTCCAAGATAGTGTTTAGGAGTAGAAATGGACTGTATGAGTACCTTGTCATGACATTTGGGTTAGAAAAATATATTTAAGTGTATATGGATCTCATGAATATGATTTTCCATTCATATCTTGACTCCTACATAATTTTATTCAAGGATGATATCTTAATATATTCTAAGACTTTATATATGCATTATAGGCCCCTTAAGATTGTATTGAGTACACTTTGAGGACACACGCTTTATATAAAACTATAAATGTTTCACTTGTGGATTCAGGAAGTGTGTTTCCTTGGGAATTTAATTTCTTGGGTGGGGATTTCAGTGGACTTTGAGAAGGTATAGGCCATGATGTATTAGTTATTCCCTAATAATGTGTTTGAGATCATGAGTTTCCCTAGGCTTGTGGGGTACTATTTAAGTTTCATCTAGGACATCATCCATTTGGAAGAACTGATGATATATCTAACCAAAAATGGTGTGAATTTTGAGTGGTTTTATTAGTGTGAAGTTTCATTCCTAGAGTTGAAGAGGTGATTAACAAAAACTCTAGTTTTTATTATTCCAAAGACTGGGATTCAATATGTAGTATACTATAATGCCTCGGTTCTTAGGTTAGGATCTGTGTTAATGAAAAGGGATCAGGTAGATATTTATGGTCCATTCTAATTATGACCCCAATAGAATAACTTCTTGATGCATGACTTTGAGTTGGTTGTTGTGGTCAACATTTTGAAGTGTTGAATAAATTATCCCTCTGGTGATAGGTTTATCATATAAACAAAAAACAATATCTTGTGATATATATTATATTATAAGGATTTAAATATAGAAAATAGGAATTGGGTAGAGTTTCTAAAGACAATAAACTTTGAGAAGGCTTATTCTCATGTAAAATTTAATATCATTTTATATTCTCTCAATAAGAAAATGTTGGAGACATAGAAGCTTTAAGAGAGGAATTCATAGGGGGAATTAAATATGATGAGTTTAATGGTTGAGTGGCTAGTGGATGTATATAAATACCATGGAGTAATGACATGTGAACCTCTAGTTAACATGTATTATTTAGTATAGTGGGTAAATGAAATCCAAGATTCAGATCCCAAGTGTGTAGTGATGTAGGAGAACCTGGTGGGGAATGATACAATCACAGGGTGGTGTTTAGATGATGATGATGTGATCTAAATTCATGGGAGGTTGTTTGTTCCAATTTATTTGAGGGATGATCTCATAAGAGACTCTCATATTTCAAAGTGGGAAATACATCTAGGATCAAAAAAGATATACCACAATATCTAAAGTCATTTTTGGTGGTCAGGTATGAAGAGGGACATCATTAATTTTGTTTCACAATGCCTTACCTACAAGAGGGTAAAGTCTGAGCATCAATGTCCTTGATGTTTTCTTTAGACACTTCAAGTGCCTATATAGGATTGGGATGATGTGATGATAGAATTAATGATGAAGTTACCTAGGACCTATAGGATTAATGATGTTGTTTTTATAATAGTTTATTTCCTGAAAAAAGTGACACATTTCTTGTGTATTCGAGAGAACCTTTTAGTGGATGAGTTAGGAAAGATATATGCGTGAGAGATTGCATGCCTATATATATCCCATTTAAGAATCATATCATATAGATATGTTCAATTCAAATCACATTTTTGGAAAGGATTACATAAGGATTTGGGTACCCAACTGAAACTAAGTACAACTTATCATCCACTAACTGATGAACAGTTATATAGAATGATTTAGAATTTAGAGGATATGTTGTGAGCATGAATTAAAGATTTTTATAGAGGTTGTGATGTTCACATAGGATTGATTGAGTTCATATAAAATAACATCTTCCATCTTTAAATTCATATGATAAATTTTTCTACTCTTTACAATTGGTTATATCGCTCACTATTAGGTTGTTATGAGGATGGTGAGGTAGTAGTTATGGGGATGATTTTGGTACATGAGTCCTCTATAAGAGTTCATTTGATTAAAAAATGGTTAGTTATGGCTCAAATAAAATAGTGATCATATTTCTAATGGAGGTGGTGACCCTTGTATTTCATTCTGGGAGATCAAATTTTCTTGCAAGTGACTCCTCAATTAGGGAATCGATGGTTGTGGAAGCAAGTGAAGTTAACATAAATATTTATTGGACTATTCAAGATTATTGAGCATATCGAGATAGTGGCCTATAGTTTTGATCTTCCTCCATGGTATCAAGGTATCCATGATGTGTTCTATGTGTCTCAACTTTAGAGTTACATGCCCAATCCTAAACATGTGGTAGACTATAAGGATGTTGAGCTAGATCTTGATGCATCGTTTGCAAAGTTCCCAATGTGAATCATATATTAGAGCAAGAAATTATTATAAGTAAATATTGTGCCACTTATCAAAGTCCTATAGCATCATAGTGAAATTAAAGAGGATACTTGGGAGAGAGAATATTATGTATCATCTCAATGGCCTAAGTTGCTTGAGTAGTAACTCTAAAGACACTTATTAAGGTTGATAAGTCCTTAGAGGGGTGGATTGTAATTATATGGTGTTTTTTAGGTACTTAAATCCTTAATTTGATCCCTTATTTAACTTTTTTTGAGATATTATTGGCTAGTGTAAAGTCTTGGGTATATTTTGGTTGGTTTTGGAGGGTTTTAGATGCCTTAAATGGGATACATGTCCGAACATTATTTTGGGAAATTGTGAAGTTCTCCTCAGGAAACTATATGGCTTGTTTGAAGAAGGATAGAGGGAAAAGCACAGTTTGTGCACGGTTAGAGCTAACCATGTGAATTTTTTCAAAAAAACTATGTGGCATGGGGAATTGGGAAAAATCATGGTTGTTGTACAGTTTACTAAACTATGAAGCCAAGCCATGAGAGTTCCCAAAATAGGCAGATAGCCTTGCATGGTCGGTGCATGGTGAAGTAAGCAATGCGACTAAACCATGAATGGGGTATTAATTAAATAGAAATATATATTTTAAGATTTAAACCTCTATAAAACCTCTCATTATTCCTCCTACACCAAGGTATATTGAATTTAAGGACTCCATTGGTGATTCTGGGTGATTTATCTCCCTCCATACTCCAAATCTAATGGGCCAAGAGTGTTTGCTTGAGTGAATTCATGCTAAAAAGTTGTCTCTTTCTTTGTTCATCACATTTATACTAGATATAATCTTTAACTCATAGGATGAATAATAGATATAAATATATTTTGGATAGATTTGTGGATTATATCATGATCTAATAGATAATTATTGGATCATTGAAGGATCATATTTAAGACTATTGAGAATCACTTCATCTCACTCGAACGGATCTAGATCTATTATTGGATGTGAATCTCATTGGGTAAGTCCAATCAAATTCAATCCCTTTACATGTTTATATTCATATAATTCCAATTAAATAGACTATATTATGATGGATTGGATCTTGATCTAGTGAATGTTGGTGTACAGGAATGATTTAGGTGTCAACTCTCAATGGACCATAGAATTTGTCCTAAACACGTTAAAGTTAGGAAGACTATTACCATATAAGGTCTGTGTATTTGATTTTTGGAATGATATGATGGTTGGTTCTTGTGTATTACATGATACCAATGATTGATATTGATCACATGTGTGTGTGTAGCCTGTGAGACCCATTTTTGATTAATACCACAAGTTTATTTCTATGAATGGATATTGATACTCATTATTGATATGATATTGTGTGCCCATATGTTTTATTCCATATTATGTGTGAATGTGTGGCATTTAGAGGTTGTTCTTATAATAGAAAATGAATAATAGATTATCATGTCTTATTTATCCTTTAGTGGGTGAGCATGTGTGACATGTGACAATGGAGATGAAGGACTAAGACATAGGGTAGAGGAACGATGAACTTGTGGCCTGACCCAAGGTAGTTCTAGGATATTATTTCCATGTGGCCAAACCCGAGGAAGAGGAAGGGGTGTAATGGCCTTGTGTCCTGACCTGTGATAGATATGGGGCTTTAAAACATTGTGGCCTAACCCAAAACTCATTATCCTTCTGTATTCTTAGAGATATATGAGGTTTCATTGGGTAAACCCACGATCATAAGTTCTATTATGACCATTCTTCTAGTATGGAGTTAAAACGGGTACGGATGAGGTTCATGGTTTCTTGGTTAGTACATGACCGATCAAAACATGATTAATTGATGGTTTCTCACACATTAATATTTTATAATGGAATAATCCTCTTATGCATGTGCACTTATGTTAAGGTCACATTAGTGGTTTCCTACTAGTTTTAAACTCACACCATGCATAGGAAACTTGGTATGTATGCATACTTAAAGATCAGGGATTTAGAGAAGGTAAATGGCCCAACAGTAGGTTTTTTAAGAGATTATAGTTAAGAGATGGATCTAGTACATGGATATAATTTTTACATATACAATATCATATTTTATTTTATTTTTTTTATTTTTATTTTTTATGATTGGTTACCAACCACATTGGTGTCCTTTTGGTAGACATCATTTGACCACATATGACATATGTTATAGTATCATACTTATGTTATTTTTTTATTATAGTGTTTAATTAGTTTTTTTATATGTTTTTGTATTCTAGTTCATGGATATGATTATTGAGGTTATAATCTCCCCATGATGTCTCTAGACCCTCGCCACTAGTCCAAAGCTTCTTGCATATGAGGAGGCACATAAGAGGTCAGGTGGAGCTTTAGATTAGACCTAGTTATTTGAGTTGGGGTGTTTCAATGTTGCCTTCTTTACTTCTAAGAGATGTTATTTCTTTGGAAAACTATAAAATCATACTTCCAGGCATGTATCAAAGAAGATATAAGGCCTAGTTTCTAAGATAGATTAAACTTCCAATAATTCATCAATACAATGATTATTATACTCTCTCACTATATTCATACATTAAAATTTTTATTTTAACTTCTATTAGAGTTGAAATAGGTTGACATTATTCCATTTTAAAATTATTAAACACCTCTCTTGAATATTTCACCAATTAAATGAATGTTATCCCCTTATTTAAACTTACTTTCAACCTAATAAAGAAATCCATCTCTCTACTCATTAATATCACATATTTTGAAAACATAAATTGTGAAAAATTGTCAATAGAATTATACTTGTTTCTACCAAATATTATATCATCCACATACACCATCACCATAAATTTATCTTCATTTGATACTTTCACATAGAGGTTGTGGTCAAACCCTCCTCTCTTAAACTATAACTTTCTCTTATGTGATTCCATCCTTTCATACCAAATATGTAATGCTTATTTTAGGTCATAAAACAAATTTTTCAATAAATAAAAATAAAAATTTTAATTATTAATAAGAAATCCTAAAATATTCTTGATGGGTATACACTTAAAATAGGGTAGTTTGTATTATATAACTACCTAGTTTCATATATAGTGATATGCATAAGATTCAAATCATACTATACAATATATTGGAGTCGTAAAAGGGTCATATTGTAACACCCCGATATTTTATAAGATATATTCTTTTTATTTTCTTTCATATCTTCTATTGTACGATTCACCAAGATTATATTGCACTATACACAACACCGTATTAGCTTGAAGTATATGCAACACTAATCTTGGATCATGTTAAACACAATTTCAAGTTTGTTTGAAAATAATTATTCAACGCAACATTGAGTTTATATATACATATATATTCAATGTATAAATGAAATATGGTTGGATTTCTTTATACACAACAACAAAGTAGTCTTGAACTACATGCAACCCTGACTTGGCTTGCATTACATGCAATCACGATCTTCCTCGATAGCGTGTGTTGTACGCAATACTGGGTTTCACTAAACAACGATATATAGTTATAATATTATTATGGACTGGCCTTTATGAATATTATTAACTACATTTTGAATTTTATAACATTATTATTCATCTTACACATTTTCTAGAACTTTGTATGAGAACAAGATAAATTTTTCAGGTAAAATAAGTATTTTTCAAAAATGTAGTTTTGACACCTTTTGATGGCACACCCACTTTAAATCTAGTTTTTGACATGTTTATAAGTTCAATTTGACAATATAAAATTCTTATTTTGAATAAAAATATAAAAATTTACTTTGGATAAATTTTTCATATTATTCTGATAGCTTTCATATTTAAATGAATAGTAAAGACACACTATATTTAAATTAAAAACAACTTTTTTCATCGTAATAATTTATATGGTTAAATTAAAATATTTATTGTTTTTAATTTATAAATAGAATATGTTTTCACCATTTAATATAATGTATGTCATTAGAATTGATTTTACATTGAATTCATATGTAAAATCATTTCAATCTTTTGCAATGTTTTAACTTTTAAACTCGTTTTCTTAACAACGGGATTAATTTTAAATTAATTTTTGCAACTTCTGTGATTTGAATTTGGAAAAATAGATTCCATATTTGGAATCATTAGGTCCAAATTATGTTAATAATCTACTTTTTATTTTTATTCATTATGAATAGTAACTATGGTAAATTTTAATTACTATAGTTAAAGGTAAATCGGGAAATTAAGGGTAAATATAATATTATAAAATTACCCTAACACTTTTCCTAATATAATTGGATGATTATATTTTACCCTAAATCATACTTGGGTCGAAATGTAATCCATTGGAATCCACTTGGATATGATTAAGACCTTGAATTTATTTTATTTAAAAGAAAGTGAAATATGTCTCACTCAAACATTAATAAATAAAATATTTTTAATATAAGGTTATACCGAATATAAATTCGGTTATAAATACTCATTTTAAAGTTAAATTTTTTTATTTATCATGTTAAATTATTTGTAATTTTTAATAATTATTTATTTACCTTATTAGCTTATACATTAATGGCGCAAAAATTATTTATTTAGTGAAAAATCAATAATATAGTTTTTATTGAAATAATCATACACATAAAATGGCCGAAAAACCTGACCAAGACTTATTGGTAGTTTATATATAAACCATGAGCATCCAATTGCCGAATTGGTGACCATTTGGATCCTTATAAAGAAGATTATGACACATATATTATTTTATTTTAAATGATTCCAAAGTTGTCACCGTCATAATTTAATAAATATAAAAATTTAAATGTTGTGATTTTAAAATGATAAATTCGAGTAAAAGTATTATTATAAAATCTGTTAGATTTATCTTCATCATAGGATTTTATTTTTAATTTTTATGCAACAAATAAGTATATCAAATAATTATACGAAAATTTTGTACTAATTGTTTTATTAAGAGATATACTAAATAAATGGTTTTAAAAATATTAAAATAAATATTATATGAACTATTTAATGTGCTCCACAAATTTTCTAGATAAATATGACATGTTATGAATCTATTAAATATTTTATTTTGAACATATATTCTTTGTGTATTTTATTTAAATTCATAAAAATGAATAATGTCAAAATTAACACTATTGTTATTTTATAAAAATAACATATTATAAAATTGTTTAAAAATCACAAAAATATGAAAAAATTATAAATTTATATTTATATGGTCTAAAATTTCATAAATTATCCAATTATGGACAATTCACAACACATAAGTAATTATTTTTAACAATTAAAAAATTATAATCTTATTACAACAAATAAAATTAAATTGATTAAATAAGGATAAATCAAGTTGATAATGTTTAAAATAAATTCCCAAAATGTCTAAATTTTATTGGTTTATGATATTAAAACCCTATATCATCTAATATTTGTATTTCAGGCACTTTTTGATGTTTTTAAGTGAGGTTTAATTTATTATAAATTAATATTTCTTATGTTACCAAAGGTGCCCCTCTCCTCCCTTATAAAAAGGGCACCCCTTCCCTCTTCTCCTTACACCCTTTTGAGCCTTGAAGCTCGGCCAAACCCTGAAAATTACTCTTCTAAACCTATCTATTTATATCATAGAGGTTATGGTATTCTCAAAAATTCCAACCCTAGTGCCTTAAGAAGAAGTTTAAAGGAGGTGTGTCGAAGAAGAGGTAATCTCTTCTACCAATTCTTTCAAGTTTATTTCTTCTTAAAATTATTCTTCTTTAGTTGTTTAATTATAAAGTAATAACATAAGTGTCAATAATATACTGATATGTTATTATAAATATGAAACAACCCCATTTCACCTTCTATCCATCCTACGGAAAATGAAATCACCGTGCGTGCGTACGTACAGAATATCGTCTCCACGCCGTAGTGCAATCTATTTTTCCATCACCACCTTACTTGGATGGGTATAATGGTGTAAATAATAACTATATATGGTTATTATAACATCATACTAATTCTAATATATTATATCATCCACTCTAATTCCATTCAATAAATATAGTAACAATATCATCGCTTGTGCGTACATACAGATTACCGTCTCCACGAAGCGATGAGATTCATTTTCCATGTTAAAAATTAAAGAATGATTATAAAGTATATATAATAATTAATAATGAAATATATGACATAATAACTCTACTGGATTTATTTATATATATATATTTATGTCATCTACTTAATTCCATTCAATTATATAAGGAAATGAAAACAGCATTCATGCGTACGTACGGCCTACCGTCTCCATGAATGATGTATTTCTTTCCATTTATCGATCTATTATATATATGTATATTCTGAATATATATTATATATAAATCATTTTTTATATTCTATAATTAAGTAATCATGATCTAAGTAATCATTTTAATAATTACAAGTCAAAACATGGACAATAAATGAAACGATTTTACCCAAAACGCAACTTTAACATGAATTTACAAAAGAATGGGTGATATAAAGTCATAAGTGAACCATATATGATATCATAACAATGAAGATGATTCTGAAATAATCCAATGACATTATTTAAATCATTATATAGTAGGTTCAGATATGTACGAAGCATATCAGACCTAAGGTAAGGGATAATTATTCCAATATCATTCTTATCCGAGATTGTTTATTCATAAGTATTTGCTGGAGTTGTGTTTATCATCCATGTCCATATGTTCTAAAAATGTTTTCATAAAATTTTTAATTTTCTTACATGTAAGTTTAAAGTCATTTTGACCCTTTTTTACTTTTACCACATCGTATGGAAGGAATCTTTCTTTTTTTACCATATGAGGTACTTTTTGACTTTTCTGACAAAAGTACGAGAAATTTTTTTTTTACATATATGGCATGAACGGATTCTTACGGTTTCATAACTCCTTATATCCATGAATCTTCCTGTACAAGATTTCATGATTATTTTCAACAAAATCCTTTCTTTTAAAATTGCATGTCATTTTGTGATAAGAAAATGATTTTTAAGAAGAAAGGATATTTTCCTCAAGAATTCATTTCAAGTGTTTTGTCAAAACTATTTTACATTTAAGATGAAATTATTTCATATGTGTATGTTTCATGTATAATTTCTATATGATTTACATTGTAAGAACCCAGTTTTTTCTGTGAAAGACTTTGGAATATTCTTGATGATATTCCAGAGCAGCGCCTTCAGACGACATGCGATTCTAAGCCCCGGAGTGGCCGAAATTAAATTTTCAGTGCGTTCACACTGGAAACGCTAAATAAATGAGATAACTCCAAAACGGAGTTCCGGATCAGATATATGAGTGTACTAATGGGTCCGGAATGGGGTTTTTATCTTATGAACGACATAAAACTTGTCGTCGCGGGACGTTTGGACCCCTCGCCCGCTTCTGGAACGTTAAACGGATTAATTAATTAATTAATTAATTCGTTTGGTGTTGAAACTATAGTATCTCTTAAACGGTTTCTTGTATTGGGAAACCGAGGGCACTGTTGTGTTCGGAATGTGCCATTTACCCTAGGAGGGGTATAAGTTTCGCGGGCGCGGGCCGTTTGTGAAAAATGGCCCCAGGGGCGTTTTCGTAATTTAGCGGCTTCGGACGTTAAATTTTATAACTTTTGAGAGGGGTTTCGGATTAAAATTCCGAGACTTCTGTTATTCTCAGGAGGTGTTGTTTACCCTAGGGGAGGCTTAACCTCGACCCTGTCGGGAGTTCGGGTTCGGGCCGACGGGCGGGTGGTTAAGCGTTTTCTATTTAAACACTTAAGTCACCCACACCCTCTTCCTCTCCCTCACCTGGATAGCAGCAAGAAGGAGCTCTCCCCCTCCTTCTCCACTCCGGCAAGACAGCTCCGGCGAGGCGTGGTGGCCGGCGGATCGTCGCGAAGCTTCGGGCGAAGCCCCGCGAGGTAGGGTTTTGTCGTTAGCATTTTTTTATTCCCATACCTACTTTGAGCCCGAATTTTTGTATCAAATCTCTGTCGATTTATCAAAAAAACCCATGAATGCATAGTGTATTTTATTATCTTTCTTACACTTCTTTCGGATTTGGTTTTGGAGTTTGGAGGAACCCGCAATCATTCGCCGAAGATTGCGGGTTTGCGGAGGAGATGTGGGGCATTCCGGCGGGTAGGCGCGGTGGCCGGCCATGCCAGGCGGCGGCGCGGCGAGCCGGGCGGCGGCTTGTGGCAGCTGGGTGTGCGAGGGCGACGGCGGTCCGGCTTCGGCAGGCGGCAGGCAGCAGGCGGTCGGGCGGCTCCGGCGTAGGGCAGAGGGGGGGACCGCGAGGTGCGCGACCCCGCGTGCGGCGCGACCGCGACCCGCATGTCGCGGGTCGTTGCTGGGGAAAGGAGACCGGACTTGATGGCCGGTCGAGGGATCTGGCCGCGGCGGACTGAACCGGGCCCGTGGCCGGGCTGCGGGCCGGCTGAGGGCGGACCGGCCGGACCGGGCCGGTCCGGGCCTAGGAAGTGCCCCCCCCCCCCCTCTTTGAATTTCTGACACCCGTAACTTTCGTTACAGGGGTCCGATTTGCGCGCCGTTAGTGGTAGCGCGGACCTTGCGTCGTGGGTAATGTTTTGAGATGGTTTTGGAAATTTTTAATTCCTGAAACGAGGGGCCTCAGAGGCACGACGCGTCTTTAAGTGAACGAGCGTTTTTTCGAGAATCTTGTTTTGAGCGGCGCGGACGCATGCGACGTCCGCTTTGAGTGCCTTCAGTTGCGTTGGGACCCTGGCGCAAGGGCGAAGGTTTCCAGGGAGATTCCGGGCATTGAGGCCGAAGTTGAGGCGCGGGCCCCACGGCCCGTCTTTTGAGCTGCGTGCAGCTTTTAGCGACTTTTTCCTCGGACCTCTGTTCGGGGCGTGCGAGCAATCGATGTTGGGTGTTTTTCCGAGGGGATTGCAATGGTGCAATCTGCCCGCCCTTATTCGGCACGATGGTGCGGGACCCACAAGGGTCGTTTGGGCATCAACGATGATTTTCCATCTTTATAACCGAGCGACCGTTTGGACAAATGAGTAGTCCTTCTTGTGTGCTTTTTCGAGAGGATCACAACGGTACGATCCGTTCGTTGAGTTTCGGGACCGGGATGCGGGTCCCACGTGGCACCGCTCGTGTGCGGTGCGCCGGAATGCATCTTTTTCTCCGGATACCCATTCCACGCAAGTAAGCAGTCAATTTGACGTGCTTTTCAAGAGCATTGCGATGGTTCAGTTCGCCCGACCTTTTTTGGGGACGTGGTGTGGGTCCCACCCGACCCGGCTACGGTGAATAGTGACCTTTCCACCGGGTGTCCGTTTTGGGCGATTGAGTACTCAATCCCGTGTTTTTTTCTGAGGGGATCACAGTGGCGTGATCCTTTGGTTCAGTTTCGGGATCTTGGGGTGGGCCCCACACGAGTTTGATTATGGTGAATACTACCTTTTTCACCGGTTGACCGTTCCAGGCGAGTAAGTAGTCTATCTCACATGTTTTTCCACGAGGTTTACAATAGTGTGATCCGTTTGGTTGTCCGGAGCCTTATACGCGATCTTATTAAATGTGGAATCATGAAAGGTGCTTCGATGGCGGTTTGTCCTACCATGTTTGTAGCAGACCCTTGGCGTGTGATCGTGCATTCTTGAGAGAGTGACATAAATGCCTCACAAGATGTGGTTGGCTATGCTTGGACCTTTGAGGTGGAGTTGTTACGTCACACCTTCGTGTTGACACTGGGTGCCGTGTGCACGATAGCCTATGGGCTGGAACGAGGTATACTCTGGGAGTATACGGGAGCGCTTGGAGGTACGTGTGGTTTTTACCTGAGATGTTCGAGCGCTTGGTTGGGGTTTGACTTGGGGCCACACGTCGTGTGGGCCCCAAGTGCGTGATGTGTTCTGCTTCACGTACTTGGACCTCTCACGGCGTGGAGGGTCCCTCTGTGTTTTTGTTTGACCAGCAGGGTGGAGCTTTTCCCCTGGCTCAGTGCTCGTTTGTTGACCAGCAGGGTTGAGTGGTCTTCCCTGGTTTCATTCTCGATGGATTGGCCGGTAGCGGTGCTAGTGACACCCAGTGTTGGAGCAGACGCTGCACCTCTTTTGGGAGAGTTGTTCTGGAGTTGGGTGGTTACGCGACACCCACTCCATGTTCGGTTGGCTAGTGTTGTACCCTCATGTAGAGATGGCTAGAGCGGTTCTCAGTTTTACCCTCTAGCGGGGCTGGGCAGTGGGTTACTCATCAGTTTCTAGGGTCTAACCTCTAGCAGAGACTGGGCAGTGGGTCACTCGACGCACTTAGGGTCTACCCTCCAGCAGAGACTGGGCAGTGGGTCACCCGACGACCTCTTAGGGTCTACCCTCTAGCAAGGCTGGGCAGTGGGTCGCCCGTCGTCTAGTTCCTGGTCTACCCTCCAGCACGGCTGGGCAGTTGGTCTCCTGTCGACTTATTCCAGGTCTACCCTCCAGCGGGGCTGGGCAGTGGGTCGCCTGATGATGTATTAAGGTCTACCCTCCAGCGGGGCTGGGCAGTGGGTCGCCGGATGATGTGTTATGGTTTACCCTCAAGCAGGGCTGGGCAGTGGGTCACCCAGTATCTTAATATGGTTTACCCTCCAATGGGGCTGGGCAGTGGTTCGCTTGATGATGTGTTGGGGTTTACCCTCCAGCGGGGCTGGGCAGTGGGTCACCCGATATCTGGTTATGAGTTACCCTCCAACAGGGCTGGGCAGTGGGACACATGTTGGCATTCCAGACTCAGTCCTTTTGACTAGGCTAGTCTGTGGCTTTCCTCCATGTTTACCAGAGCGGGACCTTTGGTTTTACGGGCCAGTGTTGTGACGGCTTTGACTTTGAGGAGACCTCTCGACTGCTGGGCAGTGATGAGGTGTGGTTTGAATTTCCTAGAACTCTCAAGTACGAGGGGCACTTTCCCCACCGAGACGCGTTCTTGTGACGTGATCTAAAATCGTGCGGGCGATTCAGTGTCGCCCAAAGCGGATAGTGTCGAAGTGCGGTGATTGAGCCCCTTGGCTTGTAGTTCAGGGTAGACGTGCGGGATGCTGGGCATCGATGATGGGGTTATGTCTGGGACTTTTGGCTACTCTTTTCTTGGGCTGAGCTACGGGACGGAGATCCCCTTACGAGTTTGTTCGGGCTCCTTGTTTGAGCATAAAGATATGTATATACCTTGTTCGAGTACCCACTTCTTGGGTTTTGGCTACTCTCCTTCCAGGAGAGGCAAAGACGCACGGGGTATGCCACGTGCGTTCCGTGTCTAGCTTCTCGCGGTTGGACGAGTATACTCTCCTGCTATAGGTAGCGAAGACTCAACGGGAAGTTCATCTTCTCACCGTTTCCAGCTCCTTGTTCTTGGACGAGTCTAACTTCTTTCTTTTGTTGGGTTGAGCTGGACTCTTACTGTACTCTTACTGCACTTTCAGTCTTACTCCTTTACTTTTCCCTGTTCGCTCTACTGCTTACCCTTCGGTACCTCCTTTGTAGCTCCCTCGAGGCTTCAGGGTATCCTACTGAGTATTTTTATACTCACACCTGCTTGGGCTTTTCCCACACTTGGTGTGCCCTTGCAGAAGACGGACATGTGGAGCGTGACCTCAGTGGAGCATAGGAGCTTGGGATATTGGACCATGTGTGGTGGTCGTGGCCGGGATCCAGGTGGGAGACCCGTCAGCTGTTCTTTTTTTTTGTTTACCTGTTGCCGGGTTGTGGCAACTTTTCTGGTTGGGCGCGTGTTTTTTCCCTTTTTCCTTTTCGGCACTTTTCTTGTACTGTTTAGAGGTCGATGCACTCTTGTGGTTGTTTATAGCAGTTTCCCTTTTGTTTTCCTTTTTACTCTGCACTTTTGCATTGAGTGTGCTGAGTGTGTGTGTGCAAGTGCTTAGGCAAAGGCCTCCCTGAGTTGTTGTGCCTTCGGTGCTGGTCTCCAGCCCCTGGCCTATGGAGGCGGGCCTGGGGTAGTTGCGGCTCGAGCCCGGGTAGGGTCGGGTCATGACGAAGTGGTATCAGAGGGAGGTTCGTTCTTTGGGATGTTGTTTGGAAGTCCCTAAAAGAGGAATTGGTTGGGATTTAGGGAAACACTGTTAACGTGTCTCGAGAACGGCTCTCAGGCCAGGGAGTCTAGTGATGGTGCGGCGGCCGACGTATCCATTCACCAGGACCTTGATAACCCGCTTTTCGGCTCGGCATGCTAAGACACTTGTTGCAGGGAACAATTGGTTTGTGCATCACATAGGACCGAGTCTTTGACTATCCTTCTTGAGTCATCTCCCCATCGTTGTTGTTGTGGTATATACATATATGCTCATCTGACCGCGGCACTCCTTGATAATATTTAGGATGTCTCCGCGAAGACAGCCAGCCCAGATACCAGCTTTGGTGCATGACGACGACCCTGTGAGCTACGAGGCCACAGTCCAGGACCCATCATGCGAGCCCTTTCTCCGGGTGGGCTGGTAGCAGCACCCCCCACCTGTTGAGCAGCAGATAGTTTCAGCAGAGCAGTCTGAGCTTGAGCGCAGTTTGAACGTGCTCCGTGAGTTCCAGCGGCAGGGACCGCTGAGGTTCAGTGAGGAGCCAGACCCTCAGGCAGTAGAGGTTTGGCTCGAGGCAATGGTTCGTCTTTTCAGGCTTGTGCAGACGCCGACAGATCAGAGAGCGGCTTTGGAAGCCACCCCTTTTTGTGGATCAGCTTGGCGTTGGTGGAGTCTGGTGACTCGGTTTCTTGACGAGTCGTCGCTTTCGTGGGACGACTTCCAGTTGTTGCTTCGTGAGTAGTTTTTCCCCTCCTGCTTGCGCTCCATTCGGATTTAGGAGCTCCTTCAGTTTCAGTAGGGAGGGATGACAGTGGCCGAGTACGCGACTAGTTTGGCAGACCGTGCACGCTTTTACCCGGACTTGGTCCATGACGACAACTTCTGAGCGCGGAAGTTTGAGTAGGGTCTTCGCCGAGATATTCGTGTTTTCATAGTACCCTTGGGCATTTCCACGTATGTCAGGGTTCTAGAGCAAGCGCTGGTGACGGAGGGGCTTCATGTCACGTTCAAGTGTTGGTGGTGGTAGTAGGCACGTCGGAGCCGGGACGTCTGCCGTAGCTAGCAGGCGTCGGAGAGCAGGATCTCGATGTAGGTGGACTTCCCACTGCCGGTTTCAGAGACGTGGTCATATACCACTGTGGCGAAAAGGCGCAGAGCCTCAGCCGAGGATGCCCTTCCATGAGTGGATCCCGGGCCGTGGTCGTACACCACAGTGGCGCCAGAGGGCACCAGGGCAGCCCAGAGAATGTTGGTGCTATGCTTGTGACGGGCGAGGTTACTTGGCACGAGACTGCCCGACCTGAGTTGCTGAGAGCTTCGGGCAGGCAGCAGGCGCACCACCACGGCAGAGTCAGCGCCGTGATCCGAGTAGTTTCCAGAGAGGTGGTTCTAGAAGAGGAGCGGGAGGAGCTGGAGGTAAGGGATGACGTTACGAGATCTCCCCATCACCACTAGACGGTCCATGTCAGGCTCCGGGAGCTGACTGTTGGGACTGCGGGCAGCCGCGAGCTTTGGATGTCTACGATCCTACAGAGCATGGGATGGTGAGAGGTACCCCTTGCAACTCTTCTACTTTTTGCAGTAGAATTGTTAGACTTTGTGTGCGAACCCCTTTCCTCCCTGCTCCTTGTTTGATGTGTTACCAGGGTGACGCGGGGCGTCGGGTGTAACCTTGTGTTGGTAAGGTAAAAGGTATAGAACATTTTCTCTTTAGTCGATGGTGTTGACTCCTTCGCCTTTTGAGCGTGTAAGAGAGCATCGACTGTGGAACCTTTCATGACCAGATATCCTTGGGTGTTTCACCATATGTATATTCTGAAGGAGGGAAACACCGGGACTTGTTTAAGGTGCGAGCGGTGATTCCAGTCACAGAGTGCGACGTAGAGGTTCGTTCGGGGAGGTGAGCTACCCCCGAGAGCCTTCGGGCCATTTGAAACTGTGAAAAGGGATGGCGAAGTTCCCTACCGCCTTGCCCTAACCCCAAAGTATGGATTGGGTGCACGACATCGGCAAGGGTCGACCTAGCATGAACAAATCAATCCTTTGGTCTGTGTGCGGTGACGCAGAGCTCTGTGTGGGTTCTTCTCGGTATGGGAAAGCCGGGTGTGGGCTTAGTACCCTGTGTTGTTCCCTGGTTTTTCTTTTCGAGGACAAAAAGCTTGAAGGAGGGAATGATTTAAGAACCCAGTTTTTTCTGAGAAAGACTTTGGAATATTCTTGATGATATTCCAGAGCAGCGCCTTCAGACGGCGTGCGATTCCGAGCCCCGGAGTGGCCAAAATTAAATTTTCGGTGCGTTCACACTGGAAACGCTAAATAAATAAGATAACTCCTAAAAGGAGTTCCGGATCAGATATCCGAGTATACGAATGGGTCTGGAATGGGGTGTTTATCCTAGGAACGACATAAAAGTTGTCGTCGCGGGACGTTTGGACCCCCCGCCCGCTTCTGGAACGTTAAACGGATTAATTAATTAATTAATTAATTCGTTTGGTGTTGAAACTATAGTATCTCTTAAACAGTGGCTCGGATTTGGAAACTGAGGGCACCGTTGTGTTCAGAATGTGCCGTTTACCCTAGGAGGGGTATAAGTTTCGCAGGCGCGGGCCATTTGTGAAAAATGGCCCCAGGGGCGTTTTCATAATTTAGCGGCTTCGGGCGTTAAATTTTATAACTTTTGAGCGGGGTCTCAGATTAAAATTCCGAGACCTCCGTTGTGCTCGGGAGGTGTTGTTTACTCTAGGGGAGGCTTAACCTCGACCCCGTCGGGAGTTCAGGTTCGGGCCGACGGGCGGGTGGTTAAGCGTTTTCTATTTAAACGCCTAAGTCACCCACACCCTCTTCCTCTCCCTCACCTAGACATCAGCAAGGAGGAGCTCTCCCCCTCCTTCTCCACTCCGGCGACACAGCTCCGGCGAGGCGTGGTGTCCGGCGGATCGTCGCGAAGCTTCGGGCGAAGCCCCGCGAGGTAGGGTTTTGTCGTTTGCATTTTTTTATTCCCGTACCTACTTCGAGCCTGAATTTTTGTATCAAATCTCTGTTGATTTATCAAAAAAAAAACCCATGAATGCGAAGTGTATTTTATTCTCTTTCTGACGCTTCTTTCGAATTTGGTTTTGGAGTTCGTAGGAAACCGCAATCATTCGCCGAAGATTGCGGGTTTGCGGAGGAGATGTGGGGCATTCCGGCGGGTAGGCACGGCGGCCGGCCATGCCAAGTGGCGGCGCGGCGAGCCGGGTGGTGGATTGTGGCGGCTGGGTGTGCAAGGGAGACGGCGGGCCGGCTTCGACAGGCGGCAGGCGGCAGGCGGCCGGGCGGCTCCGGCGTAGGGCAGAGGGGGGGACTGCGGGGTGCGCGACCCCGCGTGCAGCGTGACCGCGACCCGCATGTCGCGGGTCGCTCCTGGGGAAAGGAGACGGGCTTTGACGGCCGGTCGAGGGATCTGGCAGTGGCCAGCTGGCCGCGGCGGACTGAACCGGGCCCGCGGCCGGGCCGCGGGCCGGCTAAGGGCGGACCGGTCGGACCGGGCCGATTTGGGCCTAGGAAGTGCCCCCCCCCCTTCTTCGAATTCCCGATGCCCGTAACTTTTGTTACGGGCGTCCGTTTTGCGCGCCGTCAGCTGCAGTGCGGACCTTGCATCGTGGGGAACGTTTTGAGATGGTTTCAGAAATTTTTAATTCCCGAAACGAGGGGTCTCGGAGGCACGACGCGTCTTTAAGTGAACGAGCGTTTTTCCGGGAATCTTGATTTGAGCGGCGCGGACGCATGCGACGTCCGCTTTGAGTGTCGTCAGTTGTGTTGGGACCCTGGCATAAGGGCGAAGGTTTCCAGGGCGGTTCCGGGCGTTGAGGCCGAAGTTGAGGCGCGGGCCCCACGGCCCGTCTTTTGAGTTTTGTGCAGCTTTTAGCGACTTTTTCCTCGGAGGTCCGTTCGGGGCGTGCGAGCAGTCGATGTTGGGTGTTTTTCTGAGGGGATTGCAATGGTGCAATCTGCCTACCCTTATTCGGCACGATGGTGCGGGACCCACGAGGGTCGTTTGGGCGTCAACGGTGATTTTCCATCTTTATCACCGGGTGACTGTTTGGACAAGTGAGTAGTCCATATTGTGTGATTTTCGAGATGATCACAACGGTGTGATCTGTTCATTGAGTTTCGGGACCGGGATATGGGTCCCACGTGGAACCGCTCGTGTGCGGTGCGCCGGAATGCATCTTTTTCTCCGGATACCCGTTCCACGCAAGTAAGCAGTCAAATTTACGTGCTTTTTCAAGAGCATTGTGATGGTGCAGTTCGCCCGACCTTTTTCGGGGACGTGGTGTGGGTCCCACCCGACCCGGCTACAGTGAATAGTGCCCTTTCAACCGGGTGTCCGTTTTGGGCGATTGAGTACTCAATCCCATGTTTTTTTCCGAGGGTATCGCAGTGGCGTGATCTTTTGGTTCAGTTTCGGGATCTTGGGGTGGGCCCCACACGAGTTTGATTACGGTGAATAGTACCTTTTTTACCGGTTGACCGTTTCAGGCGAGTAAGTAGTCTATCTCGCGTGTTTTTTCGCGAGGTTTACAACGGTGCGATCCGTTTGGTTGTGAGGAGCCTTATACATGATCTTATTAAATGTGGAAGCATGAAAGGTGCTCCGATGGCGGTTCGTCCTACCATGTTTGTAGCGGACCCTTGGCGTGTGATCGCGCATTCTTGCGAGAGTGACATAAATGCCTCACAAGATGTGGTTGGTCATGCCTGGACCTTTGAGGTGGAGTTGTTATGTCACGCCTTCACGTTGACACTGGGTGCCGTGTGCACGATAGCCTATGGGCTGGAACGAGGTATACTCTGGGAGTATACGGGAGCACTTGGAGGTACGTGTGGTTTTTACCTGAGATGTTCGGGTGCTTGGTTGGGGTTTGACTTGGGGCCACACATCGTGTGGGCCCCAAGTGCGTGATGTGTTCTGTTTCGCGTACTTGGACCTCTCGCGGCGTGGAGGGTCCCTCTGTGTGTTTGTTTGACCAGCAGGGTGGAGCTTTTCCCCTGGCTCGGTGCTCGTTTGTTGACCAGCAGGGTTGAGTGGTCTCCCCCTGGTTTCGTTCTCGATGGATTGGCCGGTAGCGGTGCTAGTGACACCCATTGATGGAGAAGACGCTACACCTCTTTTGGGAGAGTTGTTCTGGAGTTGGGTGGTTTTTGTGACACCCACTCTGTGTTCGGTTGGCCAGTGTTGTACCCTCCTATAGAGATGGCCAGAGCGGTTCTGAGTTTTACCCTCCAGTGGGGCTGGGCAGTGGGTTACTCATCGGTTTCTAGGGTCTACCCTCCAGCAGAGACTGGGCAGTGGGTCACCCGACGCACTTAGGGTCTACCCTCCAGCAGAGACTGGTCAGTGGGTCACACGACGACCTCTTAGGGTCTACCCTCTAGCAGGGCTGGGAAGTGGGTCGCCCGTCGTCTAGTTCCAGGTCTACCCTCCAGCACGGCTGGGCAACGGGTCGCCTGTCGACTTATTCCTGGTCTACCCTCCAGCGGGGCTGGGCAGTGGGTCTCCTGATGATGTATTAAGGTCTACCCTCCAGCGGGGCTGGGCAGTGGGTCGCCGGATGATGTGTTATGGTTTACCCTCCAGCAGGGCTGGGCAGTGGGTCACCCAGTATCTTAATATGGTTTACCCTACAACGGGGATGGGTAGTGGGTCTCTTGATGATGTGTTGGGGTTTACCCTCCAGTGGGGCTGGGCAGTGGGTCACCCGATATCTGGTTATGAGTTACCCTCCAGCAGGGCTGGGCAGTGGGACACCTGTTGGCATTCCAGACTCAGTCCTTTCGACTAGGCTAGTCTCTGGCTTTCCTCCGTGTTTACCGGAGCGAGACCTTTGGTTTTACGGGCCAGTGTTGTGACAGCTTTGACTTTGAGGATACCTCTCGACTGCAGGGAAGTGATGAGGTGTGGTTTGACTTTCCTAGAACTCTCAAGTACGAGGGGCGCTTTCCCCACTGAGACGTGTTCTTGTGACGCGATCTAAAATCGTGCGGGCGAGTCAGTGCCGCCCAAAGCGGATAGTGTCGAAGTGCGGTGATTGATCCCCTTGGCTTGTAGTTCGGGGAAGACATGTGGGATGTTGGGCATCGATGATGGGGTTATTTCTGGGACTATTGGCTACTCTTTTCTTGGGCTGAGCTACGGGACGGAGATCCCCTTATGAGTTTGTTTTGGATTCTTTTTTGAGAATAAAGATATTTATATACCTTGTTCGATTACCCACTTCTTGGGTTTTGGCTACTCTCCTTCCAGGAGAGGCGAAGACGTGCGGGGTATGCCACGTGCTTTCCGTGTCTAGCTTCTCGCGGTTGGACGAGTCTACTCTCCTGCTATAGGTAGCGAAGACTCGACAGGAAGTTCATCTTCTCACCATTTCCATCTCCTTGTGCCTGGACGAGTCTACCTTATTTCTTTTGTTGGGTTGAGCTGGACTCTTAATGTACTCTTACTGCACTTTCAGTCGTACTCCTTTACCTTTCCCTGTTCACTCTACTGCTCACCCTTCGGTACCTCCTTTGTAGCTCCCTAGAGCCTTCGGTGTATCCTACTGAGTATTTTTATACTCACCCCTTCTTGGGCTTTTCCCGCACTTGGTGTGCCCTTGCAGACGACGGACAGGTGGAGTGTGACCTCAGTGGAGCGTAGGAGCTTGGGAGCTTGGACCGAGTGCGGTGGTCATGGCCGGGATCCAGGTGGGAGACCCGTCATCTGTTCTTTTTTTTGTTTACCTGTTGCCTGGTTATGGCACCTTTTCTGGTTGGGCGCGTGTTTTGCCCCTTTTTCCTTTTCGGAACTTTTCTTGTACTGTTTAGAGGTCGATGCACTCTTGTGGTTGTTTATAGCAGTTGCCCTTTTGCTTTCCTTTTTTACTCTGCACTTTTGCATTGAGTGTGCTGCATGTGTGTGTACAGGTGCTTAGGAAAAGGCCTCCCCGAGTTGTTGTGCCTTCGGCGCTGGTCGCCAGCCCCTGGCCTATGGAGGCGGGCCTGGGGTAGTTGCGGCTCGAGCCCGGGTAGGGTCAGGTCGTGACATACATGGTTTCACTTTTCTTATGATTAAATGATATCTATTTGTTTTATATGGATTATGTTATGATGGGATGATGTTTATGAAACCCATTTTATTCTTTGGGTTATGATGAATGATTTATGTTTATTTTGTGGCATAAGTAAGAATGATTTCATTATGAGATGTCTGGGACCTATATCTCCTGCCAATGCATTGGGTAAATATTTATATCTCATGAGATAGACATGGCTGGAACGGAAAGTAAATCTGGTTCAGTAATATAGGGCTGGAACGACAAGTAAACCCAGTTCAGTAAGGGACTTTGTCCACTAAGATGGTCTTAGAAGCAATGTCTTGGCTACTATGGAAATCATATCATGTCTTTAATGGTTTTCACAATTACATGTTTTATTCCCATGCTATTTTATCATGATTGATGTTCCATTATGATCTATGCCTTATGTACTGCCATGTTTTATGTCATTGCTCAAGCTTTTGATTTTTAAACATTATGTTCATGTTTTTAAGTTAAAATGTAAATGGTTTGTTTTATTCTCTCAATGCTTACCCTTTTTGAGAATCTGATCTCACCCTTTATATGTTTTCTTTTCCCCATGATATAAAGAAAGATTTTAGCTAAGAAAAAAAAAGGGGAAGATCTTTATGGGAGATGTTGAAGATCTTTCACCAAGATTAGAAGATTTTGTTCCGAGTGTCCAAAGACACTAAACTATTACGATCCTTGAGTGTATATTTTTGTTATGTATTAAGTATTCCACAAAATTAATGTAATTTCCATGTACGTCATGCTTTGGGCCTCTACAGTTGGTATCAGAGGAAAGGTTTATTCAACCTTTGGAAACTAGGATGCGAAAACTTTAGTGAAATCCCTAGATATATTTC
The DNA here is from genome assembly GCA_963277665.1 of Viscum album. Classification (NCBI taxonomy): domain Eukaryota; kingdom Viridiplantae; phylum Streptophyta; class Magnoliopsida; order Santalales; family Viscaceae; genus Viscum; species Viscum album. The sequence goes on from OY728158.1 coordinate 305,639,502, forward strand.
TAAGGTATGTCTAGGGATGTCTCTAAGGTTAATTATATGTAGAGGTTATAGTCCTAGAATTATAGTAATGATATTAGAGATAAACCTAATATGTTAGATATTGAAGGTACTCCCCCTTGATTATGATTTTTCCTCTCACATTAATTTTTTTGGGTTTTAGAAAATGGCTGGAAATAGGAAGATTCGCGATAATAGAGGATATGATGGACAATGGAATGATATTATTCATGAGAAAACAAATGAAATTGGATCTGGAGGTCTACATATTGTTATTATTCCTAATCATCAATCTCATAATATGATCAATAATCTCAACTTTGGTAAGTTTCCCGACTCAGCTAATAAGAGAAAGATGGAGTTTCATGATGATCACAGAGGAAAGAAAGGTCAATTTACCTCATATAAATCATGTGGGAAGAGGCATCAGGGAGAATGTTTCAAAGGAACTGGAAGATGCTTTGGATGTGGAAAAGAAGGACACAAAGCCAGTAATTGTAAAGGAAAATGTTCAGTTAACACCATGGACAAGGAAAATGGTATTGCTAAGACATAAACAATGGTTAAATGTTTTAAATGTGGAATGTACGGGCATTATGCAAACCAATGCCCTATGGTAAAGTCTCGTAAAGAGAATCAGCATGGTTGTATGGGTAGTATTTATGTTGATGATGATGAAGAGACTACAAATTATATGTGAGATGAAAGAATTGTTCAAGATCGGTCAATGGTTTAAGAAGGTAGTGGAATGATTACATGTTGATCAAGAGTAATGTTGTATAAGTAATCTCATGGTACTATGGAATAAAGAGACATCTAAGGATTGTTACACTATTGTTTTTCCTTGTGTTTTTGAAAGTATATGTTGAATGGTACTGGTAACCATGAAAGGTTATTCAGATATTTTTTGGAAAGCACCTAATATGCGCATAAAGAAGGGATAAGGAAATAATGAAATGTTTGATAGTATTAATGAGCTCATGACTGATATAAGGACAAAGTGATATCATGGTTTGAGTATATAGAATTTTTGGGATTTTGGTATGTTGAAAGAGTTACCTTTTGAGAGCATTCATGATTTCACTATGGTTCTATGATAATTTATGTTTCAAGAGAATACATGATTAAAGTATTAACATGTTTGGAATGTGATCAACAAGATATATCTTATGATATATGGTGGATAAATGATGGTATTCACATGATTATTATGTGAAATTTCAAGTAATCGTTTTCTTTATACTATGAGATTAGACAGATATATTTTGAATAAGCCTAAAGATTTGAATTAATTAAGTTAGAAATAAGATAGTATTGTTTAAGGCTAGAATTTTTTTTGATATTATTGATGGAATGTTATAATAGTGAAGTTTAAGAAAAGGGACAACATGCAGAATGGGCGACAACCCGTCTCGTCAGACGAGGATGTGGGAATCGAACCCACAACTGATGTGTGATAGGCCTTTATTGTCTACCACTGGCCAACAGGAAGTCTCTGGTTAGTATAAATTAGTTTTAATTTTTTAAGTGGTATGATATATGAAGTATAAGTCTATTTTAGGAACCATTTACGATTAATCTCACTATAGATGGACTTGTGTATATTTAATAACTTTTTCTAAACTTTTGTTTGAGACAAATAGAATGACCTCTCATTCTATCGCATGATCCGTTAACACTTCACGGAAGACAAATTCAACTTCATTTATTTAAGAGACGAAGTGGAAATTGCTCAAGGCACGAACAATAGTAAGATTGTACCAAAATCAAGTAAGTATTTATTTTAATTCAAAAATTCTTCAACATTAGGGAAATGATCTTGAAAACCAAAAATGTTGTCTTAGTTCTCTCATATCTAATGAATCATATGGTACCTTAGATAATCACAAATTTATGGCTTTGTGACTGTTGGATTTATCATAGCCATGTCCTCTACCACTCTTCATCAGAACTTGATGGTTAGATTTCTCTTCCATATCCAAATTTTCACCTATGCTATCCTATGTGGAAATCCAGTGATTAGTTAATTTGGGTAACTGTTACGTTTTATAATTTAGTTTTTATAGATAAGTTTTGTTATTCCTTCTTACGATGTGGGTTTCTATGAAAAAAACTCTCATGTAATAAACCATTTATAACCCTGATAAATTTCGAGGGCGAAATTCATTTTAAGGGTGGTAGAATGTAACACCCCGATATTTTATAAGATATATTATTTTTAATTACTTTAATATCTTCTGTTGTACGTTTCACAAAGATTATCTTGTGCTATACGCAACACCGTATTAGCTTGCATTGTACGCAACACTAATCTTGGATTGTGTTAAACACAATTTCAAGTTTGTTTGATAATAATTATTCAACGCAACATTGAGTGTATATATACATATATATTCAATGTATAAATGAAATATGGTTGTATTTTGTTATATGCAACAACAAAGGAGTCTTTCACTACACGCAACCCTGACTTGGCTTGCATTACACGCAATCGCGACCTTCCTCGATAGCGTGTGTTGTACACAATACTGGGTTTCACTAAACAACGATATATAGTCATAATATTATTATGGACTAGATTTTATGAATAGTATTAACTAAATTTTAAATTTTATAACATTATTATTCATCTTACACATTTTCTAGAACATGGTATGAGAACAAGATAATTTTTTCAGGTAAAATATGTATTTTTCAAAAAATGTAGTTTTGCCGCCTTTTGATGGCGCACCCACTTTAAATCTAGTTTTTGACATGTTTATGAGTTCAATTTTGCAATATAAAATTCTTCTTTGGAATCAGGATATAAAAATTTACTTTGGATAAATTTTTCATATTATCCTGAAAACTTTCATATTTTAATAAATTGTAAAAACACGCAATATTTTAATTAAAAATAACTTTTTTCATCGTAATAATTTATATGGTTAAATTATAATATTGATTGGTTTTAAAGTATAAATAGAATATATTTTTACCATTTAATATAATGTATGTCATTAGCATTTATTTTAAATTGAATTCATAGGTAAAATCATTTCAATCTTTTGCAATGTTTTAACTTTTAAAACTCGTTTTCCTAATAATGGGATTAATTTTAAATTAATTTCTGCAACTTCTGTGAGTTGAATTTGTAAAAATGGATTCCATATTTGGAATAATTGGGTCCAAATAATGTTAATAATCTACTTTTTATTTTTTTTCATTATGAATATTAACTACGGTAATTTTTAATTACCATAGTTAAATGTAAATCGGGCAATTAAGGGTAAATATAATATTATAAAATTACCCTAAAACTTTTTATAATATAATTGGATGACTATATTTTACCCTAAATCATACTTGGGTCTAAATGTAATCCATTTGAACCCACTTGGATATGATTAAGACCTTTAATTTATTTTATTTAAAAGAAAGTGAAATATGTCTCACTCAAACTTTAATAATTAAACTATTTTTAATATAAGGTTATACAGAATATAAATTTGATTATAAATACTCATTTGAAAGATAAATTTTTTTTATTTATCATGGTAATTTATTTTTAATTTTTAAAAATTATTTATTTACCTTATTAGCTTATACATTAATGATGTAGAAATTATTTATTTAGTGAAAAATCAATAATATAGTTTTTATTGAAATAATAATACTCACAAAAAGGCCAAAAAAACCTGACCAAGACTTATTGGTAGTGTATATATAAACCCTGAGCATCCAATGGCCGAATTGGTGACCATTTGGATCCTTATAAAGAAAATTATTACACATATATTATTTTATTTTAAATTATTCCAAAGTTGTCACCTTCATAATTTAATAAATATAACAATTTACATGTTGTGATTTTAAAATGATAAATTCGAGTAAAAGTATTATTATAAAATCTATTAGATTTATCTTCATCATAGAATTTTTTTTTAAATTTTTATGCGACAAATAATTATATTAAATAATTATACAAAAATGTTGTACTAATTATTTTATTAAGAGATATACTAAATAAATGGTATTAAAAATATTAAAATAAATATTATATGAACTATTTAATGTTCTCCACAAATTTTATAGATAAATATTACATGTTATGAATCTATTAAATATTTTATTTTGAACATATATTCTTTTTGGATTTTATTTAAATTCATAAAAATGAAGAATGTCAAAATTGACACTATTGTTATTTTATAAAAATAACATATTATAAAATTGTTTAAAAATCACAAAAATATTTAAAAATTATAAATTGAAATTTATATGGTCTAAAATTTCATAAAGTATCCAATTATGGACAATTCACAACACATAAGTAATTATTTTTAACAATTAAAAAATTATAATATTATTACAACAAATAAAATTAAATAGATTAAATAAGGATAAATCAAGTTGATAATGTTTAAAATAAATTCCCAAAACGTCTAAATTTTTTTGGTTGATGAGATTACAACCCTGTCTCATCTAATATTCTGATTTGAGCCATTTTTTGGAGGTTTTTAAGTGAGTTTTAATTTATTATAAATTAATATTTCTTATGTTACCAAAGGTGCCCCTCTCCTCACTTATAAAAAGGGAACCCATTCCCTCTTCTCCTTACACCCTTTTGAGCATTGAAGCTCGGCTAAACCATGAAAATTACTCTTCTCAAACTATATAGTTATATCATAGAGGTTTTGGTCTTCTCAATAGACCAACCCTAGTGCCCTAAGAAGAAGTTTAAAGGAGGTGCGTCGAAGAAGAGGTAATCTCTTCTACCGATTCTTTCAAGTTTATTTCTTCTTCAACTTATTGTTCCTTAGTTGTTTCATTATAAAGTAATAACATCAGTATCAATAATATACTGATATGTTATTATAAATATTAAACAACCTCATTTCACCTTCTATCCATCCTATGGAAAATGAAATCACTGTGTGTGCGTACATACGGAATACCGTCTCCACGCCGTGGTGTAATATATTTTTCCATCACCACCTTACTTGGATGGGTATAATGGTGTAAAGAATAACTATATATGGTTATTATAACATCATACTGATTATATCATATTATATCATCCACTCCAATTCCATTGAATAAATATTGGAATGATATCATCGCTCGTACGTATGTACGGATTACCGTCTCCACGACGTGATTAGATTCATTTTCCATGTTAAAAATTAAATAATGTTTATAAAGTATATATAATAAGTAATCATGAAACATATGACATAATAATGCTACTGGATTTATGTATATATATATATATATGTGTATGTCATCTACTTAATTCCATTCAATTCTATAAGGAAATGAAAACAACGTTCATGCGTACGTACGGCCTACCGTCTCCATGAACGGTGTATTTCTTTCCATTTATCAATCTATTATATATATGTATATTCTGAATATATATTATATACAAATCATTTTTTATATTTTGGAATTAATTAATCATGATCTAAGTAATCATATTAATAATTACAAGTCAAAACACGGACGATAAATGAAACGATTTTACCCAAAACGACACTTTAACTTGAATTTACAAAATAATGGGTAATATAAATTCATAAGTGAACCATATATGATATCATAACAATGAAGATGATTCTGTAATAATTCAATGAAATTATTTAAATCATTATACAGGAGGTTCTGATGCATACGAAGCATATCAGACCTAAGGTAAGGGATAATTATTCCAATCTCATCCTTATCCAAGATTGTTTATTCCTAAGTATTTACTAGGGTTATATTTATCATCCATGTCTATATGTTCTCAAAATGTTTTAATAAATTTTTTAATTTTCTTCCATGTAAGTTTAAATTCATTTTCCCCCTTTTTTGACTTTTACCACATCGTATGGAAGAAATCTTTCTTTTTTTACCATATGAGGTACTTTTTGACTTTTCCGACAAAAGTACGCGAATTTTTTTTTACTAATACGGCATGAACGGATTCTTACGGTTTCATAACGCCTTATTTCCATGAGGCTTCCTGTACAATATTTCATGATTATTTTCAAAAAAATCCTTTCTTTAAAAATTGCATGTCATTTTGTGATAAGAAAATGATTTTGAAAAAGAAAGGATATTTTCCTCAAGAATTCATTTCAAGTGTTTTGTGAAAACTATTTTACATTTAAGATGAAATTATTTCATATGTATATGTTTCAAGTATAATGTCTTTATGATTTACATGGTTTAACTTTTCTTATGATTAAATGATATCCATTTGGTTTATATGGATTATTTTATGATGGGATGACGTTTATGAAACCCATTTTATTCTTTGGGTTATGATGAATTATTTATGTTTATTTTGTGGCATAAGTAAGAATGATTTCATTATGAGATGGGTGGGAACTATATCTCCATCCAATGCATTGGGTAATGATTTATATCTCATGAGATAGACATGGTTGGAACATCAAGTAAATCTGATTCAGTAATACAGGGTTGTAACGGCAAGTAAACTCAGTTCAGTAAGGGACTTTTCCACTAAGATGGTCTTGGAAGCAATGCCTTGGATACTATGGAAATCATACCATGTTTTTAATGGTTGCCACAATTACATGTTTTATTCCCATTCTATTTTATCATGATTGATGATCCATTATGATCTATGTCTTATATACTGCCTTGTTTTATGTCATTGCTCAAGCTTTTGATGTTTAAACATTATGTTCATGTTTTTAAGTTCAAATGTATATGGTTTGTTTTATTCTCTCCATGCTTACCCTTATTGAGCATCTGAGCTCACCCTTTATATGTTTCCTTTTCCCCAGGATATAAATAAACATTTTAGTTAAGAAAATAAAAGGGGGAGATCTTTATGGGAGATGTTGAAGATCTGTCACCAAGATTATAAGATTTTGTTCCGAGTTTCCAAAGACACTAAACTATTATGATTCTTGAGTGTCTTTTTTTGTTATGTATTAAGTATTCTGAAAAATTAATGGAATTTCCATGTACCTAAATCTTTTGGCCTCTACACATATAATGATCCTGCTGTAACATCCCGGTTCCAGAAGTCGCTTAGAGGCGCCCCATACCCAGTTGGTCACATGGCCTCAAGAGAATTTCTCATAATGTCAGAGGATGCCAACTAGTAGTGAGGGCCTTAGGTGTGATAGTGGGGAAACTATGCCCTCATTGGCATAGTAACACGGTGTAAGAGAAAAAGATATACAATAGCGGAAGCAGTAATAATATCAAACAACAAGAACCCGCCAAAGACTTAAGAAATAAACAATTGGAGCATATTCTAGAAACTCCTCTTTTTCCTCAAAAACACCAGAAAAAGGAAAAAATACATGAAAAGAAGATCCAGGTTCTTAAAAACATCCCCCCTTTAAAAAATGGTCCCCGAATTTCCCTAGCAAGGCGACGTAGAAGAAGAATCCTCCAACAGCTCCAGCCACTGTGATCGTACATCGGCCTCCATCTCCCATGTCTCATCCTATACTCGTCTATGCTTCCATAGCACTCATACCAGAGGAATAGAACAGCCATGTAGAACCTTAATACTACAATCAAAAATCCGGATAAGATTATACTCGAACAAGGTTTCCACCTCTAACTCAACCTCCTTGGGTTGAAAAACATGAGACGGTTCAGAGAAGTAACGTCGGAGCTGAGAAACATGCAAAACGTTGTGCATAGCCTGGTACCTATGAGGTAACTGCAACTCATAGGCAACCAAACCAACTCTCTCCAACACCTCAAATGGCCTGACGTACCTTGGTGAAAGCTTACCTTGTCTCCTAATCCTTCGGTGTCCCAACCTCGATGTGGCACATAGTAAAACCTGATCCCCAACCTAGAACTCTAGAGGTTGTCTCTACTGATCAACATAAGACTTCTGTCAAGACTATGCAGTATCCATCCTCTTTCGAATCAACTATATCTGCTCTGTAGTCTCCTTAACAAGACGAGGTCCCAGCATAGCTGTCTCTCCTACCTCCAGCCAACATAAAGGTGATCGGCATGGCCTACCGTACAAATCCCCATAAGGTTCCATCTGAATAGTTGATTGAAAACTATTTTTGTAGGCAAAATCCAAAAGAGGTATGTGCTTCTCCCAAGAACCAAAAAAATCTAGAATGCATGCACAAAGCATGTCCTCAAGCACATGAATTGTACGCTTGGACTGGCCATCTATCTGGGGGTGGTAAGTTGTACTCAGAAGTACATGTGTACCAAAATCCTTTTGCAATCCCTTCTAGACCCGAGAAGAAAAATGGGCATCCCTGTCTGAAACAATGCAGTATATAACCCCATGTAGATATACTATCTTATGGATGTACAACCTTCCCATATCATCAACACTGAAGGTATCCTTGATTAGAAAGAAGTGAGAAACCTTCATGAGTCTATTAATGACAACCCAAACAACGTCATTCCCTCGAGGCGACCTCGGGAAATCTGTCACGAAATCCATCACGACATCATTCAATTTCCACTCGGGAATAGGTAACTGTAGAAAAAACCCTGCTGGTTGCTGATGCTCCACCTTCACCTACTGACAGGTGGAACCCCTCATCAAGAAACTAGCAACATATCTCTTCATACCTGGCCACCAATACTGACGGTGTAGATCACCATATATCTTGGTGACACTAGGATGAACTTCCCAAACTGAATAATGAAAGTCCCACATCAGCTCCGCGCGTATGTCTGCTGCCACCCATATAAACCCATGAAAATGCAAGATATCATCCTCACCTATGGTCCATCCAATAATAGGGTCCTCTCCTGACATGCTTTAATGTAGGACTAGGCCTTCATAATCTATTAGTTTCCTCATTCTCACTCAATCAAGAATAGTATAGGTAACAGCTACAGAAGAAAGAAACATTTTCCCCTGTCTGTCATGCACCTTAAAATTCATCACATAGAACAAATATATAAGCTGCCACTCACTACTAGCCTCCTGAACTTCCTGTATCTGGGTCCTCCTACTCAGCACATCAGCCACTACATTTCCTTTCCTTGGCGTGTAGGAAAGCTCAAATTCAAAATACTGACGGTACTCAACCCACCTTCATTGTCTCAAATTCAGGTCATGTTGAGTGAAGATATACTTGAGACTTTTTTGATCAGTGAAAACCACAAAATTATCTCCCAAAAGATAATGTCTCCAATAGTGTAAGTCATTAACAACTACATCCAACTCAAGATCGTGTGTTAGGTAATTCCACTCTTGTGGCCTCAACTACTGAGACCCATACGCAACGAATTTTTCTTCCTATTTAAGCACAACTCCCAGCCCAATACCTAAAGCATCATAGTAAATAGTGTATCTCTTTTCAAGATCTGTAAAAACTAGTATTTTCAATGAAGTCAACCTATCTTTTATACCACTTTGTAACATCCCAGTTTTGGAAGCCACCCTGAGGCGCCCTGTACCCAGTTGGTCACATGGACTCAAGCGCATTTCCCCTAATGCCAGAGGCTGCCGAATAGCAGTGAGGGCCTTGAGTGTGATATTGAGGAAACTATTCCCTCATTGGTAGAGTAACACAGTGGAAGAGAAACAGATATACAATAGCGGAAGTAGTAATAATACCAAACAACAAGAACCAGTGGAAGACTGAAGAAATAAATAGCTAGAGCATATATATAAAAATTATGCAGGATACATATGTCTAGAAAATCATCCAAACAAGTAATAATGCTGAAAGTACAATACTACACCAAAGTACAAGAAAGACAGAAAAAAGATCCACAACACCGCAAGCCTCAGCTTGGTCCCATGCTCTCCAGCTCCAAGCAGTCATGTACCAGAAGTAGAAGGCCGCTTTCCCTTATCTATAACTATAGAAATATAATCTGTTTAGGCCTAAAAGCATGACCCAAATAGGGTGTAAGACTAATCCCAGTAGGCAATCACCAAAAGATCTGTTCCTAACAATCAGTGAATATATATGGCAGGCAATAAGTAAAAAAAGAAGCAAACAAGGAAAGACTCAATAGTAAACATTCCAACAGTTTCAAGGCATTCAAAAATACCACACATCAAGTAATCATATAGTCAGAAACAGGTAACCCTCTGGGATTTACTCACATTCTATCCCCTCTGGTCCTACCTAGCAAACACAAGTAACCCTCTGGGAAGTACACACAGTCTAACCCCTCTGGTTCAGCTTAAGCATAGACTCTCTAAGGAAGCACTCATCATCAATTCCCCCTATAGTATCATATTGATAACTAAAGGTGCTCTAGGGAAGCACTAATGTCACATTACCCATGTGTCCCACGTTGAGGAACTACAGACACTCTGAGTAAGCACTTACATAAATTTACCCTATGTCCTCGCATCATAACAAAAATAACAGACACTCTAGATAATCCCTTACGTTTATTCTCCCTATGGTCCACCACACCAGGTTCTCACAACCCTGTTTAAGTCAAACAAGCATAGAAAAACATATCGGCCAAATTAAACCTCAAGAACTACTTGGCTAACCAGTCTACAGCATACCAGCATGGAGCATAACAAAACCAATCCACCCTACAATACTAGGCATGGGAAACAAACAAGGCAGCCTAATAGGCTAAGCAAGACCAAATGTTCATAAGAAAACATGCATGGGAAAACACCTCCAAATCATATAAATTAACCCTATTCTCATTCAATTAACCTCTATTCAAGCATACAAGCATAGTAGGCAAACAACAGGGATAAAATAGTAAACACGCAATACCCCGTTCAAGGGTATTGGTCAATTTTGAACATATAACTCAAAGACTTTCAAAATAAAGGCACAAAACACCTACCTCGGTGTTATAGGATCGATATAAGTGAACCTCAAGCCTTGAATCACCCAATAAAACTGTAGATCTACAGAAACATAAAAAATGTTCAACTGACGATAACTCTTTAAAGAAGAAGAATCAGTAAATTAAGATATAGGAGAAGGAAGAGCTTATCGAGGCGATCCCAACGCAATTGATGGCGGTCAATTCAGATAACAGACGCTCGATCGGGAACTTGGAGAAGGATCGCGGCCCTACCCTCACTCTCGGACAAACCATGACTAGAAGTAGGTCTTTCTGCCAATTAGATACAACCTCGGTGCATTTAATGAAAAAAATAAAGTACTTGGCCTGTACTTTATAAGTACACAGTGTGTACTTGCCTTCACCGGCCCCCGCATTAGGTGTTCTCCAAGTCACCACACACTGCCGTGTACATGACTGCTACACGGCCAACACCCGTCTACCCACAGTAACCGAGTACACAAAATATACTCATAAAGTACACGACGTGTACTTCAAAAATTTCCAAAAACTTCTCTTTTCCACAAAAACACTAGAAAAAGGAAAACATACCTGGAAAAAAGATTCAGGTTCTTACAAACTTCCCCCTTAAAGAAATTTGTCCCTGAATTTTCCTAGCAAGGTGACGTAGAAGAAGAATCCTCAAACAGCTCCGGCCACTATGATCATACATCGGCCTCCCTCTCCTAGGTCTCATACTGTACTCGCTTGTACTGTCGTAGCACTTGTACCAGAGAAATAGACCGGCCACATAGGACCTTCGTAATGCGATCAACAATCCGGATAGGATGCTCCTCAAACAAGTAGTCGACCTCTAAAACAACCTCCACGTGTTGAAAAATATGAGATGGGTCTAAGAAGTATTTTCAGAGATGAGAAACATGGAAAACATCATGCATATCCCGGTACCTCTAAGGTAACTTCTACCGATAAGAAACTGGCCCAACTATCTCCAACACCTCAAATGACCCAATGTACCTCAGCGAAAGCTTTCCGTGTCTCTTAATCCTTCAGTGTCCCAACCTCGTTGTGACATGAAGGAAAACTTGATCCCCGACCTTGAACTCCAGAGGTCATCTCCATTGATCATCATAAGACTTATTTCGAGAATTTTCAGTAGCCATCCTCTTCTGAATCAACTCTATCTGCTCTATGGTCTCTTGGACAAGACGAGGTCCCAACATAGCTGCATCTCCTACTTTCATCCAACATAAGCGTGATCGGCATGGTCTACCTTACAAAGCCTCATAAGGTGCCATCTAAATAGTTTCCTAAAAACTATTGTTGTAGGAAAACTCCACAAGAGGTATGTGATTCTCCCAAGAACCACCAAAATCTAGGATGCATGCACGAAGCATTCCCTCAAGCACCTGAATTGTACGCTCGGACTAGCCATCTGTCTTGGGGTGGTAAGTTGTACTCAAAAGTACCTATGTACCCAAAGCCTTCTACAATCCCTGCTAGACCCAAGAAGTAAAACAAGCATCCCTATCTGAAACAATGGAGTGTGGAACCCCTTGTAGATGTACTATCTCGCGGATGTACAACCTTCTCATCTCATCAACACTGAAGGTCTCCTTGATTGGAAAGAAGTGAGCAGCCTTCATGAGTCTGTCAAAGACAACCCAAATAGCATCATTCCCTCAAGGCGACCTCAGTAAACCTGTCACGAAATCCATCACGACATCATTACATTTCCACTTGGGAATGGGTAACTACTGCAAAAGCCCTGCTGGTCGCTGATTCTCCACCTTCACCTACGGATAGGTGGAACACCTCATCACTAAACCAGCAATATCTCTCTTCTAACCTGGCCACCAATATTGATGGTGTAGATCACGATACATCTTGGTTGCACCAGGATGAACTTCCCAAACTAAGGAATGAAAGTCCCACATCATCTCCTCACGTATGTCTACTGACACCCATATGCGCCCATGAAAACGCAAGATCTCATCCTCCCCTATGGTCCATACAGTAATAGGGTCCTCTCCTGACAAGTTTTCCCATAGGACTAGGCCTTCAGAATCTAATAGATACCTCATTAATACTCGATCAATAAGATTAGAGGTAACAGCTACAGAAGAAAGAAACGTTTTCCCCTATATATCATGACCCTCCAAATGCATCTCAAATAATAGAGACATAAGCTTCCACCCACTGCTGGCCTCTTGAACTGCCTGTATCTGAATCCTCCTGCTCAGTGCATCATCCACTGCATTGCCTTTCCTGGGTGTGTAGGCAAGATCAAAGTCAAATGGATGAAGGTACTCAACCCACCTTTGTTATCTCAAATTCAGGTCACGCTGAGTTAAGATATACTTGAGACTTTTTTGGTCGGTGGAAACTAAAAAATACTCTCCCAGAAGATAATGTCTCCAATAGCGTAAGGCATGAACAATTGCTACCAACTCAAGATTGTGTGTCGAATAATTCCTCTCATGTGGCCTCAACTGTTGAGACCCGTATGCAATGAATTTTTCTTCCTGCATAAGCACAGCTCCCAGCCCGATACCTGAAGCATTATAGTAAAAAGTGTATCTCTTGTTGGGATTTGGAAAAACTAGTATCAGCACTGAAGTCAACCTCCCTTTGATACCACTTTGTAATGTCCCGGTTCGGGAAGCCACCCAGAGGTTCCCCATATAAGGTTGGTCACATGGCCTTAAGAGAATTTCCCGTAACTCCAGAGGTTGCCGACTAGTAGTGAGGTCCTTGGGTGTGATAGTGGGGAAACTATTACCTCATTGGCAGAGTAACACAGTAGAAGAGAAACAAATATACAATAACAGAAGCAGTAATAATATCAAACAACAGGAACCAGTGGAACTCTAAAGAAATAAATAGTTGGAGCATATATATAAAAATGATGCATTGTACATATGTCTAGGAAAGCAGCCAGAAAAATCACAATGCTAAAAATATAGCACTAAACCAAAGTACAAGAAAGATAGAAAACAACTCCACAATATAGTAAGCCTCATCTTGGTCCCATTCTCTCCAGCACCAAGATTTCAAGTACTAGAAGTAGAAGGCCGCTTTCCCTTATCTATACCTGCAGCAATATAATCTATTTGGGCCCAAGAGCATGACCCAAAAATGGTGTGAGACTAATCTCAGTAGGCAACCACCAAAAGATCTGTGCCTAACAGTCAGTGAATATATATGGTAGGCAATAAGTAAAAAAAGCAGTAAATAAGGAAGTACTCAACAATAAACATTCCAATAGTTTCAAGGAATTCAAAAAAACCACACATCAAGTAAGAAGATAGTCACAAATAGGTAACCCTATGGGATGTACTCACAGCCAATCCCCTCTGGTCTTACCTAGAAAACACAAGCAACCCTCTCAGAAGTACACACAGTCTAACCCCTATGGTTCAGCTTTAGCATAGACTCTCTAGGGAATCACTCACCATCAATTACCCCTATAGTCTTGTATCAGTAACTAAAGGTGTTATGGGGAAGCAATTATGTCACGTTCCCCCTGTGGCCCATGTCAAGGAACTAAAAACACTCTTAGGAAGAACTTATATCAATTCCTTTTGTGGTATCGCATCGTAACAAAAATAACGGACACTTTGGAGAATCTCTTACGTATATTCTCCCTATAGTCCACTACACCAGGTTCTTATGGCCCTGTGTAAGTCAAACAATCATATAAAATCATATTGTCCAAATTAAACCTCAAGAACTACTTGGATAACTAGTCTATATCACAACATCATGGAAGATAACAAATCGAATTCATCCTACAATACTAGGAACGGGAAACAAACAAGGCATCCTAACTATCTAAGCAAGACCAAATTTTCATAAGAAAACATGCATGGGAAAACACCTCCAAATCATAGAAATTAACCCTATTCTCATTCAATTAACCTCTATTCAAGAATACAAGCATAGCAGGCAAACAACAGGGATAAAATAGTAAACACACAACACCTCGTTCAAGGGTATTGGGCACTTTTGCATATATAACTCAAAGACTTTCAATAGAAAGGCACAAACCACCTACCTTGGTGTTGTAGGATTGATATAAGTGAACCTCATGCCTTGAATCGCCCAAGAACACCGTAGATCTACAAAAATATAAAAAATGTTCAACCGAAGATAACTCTTGAAATATGAGGAATCAGGAAATGAATCTCTAGGATATAGAAGAGCTTACTGAGGCGATCCCAACGCAATCAACGGTGGTCGATTCAGATAACCGACACTCGATCGAGAGCTCAGAGAAGGATCATCATCGTACCCTCACTCTCGGACGAACCAGACCTAGAAGGAGGGATTTCTACCAATTTGACACAATCCCAGTGAATTTAATGAAAAAAAAGTACATAGTGTGTACTTTATAAGTACACGACATGTACATTCCTTCACAAGCCCCTACATTAGGCGGTCTCCAAGTCACCACAAAAGGTCGTGTGCATGACCACTACACAACCAGAACCCGGCTACTCGTGGTAACTGAGTACACGGAGTGTACTCATAAATTACATGGTGTGTACTTCAAAAATTTCTAGAAACTCATCTTTTTCCTCAAAAACACAAGAAAAAGGAAAACATACCTAAAAAGAATATCTAGGTTATCACACCTACTGCCTATATTGTATTTGATGATGGGATTATGATATATACTAAATTGGATTCCATGTGTATGCAACTCCTCTCCCACATAATTTCATTTTTTATAATTCATTAGAAATGAATTATACATAGATCGGAACATTCATTGATGAAGTTCAATGAATGGGAAACAATGAGAAATAATGCATGTATTTTGGGAGATGGAACCCTATATGCTCGATGTGGATGATTCTCTTCATTAAATGAAGTGAATTAAGGATACTTACAAAAATATTTGATCCTTTTATAGTTAGTCTACTTTTTTTATTCAATCCATAGTCAAACATTTATTTCTATCTTATTCCCATAATGTTCTTTGTCACACATTGAAGGAGATAAACCTCTTTGGTGTTTGGGATTCCTCAAGATATGATTTGGTATACAAGGATAAAAAATTTTCTTTATATCAAGGAAGATATTGTTTTCTACATTAGTTATCATCATAAAAATTTCTCCATCGATATGGAGGTTAATACTTTTGTGATATAGGTTCATATTTCTTTATTTTTATGCATGCTGATTTCATTAATGATAGATCAGGATTATTCTTAGGTTTTTTCCACTAACAAAGTTCATGAAATGATCTCTTAAACCCCATCAATGGTATTAGATCCTTTTTCTTAAAGTATTCAATTCCCTAGATCTACTAATTTTTGAATAATTGAATATCATAAAATATTTGTGGTCATGCCATATAATATAGTATGTTGAAACCATCTTTTATGTTCAGTCATATTATACCATTGAACCATATCATAAGGTATGATATGCATTAAATCTATGGATTCTAACTATGTTATATCATACAATATATGATATCATAAAATAAAATTCAAAACCATGGTTTCAAAAAAAAAAGAGGATCATAGTGTAACTATGGTATCCACTAAATCAAAAAAAAATATGATAAGGGTAATATGATTCAGAAAATGTTATTTGATAATAAAATAATAATTTATAGTTTAAGATATATCATATAATATTATTTACATATGAGGATACCTCTCTCCAATATCAGCCATATTTTATGACTGATAATATGATTATAAGTCGTGAAATAGGGCATGCCCAAAATTTTTTGAAAATTTATATTTTGATAAATTTTCTTATAATTATAAAATATTTATAAATTATAAGTTCTAAGTAATATAAAATTATATTTTTCAATAATAACTAAATATTAAATTTCATATTTTTTTCTCTTGTTTTGGAAAATAAATAAAGTGTTTATTTTTCTGTTCAATTACATTATAATATTCATGTTTATAAACTATTATAGATTATTAATATTTTGTATGATTTATTTATGTGATAAATTTATTCTAGGAGATAGTCCCTTTAATTATATTATATGTTTTTTTAACACCCCAATATTTTAAAATAACACAATGTTCAATAGTGTATACAACAAGCAACATCGAGCTTCAACTAACCATGAAATATTATTATTTAATGACTCTTATAACATTCTCATTGAATTGGAAGATATGAATAAATGTAACCAAATTATGAAATATATATAAATTACATAATCAATAAAAATTTATTGATAAATTATTAGGAAATAAGCACTCATTTTTTAGTAAATTCATCTTATTCTTTAAAATAAGTTTTATACAAAAATGGTTTTTACTGCTTTTTGTGAGTGAATATTTTAATAAATTAATGGATATTTTGAAAATAATATTTGATAAAAATAAAATAATTTTTTAAATTATCATATTAAATTTATCTTAGGTTTAATTTTTCAAATTTTTCTGAAAAGATTGATTTTCTAGTGAATGGTGAAAAATGATAATTTTTATTGAAATCTATATTTTTGTTTAAAGAATTAAAAAAGTTATATTTTGTTTTAAAATAGTTTCAAAGTAAAATTTTCTCTATTGTATTATTAATAATACAATTTTTTTCATTAGAATCAATTTTATTTTCAAATTTTGTATAAAAATATTTTTATACACAAAAAAGAATTTTTCCAGAAAAAAGAATAGTTTTTCATTGTGTTTTGAATTTTTATCTTAAATTAATTTCTTCCACATATAAAAATTGAATATTTAAAAATTAATTCAATATTTGAAATAAGTAGATCCAAATTTGGTAAATATTTCCCTCTTATTTTTTCATTATGAATTGTAACCATAGTAAATTTTTATTATCATAGTTAAAGTAAAACAGGTTTATTAGTGTTAAAACTAATGTGATAAAAATTAAAATTCATTAAAAACATTACTTTATATCATTTTATGATTCTATTTTGTCCATAATCATTCAAACTTAAAATATATGACTCTTTTTTCCTTTATTTTTTATTTTGACCTTTATAAAATATTTTATTAGAAGATAAAGTCAAAAATGTCACTTTATTACCTTTAATATCTATAATGTCATTTGATAGGGATAAAAACAAATTATGTTAGATTATAAATGGTTAGTTTAAAAATTAATTAATTATATTATTATTTTAATTTATTCTTAATTTTTATTTATAAGATAATTATTGTAAATTAATATGTAACCACGACACAGTGCTCATATAAGCAGTAAAAAAATCAAGTAAATGATTTTAAAAACTCTAAAAGTAATTTTTTTGGGTGATTTAAATTGTAAAATTAATTTATAAGATAAATATAAAATATTATATACGTTTTAAAGGTTTATAATTTAATTTAATTATTGTCATGTTATTTTCAAAGTCAAATGGGGTGAATAATTCTTAAAATGACCATATTAGTATTTTATGTAAAATATATTTTATTAAATTATATAAAAAATCATAAAAAAACTTGAAATGGAAAAATTATAATAATAAATGGTCTGAAATTTAATACCTTTACATTTATAATCCATTTTTTACATGTTAAGTAAAATTATAACCCTTTCATATTAAAAAATTTATTACCACAATTAAAATTAAAATTTGTTAACCAAGGGGTTAAACCAAAAATAATTTTTAAAATGATATATAAACCTATAAAAATTTTATTTTATGATTATAATTCAACTATATATTAATTATATTTTAATAAATTTCATTTTGGAACCATTTTACATGAGTTAGAAACATATTATATTTTAATATTTCATGAATTTCCAAAAAATGACATTAATGATATTTTATAATAAACAATATTTTATTAAATGATTTAAAATTAATAAAAATATTATATTCATACAATTTAATTTTATATGGTTATAATATCTACCATAATAAATTTTTGGGCCAATTTTCCTTTTATATTAACTTTATTTACCCCTAAAGAGTAAAAAACTATGATATCGCGGTAATTGTTAACAGTTAACAGATGGTTAAAACTAAGAAATAAGGGTCAAAAAATAACCAAAATTTGTCAAAAGTTTATTATATTATATTATTTAGAATCATCCACATATTATATTATAATTATATCAATTTGGATCCAAGTTTCCAAGAAAATTAATTTTTATTGATTTAATACGTTAAGTAATTCCAAGAGTGTCCCTCCCCTCACTTATAAAAGGGTACCACCTCTCCTTCATTATTAAAAATTTTTAATCCTATTATTTCAATAAAAACATGACCAATTATATTATAAAATTTCATATTCATTAATTATAGTTTCTGATCTTAAAATACCACTCCAAGGGTCCTTAAGATGGTATCCAAAGGAGGACTACCGAAGAAGAGGTAATCATCTTACCCGGCCTCTTTAAATTTATTTCTTCTTATACAAACTATTAATACATGGTATCCATTATAAAATAATGAATTAAGTGAATTTTATATAATTAATATTATTATTATGTTATAACCACAATCCATATTCTTTTGATCTGTTAAAAAATGATAGTGTTGCTCATCTGGGCGTGTGGACTATCACCTCCACGAAGCGATGTGAATCATTTTTCATTTGCATTTTATATAGATGGTAATAATGATAGATTTAATGAATATATAAGATATATATAATATAAAATTATCATTTAAATTTGAATTATTATTTTAATTTCCTTCATTCCATCCATCTAAAAATAAAAACAACGTTCATGTGTACGTACGACCTACCATCTTCATGAACGGTGTAATTCATTTTTTCTATCTCTATATTTTATAGATGAATATAAATATATATATATATATAATGAATATATATGATATTTATATCATGGTTAAAAAAAATTATATAATGGAACCATGATAAAATTATAAGTACTGGAACTACTTAATCTAAAATCTCCTGAAAAACAAAACATTTAACACTTGAAAATAACAGTTTTAATAAGGAATTATTAATAAATGGGATATAAAATGTTTTAAGTGTATAATATATGATATTATAAGTATTTAAATTATTCTATTGTATAATTATAATACATTTAAATTTATTATATAGGAGTATAGATCACTTTCAAAATAATTTAACCTTGAGGTAAGGGTTTCTTATCTCACTTTTATTTCTGTGAAACTTATGTCATATTCACCACTTGATTCCTTTTTTGATGTATATAATGACCATGAATGTATTTTATGATGATTTAATGAAAATTTTGGTAATTTAAAACTTCATATAAGGTTATCTCTTTCATGAGGTTTTGATATGGATATTACCAAAGCAGTACTGGTTTTTTGTTACAATCTCATTATTTACTGGGATTGTTTACGATTAAGTTTCTGATGATGAAATTTTATGATAAACCTCTCAATAAACTCATTAATTTTTTCTCCTATATTTACTTCTGAAGATTAGATGTTTTATGTTATTTTTTGTCTTTTTAATTACTCAAGATACTGATATTATAATTTTAAGGAAAACCAAATTTATTTCTCTCTTCAGGTTGAAAATATTTTTTCTTTAATATCCATGTTTTCTAAAAATAATTTCAAAAATATTTTTAATATTATCTTATGATTTTTTAAATTCGTTTTTACACATGAATTTATTTTTTAAAAATAGTTTAAAAGGAATCTTCTTTTCCTTTTTCAAATGAGGTACTTTTCAATTTTTACCAACATTGTGAAAGGAATATTAGTTTTAATGTACATGTTATGAATAGAATTTACTGCCATCTTGACCACTCAATGATTTTAATATTACTTTATAAGTTTCCATGTTTATTTTCAAAGAAAATATTTTAAATAATATTTTGTAAATTTTTAGATTTCAAAGAAGTGAATTCAAAATGAAAAGGGTATTTTCTTCATGAAATATTCCACGTAATATTTTAAAGTAATTTTCATCTATAATAATATCCCTTAATGTTACTTGTTTATTATTGGTGATATGACTCAATTATATCATACTCATTCTTTCTATAAATGGTTTACTATTATGGCGATGATATATTTATGAAATCTATTTATTATCCATAAGTTATTTTATGATGAAATGTTGAAATTTTTATGAAACTCATTTACTTTCCATGGGTTATGATATAGGATTAATGATTTATGATCTTGTGGCACAAATATGTACTATTTTTATTATGTGATGGGTGGGACCAAAATTTCATATCCCTTAAATTAATTGGGTAAATATGAATATCTTAGGAGATGATAAATATTGTATTGGGGAGTGAATCTAGTTCAGTAAGGGACTCCAAAAACTATGATAGTCTTGGGATTGAACCTTTACTAATGATTAGATGGAATTGAGAGTTAACCCAATACACTATGATAGTATTTTATGTGTTCCTTGAATAAGGAAATGATTTCTATACTTATGTGTATGACACAAACTTATGTATTATGCCAATATTTTTCTCTCATAGATCATGTTCTTTAATCCTTTATGATTCATGCCTTATAAACTACCAAGCTATATAATATGACTCATGACTATAATCTATGATATGTTAGTTATGGATTTAAAATGTTAAGCTCATCTTCCCACACCCTTATTATCATATTATTCTTAAGTAATCATTGATATCACCCTTGTTTATTATTACTAAGAATCTAATCCCACTCTTTGTTATGGTTTTTTCCCTAGGTTATGAAGAAATGTTTTAAGTATGATATTTATAAGAAGGGTGATAGTTATGAAGAACAAATTAGGATATGATATTAACTTATGATCAAATTGTTTATGTATTCAATATCCCAAATACACTAAACATATATGATTCTTTCATGGATAAAAATGTTATATATTGGATATTTATCTAAAAAGATGTAATCTTTATATTTAAAAGGTTTGGGTCACTATAGTTTCCATTAGAGAAAGTTGTAGTCAATATTTGGAGATTAAGATTACATAAATTTTGTGAAAACTCTAGGGACAATCCTATGTATAGAATAACATCCAAAAGTTATGGTAATATAGAGATTATGTGGCGTTCATAGAAATCCAACTTCTCTAAAAACTATAAGTGTACATGGTTTCACAATAGGTTAATATCAGGGTAATAATCCCAAAAAGATTTGGTTGAAGTATATTTTTTCCATCATTCTGGTACATGGTGATTGTACCCTTACTTCACACCTTGTTTGACACTCTTGAAAGATTTTCTAGGTTAACTCACATTTTCCTTATGAACTGTTATAAAGGATTTGAATTGATGATAACCAAGTATGATCTACGATAGACCTAAGGGTTCATATATTTAAAATAAGGTTTCATTATTTATACATATTATTAATTATTTTTCATTATTATATGATTCTTAAATATGAATATTTTTTATCACACTATAATTTTTTGTTTTAGTCAATGGCTGGAACAAGGAGGATTGGTGTTAATAAAGAATTTTAAGGTCAATGAAATGATTTTCCTCCTGAGAAAACAAATGAAGTAGGATGTGGAAGGAAAAACCTTATTATTATAGGTAATAAACGATATATTTATATGATTAAAAATATCAACTTGGGTGAGTTTTTTAACATGACTAATAAGAGATAAGTAGAGTTCTAGGAAGTCTATTAAGGGAATAAGATTTAGCTTCCTACATGTCAAGCATGTGGGAAGAAACACTCAGGGAATTGTCTCATATAAATAATAATATGTTTTATGTGTAGAATAGAAGTTCATATAGCAATTAATTTCTAATAAAAAATGAAAATTTATACGGAGAGAAATTAAATTCACCCTAAGGTTACATTTAGAGTTAAATATTTTTTGTGTGTAGAATAAGGGAATTATCGAATCCAATTCCCTAATCTAAGATTTAACTCCTAGACCAAGGAAGGACCTATGTTATGCCAATAATTTAAGTGAAATTATTAAATTTTTTATGTAATGGGATGAAATAATTACATTGAAGAAGTGTTATATTAATTATATTCTTGATATAAGAATCATTAAACATCTAAGGATTGTTCCATGGTAGTTTCTTCAAGGATTTTAAGACATATGTTGAAAGGTACTGATAACTAAGAAAATTGATTTAATTGTAAGGTGATAATGTTTAGTTGGGATAAATATATGATTAAAATTGATGAAGTAAAGGGGATAGTATTACTAACATTAAAATTAGTTATTGATTTGATAATGAAGTGATTTAGTTCATATTTGATTAAATATATTTCATTTTTGGATTTATGGAAATATTTTTTTATTTTATATGAGGAATAAGAATTCTTTTATTTTTTGGAATCATATATGTTTTAATGTGGTTTTAACTTAAGATTTATGTATACCATCATGGTTTTATATGTTTAAGGTTGATCATAGGGTTAAAGGCATAGATACCCATTTTGAGGTTTTAAGTGATGGTATTTTGAGGTGGTTTGAAACTTTTTCTGAGTTTTAGTAAGAATAATCTATTGAGGTTTAAATAACCCTTTGGGTCAGTGTATGATATTTTTTAAAGTTAATTTTTTTTCTACTGGATAGTGGTATATAGATAATCATGATGGTTGAAAAGTGAATCATTGATAAGGTCATATTTTTCAGTGATATTTATGTTCATGCTAAGGATTACCTTTCAGTTTAAGATCTAAATTTTATTCATGATATTTTAGTGTATTTAACTACATTATAAGATTATATAGTGATTCATGTTAGTGATTAATGGTATTCTGGGAGATTCTTATTTATGTTGAGGTATAAGTATTCTTTATGTTTAACATTTGGTTTAACATGAAAGATTATTTAGGAAGAATGCAATTAAAATTTTGGGGATGTAAGTTGAAATGTTTGATAATATCACCTTTGAGGCTAAAAAATTATTTAATGTTGAGTTTATTGAGGTTAATTATGATTTAGGGTTATTTAAGTGTGCAATAATATAAGTTTAACCTTTAGTGTTATTGTTGAAATGTTAAAGTAGAATGTATTATTTCTTCATATGAAGGTTTATACATTTTAGATATTATCTTACCTTAATGTAACCATTTCAATTTTGGTTAATATTTAAATATATTAGTAATATCTTGCTATCCTTTTGTGGAATATTTGATCCATTAAAAGTTGATTTTTGTGCTTTAGGAATGAAAAAATGATCTGGAATAGTCATTATTTGGAAAAAAAAGATGAGATTGTGGTGTAAATTTATTAAAGGATGAAATTCCAATTATCAAGTAAGTATATTTCTTTATATCATTGGTCTAGATGGTAAAATAATTACTCAAATCTAGTAAAATTATCTTGAAATAAAAAAAAATATCTTATTACATTCAATTCTTATAAATTGATGGTCTTTTTCAAACCTCATTGATTTATGGTTTTTTGGTCATTAACTTTCTCATGATCATTCACTCTCTTATGATTAATATTCTTTGTCACTCTCAATCATTATTTGGACATTAATTTTTTTCATTACATACTTTAACTTAACATTGAAATTATCCTATTTTTAAACCTAGTTACGTGTTATTCTAAACGACCTTTGTATTTACCTTTCCCTATTTTCAAGAGGAAATTATACTAACCCTTTGTACGATATGGGTTTTCAACAAAAGAAGTTTCAAATATTATGAATATTTTTACCAAAATAAGTTAAAATTGTGAGTATATAATTTATTAAAGGTGTTGAGAATGTAATATTATAAGATTTTAAAAGAACATTATTTTTATACCATATACAACACGTGACACCAAGCTTTAACAAACCATGGAATATTATTATTTTATGATTATTATAACATAGTTGTTGAATTGGTAGGTATAAATAAAATTAAATAAATTACAATATATATATATATATTTCATAATCAATAAAAATTTATAAATTTTTAGGAAATAAGCACATGATTTTTAGTAAAGTCATTTTATTCTTCAAGATATGTTTTCTTCAAAAATATTTTTTATTGATTTTTGTGAGAAAATATTATAATTAATTTATATAAAATTTAAAAATTATATTTTATAAAAATAATATCATTTTTGAATTAATTATATCAAAATTATCTTAATTTGGGTTTTATGGGATTTTTTAAAAAAAATGATTTTCTAGAGAATAGTGAAAAATACCGATTTTTATTGAAAACTATATTTTTGTTTCAAGAATTCACAAACATCAATTTTTTTAAAATGGTTTAAAAGTAAAATTAGTTATATTATATTATTAATAATTCTATTATTTAATTAGAATCAATTTTATAGTCAAATTTGGTATAAAAACATTTTTATACATAAAAGGCATTTTTTTGACGAAAAAATAGGTTTTCATTGCATTTTATGTTTTTATCTTAAATTAATTTTCACAAATTAAATAACTTAAATCCTGAAAAATTTATTCCATATTTTTAATTATTAGTTATAAATTTTCAAAATAGTTCCCTTTTATTTGTGTTCATTATGAATAGTAACCACAATAAATTTTCATTACCATAATAAAAGTAAAATGGGTTAATTAGGGTTAAAAATAATGTGAGAAGGCTAAAAATTCATTCAAAAACTTGAATTTATTTCATTTGATGAATATAATTTGTCTATAATCATAAAAAATTCTAAAATATAACATTTTTCTATTTTTATTTGATTTTTACCTTTATAATATTTAAGTAAAAGATAAAGTTAAAAAAGTCACTTTCTTTCTCTTAATATGTTTAATATTTTATAAAAGAGATAAAAAAAATTATGTTAAGTTATAAATGGTTATTTTAAATATTAATTATTTTTTTATGATAGAAAATTTATTTTTAATTTTTATTGATTAAATAATTACCTTAAATACATATGCAACACTGACATAATTCATATGAAAGTAGTAAAACAAATCAAGTAAACGATTTTAAAAACTCTAAAATTAATATTTTTGGGGTGATTTAAATTTTCCAATGAATTTTTATAATAAATTTAAAATATTATAGTTGTTTGAAAGTTTTATATTCTAATTAAATTAATTTCATGTTGTTTTCAAAGTCAAATTATGCGGATAGTTCTTAAAATTACATTAATTGTATTTATATTAAATATATTTTATTAGATTATTTAAAAAAACATAGAAATACTGAAATTGGAAAATTAGAATTATAAATATCAAAAATATCTACCCTTGTACATTTATGATACAATTTTTACCTTATAAGTAAAATTAAAACCCTTTAATATTAAAAATCCATTACCATTGTTAAGATTAAAATTGATAACCACAGGGTTAAACTAAAAGTTAAAGTTCAAAATGATATCTAAACTGATAAAAAATTTATTTTATGACTATATTTAGACTATGTATTCATTATATTTTAGTTAATTTCTTTTTCTAACCATTTTACATGAGTTAGACACATATTATATTATAATGTTTCATGTATTTCCAAAAACGAAATTAATGATACTTTATAATAAACAATATTTTCTTAAATGATTTAAAATGAATAAAAATATTATCGTCAATCAAGTGAAATTAATATGGTTTATATTATCAAAAATATTTCATTTTTTCACTTTTCCTTTTATACTAACTTCCTTTACCTTTAAATAGTAAAACACTTTGATATCGTAATAACTTTCAAAAGGGTTAACATGTGGTTAAAACTAATAGATAAGAATGAAAACATAACCAAAACTTTCAAAAAAATTATTTTAGGATATTATTTAGACTTATCCTCATATTTTTTTTAATTATATCAAATTGGATCCATTTTACATGAAAATTAATTTATATAATTTATAAAAGGGAACCTCTTCTCCCTCATTATTTATAGTGTTTGAAACTTCTAGATGGACCAAAACATTACCATTTATCTTATAAACTTCAATATTCACTAATTATATATTTTTATTCTTCTTATGAGACCATTATATGGGTTCTTGATAAGTAATATAAAGGAGGCCTACCTAAGAAGTGGTAATCATCTTACCCGACCTCTTTCAATTTATTTCTTCTTCTACCTCCTCTAAATCCATGGTATCCATTATAAAATTATTAATTTATTATAATTGATATAATTAATTATTATTATGATGCAAAAACCATAATCTACCATTTTCCCATCTGTTGAAAAATGATAACATCGCTCATGCGTACATGTGGAACACCATCTCTACAAAGTGATGTGATTCATTTTTTCTCTTTTTGTTTAGCATGGATAGTAATAAATATATATTTAATGAATATATAATATATATATGATATAAAAATTGTAATTTTAAGGTGAATTATTATTTACCTTTCTTTCATTCCATCCACTAAAAAATTAAAATATCATTCATGTGTATGTATATCATACCGCCTCCATAAAAGATATAATTCATTTTTTCTATATCTATATTTTATAGATGACTCTAAATATATATATATATATATATAATGAATACATATGATATTTATATACTTTTTATCATTATAAAGATGATAAAACCATGATAGAAGTACAAGGACCTGAACTACAAAACCAAAACTCTCAAGAAAAATGAAATAGTGAACACCTATAAAAAAGGTTTTGATAAAACATTATTAATAAATAGGAGTTAAAATTTTATAAGTGGTTTATATATGATATTATAAGTATATAAATTATTATTTTAAATAATTATAATAAATTTAAATTTATTATACATGAGTTTATATCACATTTTAAGAAATTCAAACTTAAGGAAACTGTTTCTCGTCTCACTTTTATTTATGTGAGACTCATGCTATATTCGCAACTTGTTTCCTTGGTGTGGTATATATAATTCCCATTAATTTATTTTATGATTATTTCATTAATATTATATTGATTTACAAATCCATATAATTTTCTCTCTTTCATGATATTTTGATCTGAAGATTATGAAATTTTTTAGGGTTTTATGTTACAATCTGATTGTTTACCGTGATTGTTTATGCTTAAGTTTATAATTGTAAAATTATATGAAATACCTATCAAAACACATGACACCTTTCTTATAATATAGTAATTTATTTATATTATATTTTTTTCATTTCATTTTCCTATCTTTAATTACTCAAGATACCAATAAGATATTTTTAATGTACACCAAATTTATTTCTTTATTTTGTCAAAATTATTCTTTCTTCCATATCCATTTTTTATAAAAATACATTCAAGAAAGTTTTTATATTATCCTATGATTTTTTAAATTCATTTTTACCTATGATTTACTTTTTTTCAAAATAGTTTAAAAGGAATCTTCTTATCTTTTTTCAAATGAGGTACTTTTGACTTTTTACCAAAAAAGTGAAAGGAATATTTGTTTTAACATACATGTCATGGACATAATTTCCCACCATAATGAACACTCAATGATTTGATGATTATTTTATAATATTTCATTTTTATTTTCAAAGAAATTCTTTTCCATAATATTTTAGAAAATTTTAGATTTTAAATAATTTATTTCAAAACGAAAAGTATATTTTTCTAAAGAAGTATTCCAAGTAATATTTTAATGAAATTTTTCATTTATGATAACATAATTTGATGTTACTTTTTCATTATTGGGGATATTATTCAATGATACCATCTTTATTCTTTATATTGATGGTTTATGATTATGATTATCAAATTTTTATGAAACCCATTTATTTTTCAAGGGTTATGCTTTGATTAAATGTTTAAATGTTTATGAAACTCATTTCCTTTACATGAGTTATGATATATGATTAATGATTTATGATCTTTTGGAATACATATATATTATTTTCATTATATGATGTGTGGTACAAAAATTATATTTCCCTCCAATTCATTGAGTTAAGATGGATATATCATGAGATAACAAGGGTCGAAATGGGGAGTGAACCAAGTTTAGTAAGGGAATCAGTCCATTATGATGGTCTTGGGATTTAACCTTAACTAAGGATAAGATGTAATGGGTAGTGAACCCAATCCACTTTGATAGTATTTATTGTGATACTTAACAAAGGAAATTATTTTGTATACTTATGTGTATTCCCCAAACTTAGATCTTATTTCAATGTTATTCTCTTATAGATCATGTTCTTTGATTCTGTTATGATTCATGTATTATAAACAACCAAGCTATATTATATGACTCATGATTATGATCTATGATATTTTAAGTATGGTTTTAAAATTTTAATCTTGTATTATCATACCTATTTCCCTCGGAATCCGGGTATGACCGCCTTGATGGGAGGTTCAAACATTCAGATCAGTTTCTAACGGGTTTGTTCGTAGAACCAGAAACATCCAATGATTCCACATCCATTCGGACCTACTTTCAAAAGTTAGGTGCTCATTAGTTTGTGGACTGATGAGGCTTAGGAATTTTCATTGGTCGAGAGGATGGGAGGTTGGACTCATCACACCTTTTTAGGGGAATTATTGTCTACTATGGGACTCTATTTATAGATCTAAGTTATGTTCGTGAATCCTTATTACATTACCATGTATAAAATGAGCTTTCCTTCAGATCTGACAATCAATGATTAAATATGTAGGAAATTTAGAGAATCTTTTGTATGTATTCGAGGTTCTTCATCGATAGAGAATCATCTGTATTTATTAGAGATTCTTGGTCAATGGTACCCTTCGACACATTTATACAGAAGTCTCTTGGTCATTATGATGACCATGCTAGTTTTAAAGCCACTCAGTGGGGGCACATTAAGTTTATTGTCATTCAGATGGACATGGATTATTTTAGAGTTGGGATCGAACCCGTAGATGGGCTACCTACGTATCCTTTTGTTTAGAAAAGGAATCAGAACTCACATAGTTCGAGTAAGGGAGTATGATGTTCATGATTGATGGCTCAAAGAAGGATGTCACAATTACTTTTACACTCTAAGCTCACGTGAGTCATGCTCGGTGTGAGAAACAAGAGGTATTGGTAAAAATTAGACAATTTTTCCATGAAATATGCAATCATAAGAAATAATATGGGGCTTTATGTATGTATGACTTCCCAGATAAATGAAGATTAGGATTTACTTTAGGGAAGAAATCTAGGAACAAGGTCC
The DNA here is from genome assembly GCA_963277665.1 of Viscum album. Lineage (NCBI taxonomy): Eukaryota > Viridiplantae > Streptophyta > Magnoliopsida > Santalales > Viscaceae > Viscum > Viscum album. The sequence continues at coordinate 305,669,193 of OY728158.1, forward strand.
ATAAAGGTATATGTGCTTCATTGAGATTTTGAATATTCTAACTTGGGGCTTACTCCAAAAAAGGAGGCCCAGGTTAAGAGATTTGAAAAATTAAGGGACTTGGGGTTTACTCTTGAAGAGGATGCCCATATTTGAGACTGGGGATTACTCCTGAAAAGGAGGCCCGGGTTAAGGGAATTAAGGTTTGGGGCTTACTCCTGAGGAGGATGTCTAAATTAGGGGACTGGGTCTTACTCCTAAGGAGGATGCCCAGATTTGGGAACTTTATGAATTGGGGCTTACTCCTAAGGAGGATGCCCAAGATAAGAATTATGACTGGGACTTACTCCTGAAAAGGATGCACATATTTGAGATCGGGGCTTACTCCTGAAAAGGAAACATAGGTTAGGGGATCTGGGGCTTACTCCTAAGAGGATGCCCAAATTAGAGGACTTATGACTGGGGATTATTCTTGAAAAGGAGATCCAGGTTAAGGATTCTCTCATCTTTAAAGGATGAGGTTGAATGAATGAAATTTCAATCTTTCGTGACATAAAGATGTGTAAATCACTAGGTTTTGAGAGATATTCGACGGAATTCCTTTCAGATAAGGAATTCAAATCAAGAAATCATGCCATAAATGGCTTTGAAGAGTGTCTTGAAGACTGAATCTTGAATAGTAAAGGTGTAATGGCTTAAGAGGGGTGAAATGGGCAAGAAAGGCACCCAAAAAGGCAGGGGCGCGCAAGTCCGGGCCAGCGTGCAGGTACTGCGTGGGCGCGCAAGTCCTGGTCGCACAGGTATGCCTGCGCGACACATGGGGTACTTTCGCGACGGTTAACCAGCAGGGTAATACTTGAGCGACTCTTCATTAAAGCCTTTAGAATCCTCTTGAGGTTCTTCCAGAAGAAGGGCGCGCAAGATCTATTGAAGGAGTAAGGCGGTGCGCAAGTGTGGCCCTTTTCCCTTAAGGGATGTCCACTCAGGCGCGCAAGTGTTGATGAGTTTCAACACTTAGGTATTCCTCCCCCTCTTTAGATCTTCCGTTCTAGGTAAGAAATTACCTTAGAAGTGTTTCAGAAGCTTTGAGAAGAGACTAGGGCGCTGGGATTTCAAATCTGAGTTTTTGGAAAAAAATCCTCTCGAAATGGGGGGCCCACATGGTCTATTTATAGGCAGGAGAAGACCCCGGGCGGTTACCACTTAGGTCACGCAAGTCACTTGCGCGACCATAATGCGTCGCACAAGTGGACTTGCGTGAATATGAGGAAACTTGCGCGACTTATGGGCAATCTTCTCCTTGTTCATCCCTTTGTCTATTTTTGATATTTTCTTCAATGGATGAATCAATTTGTGCTAAGTCATTTCCCTTTGCTGATTTTTAGATTCTGTGATGAAAGGAGCATCAACAAAAGTCCCCCCTCAGATTTGGATCCGAAAGAAATGAGGATTTGACTCTAAGGAAATCTAAGACATCCAAAGGAAAGGTGGTGCGCAAGTCTTGATGGCGCAGAGGGCAGCGCGCAAGTGTGCATCGTGCAGGGCCTAGGCGCACTGGGTGTAGGCGCGCAGATAGGCCGCCTGGCCTATAAATACGCGTGACGAAGCGTTGTCGTGCACGCTCTCAAAAATATTTATAGCTAAGTGCAGCACAGGGGCTGACCTAGGTCGTTCTCTTGAGGAGCTTTTGTGGTTAATAAATCACTACTTCTATTCCACCTAATCTAATTCTTTTTGTTGTTTAATATTTTATGAAATAAATGTAATTTAATAAAATAAATGAAATTCATAAATCATATGAAACTAAAATTTAATTCTAAATTACCATGCAATGCTAAACAGAATGTAATTAGGGAAGAAAGGAAGTTCTCCCGAGAGAATATTCAGGGAGCACCTTCATTGGCCAGCTTCAAATATTCTTAGTGTACACACTCCATCGTATGTGTGCACACCTTATTCTACCCCTGTTGTGAATGAAAAGCCTACTTAGCGATCGCCAAGCACACCATCCATCCACCTCCTCAATCGAGGGAAAATGGTTGTAGATTAAGAAGTTAACCTTTAGGCAACCACAGTGAGGATTACACCCACTATAAATTATCCTTAGAATTAACTCAAAGAATATTAAGAAGATGGTCTTGGGTTCAAGAACCTGATTACTCCCTTGGGATATTCCTCTTATTAGTTACTCATGATCATGAGTATTATAGTTCACGATGGTAAGATGAGAGGAAGAAAAGAGGGTGAATCGGTGGACACAAAAATAAAAACAATGCATGAATTTATTAGAAATCTAAATTACAATTAAAAAAACTAAAAATGAAGAAAAGAAATAAAATAAAAAGAAATGTGGAAGATTTGCGGACGGCCTCCCTCGGTGGAGATCTCCTCCTTGGTGCCTTGAAGGAATGGATGGAAAAATGGGATGCTTTGAGGAGGAGGTGAGGGCCTCCTTTTATAGGCAGAATTTGTCCCTCAAATGTCGACGCGTTTTAGACCCCTTTAATGACATATTCACGCGTTCCTCCCTTCATAAATGTTGTTGATAAATGTCTTGGACGTATCCCCTCCACATTTCAGGTAATTTGGAAACCTTATGTAGGAGTTATTAATTTTACAATCTCGGTTTCTGTTTCTGGACGAAGCATCCAGGAAGGTTCCTCCAAAATAATGTCATTCAATAGCCTCCTTAATGATCTCCAACATCCTCCAAATTTATTGTAGAGACGGCCCTATCTGTCCTCGAGGTATCCCAAGTGGAAACACATCATTTGGATATGTGTAGGCCGCTTTTGATGTCCGTTACTTTGGGTGGGTCCATGCTGTCCGCCCGGAAAAATTCCAATCTTCAATGATTTTTTAGACCCTTTAGATGACCGAATCAGCTCCTGGTCCAGAAGACAAAAATGAAGGAAATAAAATAAGGATTCTAAAAAAATTTTAATCAGAAAATTTGGAATTTTATTTTTCATGAAATGACCAAAATACCCCTGACGTAAAATTCTGTCAAAAATCCAGAATTAGTCGTTTCTCACATTTGGGTTCAAAATAGCACTAAAACCTAAAAACATGATAATTACCCATTCAATAACACTTTTGTGGGATTATAAACAATGTTTTACAGTATAAAATATATGAAAATGTGAGCTTCATCACTCCCCCACACTTAAACATTGCACTCCTGGGCAATCATCTTACATCCAAATCAAAATCCACACAACAATCAAAAATGAGAAAATATCAATGATTTTATCCAAAATTGAATTCCATCATGTCTCATTTATGAATAATAATTCTATCATTTTCATTTCAATCATTAAAATTTGTTCAACCTCATAAATCAATCCATGGCCCAATCACAACCTACCTCACATTGATTTTTATGTCACTCTTCACTCAAGAGAAATTGATTCTGGAGTTATGCTCATACTTGAAAATCACATGTATCACCATAGGTTTGTGAAAATTATCATTTCTCCACAGCGTGAAACATGAAAATGGATTTAATCATGAGGGCTTTAATTAATGGTTCAAATGATTCTGTGGCTTAGGGTCGGTGGTAAAATGATTGAAAAATGTTCCAAGCTAGAAAGAGGAGGTTGAACTTTTAAGTACAATGCATGATTAAATCAAGTGAAAACACAGGAAATTCCTCACTCAATACTGCTTGTAAATGTGAAAAACAACCCCACCCATCTTTATGACATGGTACATGAGCCAATAAGTGATGATATCATCTAAGTTCTCCTCTTTTTTTTTTCAAAGCTCCAGAAAGGCACAGCTTTTTTTTTCTTTTTTTTTTTTCTTTTTTTTTATGGAGGATGAGCTGAAAATTGAATACAATGAATGAATGACAATTCATGCCCTTGATTTTTTTTGGGAGGGACATGAGTCATAAAAGAATTTATAATGAGGAATTCAAGCTCATCTCCATTTTTTTCTTCTTTTTTTTTAGGAGAAATGGATGAACCAAATAAAGCACAATGAAATGATGACACATGCCCAATTATCTTGTTATCCACTGCCCAAAGTATTGACACACACCTCACACCACCCATAAATGATACACGCACATGAAAGGCCCTTCCCCCACACTCAAACTTGAAATATCCATGCAAAAATACTAAAAGTGCGGGTAGGTATGGAAAAATTGGCTTGTAATGTGGCTTAAACCTATAAGGCAATTCATGGCATCTAAGGGATTACGAAGGATAAATGTAAAGGTGGGTCTCAGGATAAAATGTGGCTAGCCAATGAGATGCCTCAATCATTTTAAATACATTCCATGAAATCCAAAGCTTAGAAAGAGAATATTCACAAATTCTGGTTCTCACACAAAATTCAAGTTTCCCTCAAGAAAGTGTGGGTATTAGGAAGAATATGTAAAAGTGGTTTAGAATACCTCACAGGATTGGGAAAAAAATATTTTGAGTCAGTTGTTTCATGGTCATGGATTTCAAAAATCAGTCAAACTCATACAAATGATTGATAATCCAATTCAAGAAAATGTTTTCACATCAACAATCATTTAAAATCCATTATTTCAAAAATCATTTCAACTCTTTCAAAATAAATTGTTGTGTAAAAAGTGATAAGAATATTCATTAAAGCTCAAAAATCCAAAAAAAAAATGAAAAGGACACAAGAAGAATGAAGCAAGTTGACACTCCCCCACACTTAAATTTAACTACCCCTTATTTCAACTCAACAAAATATAAATATAATGGTAGAAAATCAAAGGTAAGGAAAGATACAACCTGACATTATTTTAGAGGTGGATGCCTTGAGTTAAGCTCCTAGAAGCAACCACTTTAAAACTACAAGAAAGTAATGAAAATAAATAAGAAAAATAAATAAAAAGAATGAGAAAAGGAAAAGAAAAGAGATAATGCTTGGTTTAGACCCCCAAGCGGGTGCTAGGTTTTTACTGCCCCTAGTCAGGCAGTTTCAGTAGATTATCCCCAATCAGAAGGTGGATGTGGTTTCTTTGAGATGAACCACCACATGTGAGTTTTCCCGATGTCCATGATTAAACACTGAAAGTAGAGAACCCCAAATAAGATAAGAATGTTCCCAACCACCGAGAAAGAATAAAGAAGAAATTTGAGGTTCGAAGTGGGAGGGAATAAAAGATAAGGATTCTCCATGTTAACTTCAGCGGTGTCCTCCTCCATATGGTATACAAATTTCTGTTGAGGAGGTAGTCGCACCACCACCAGCTTCTTCAGATCTTCTTCCTCGATTACCACCACTTTGGTGGTATCATCATCAAAATCCAAGTCCTGATCCATTTGTGTTGTATCTGAAATTTCAGGAAAGGAGAAGTCAGAAAACAATTCAGTTTGAATAAAATTAAAACATGACGAATCAATAAAGAAATCTTCCCTTTCAAGTAATTCAACTTGGTAATTGATCTCTTCAGGAATGACCATTGGAAACTCCATCTCAGCAGGTGCATCTTCTTCTTCATCTTCCAAATCAATAGTGAGGTCAAAAGGTACTGATTGTTCAATATCAAGCATGGGAAGATCATGTTTCAAGTTATCTTCGACAATGTTATTCCAAGATTCTTTGAAAAAATGTTGACCTCCCATCAGTGCATCAGTTGGAATGTGTACTTCTGGGACCTCCTTGAGCAATGGTTGAGTGGGAGATGATGTGATAAGTTCTTTTAGAAGTTCTTTCTCACCCGCCTCAGGTTCTTTAACATAAAATGTGATTGGTGAAATCAATTTCACCTCTCGTTCTGGTTCAGGCTCAGGCTCAGTTTCAGATTGCTCTTGGGATGTGCGTACATATTCAGCAATCCATTCAATTTGGCTCTCCAGTTTTTGAACTTTATCACTAATCCTATGAAATTGAGCATCAATTTCATTGCAAACATTTTCTGGCACCTGAGATTGGTCAGTCCATGCAGAATAATCACCATTGAAATACATCATGAACAAAAAGTTCTTTTTTTAGTTTTTGAAATTTATGATTTTTTGTTGTTGTTTTTTTTTAAATGAAAGGAAAATTATTTACATAGTGTGAATAAAAAAATAGTGAATTAAAGCCACTTGGCTCCCCGGCAGTGGCGCCAATTTGACGAAGCGTTGTCGTGCACGCTCTCAAAAATATTTATAGCTAAGTGCAGCACAGGGGCTGACCTAGGTCGTTCTCTTGAGGAGCTTTTGTGGTTAATAAATCACTACTTCTATTCCACCTAATCTAATTCTTTTTGTTGTTTAATATTTTATGAAATAAATGTAATTTAATAAAATAAATGAAATTCATAAATCATATGAAACTAAAATTTAATTCTAAATTACCATGCAATGCTAAACAGAATGTAATTAGGGAAGAAAGGAAGTTCTCCCGAGAGAATATTCAGGGAGCACCTTCATTGGTCAGCTTCAAATATTCTTAGTGTACACACTCCATCGTATGTGTGCACACCTTATTCTACCCCTGTTGTGAATGAAAAGCCTACTTAGCGATCGCCAAGCACACCCTCCATCCACCTCCTCAATCGAGGGAAAATGGTTGTAGATTAAGAAGTTAACCTTTAGGCAACCACAGTGAGGATTACACCCACTATAAATTATCCTTAGAATTAACTCAAAGAATATTAAGAATATGGTCTTGGGTTCAAGAACCTGATTACTCCCTTGGGATATTCCTCTTATTAGTTACTCATGATCATGAGTATTATAGTTCACGATGGTAAGATGAGAGGAAGAAAAGAGGGTGAATCGGTGGACACAAAAATAAAAACAATGCATGAATTTATTAGAAATCTAAATTACAATTAAAAAAAACTAAAAATGAAGAAAAGAAATAAAATAAAAAGAAATGTGGAAGATTTGCGGACGGCCTCCCTCGGTGGAGATCTCCTCCTTGGTGCCTTGAAGGAATGGATGGAAAAATGGGATGCTTTGAGGAGGAGGTGAGGGCCTCCTTTTATAGGCAGAATTTGTCCCTCAAATGTCGACGCGTTTTAGACCCTTTTAATGACATATTCACGCGTTCCTCCCTTCATAAATGTTGTTGATAAATGTCTTGGCCGTATCCCCTCCGAATTTCAGGTAATTTGGAAACCGTATGTAGGAGTTATTAATTTTACAATCTCGGTTTCTGTTTCTGGACGAAGCATCCAGGAAGGTTCCTCCAAAATAATGTCATTCAATAGCCTCCTTAATGATATCCAACATCCTCCAAATTTATTGTAGAGACGGCCCTATCTGTCCTCGAGGTATCCCAAGTGGAAACACATCATTTGGATATGTGTAGGCCGCTTTTGATTTCCGTTACTTTGGGTGGGTCCATGCTGTCCGCCCGGAAAAATTCCAATCTTCAATGATTTTTTAGACCCTTTAGATGACCGAATCAGCTCCTGGTCCAGAAGACAAAAATGAAGGAAATAAAATAAGGATTCTAATAAAAGTTTAATCAGAAAATTTGGAATTTTATTTTTCATGAAATGACCAAAATACCCCTGACGTAAAATTCTGTCAAAAATCCAGAATTAGTCGTTTCTCACATTTGGGTTCAAAATAGCACTAAAACCTAAAAACATGATAATTACCCATTCAATAACACTTTTGTGGGATTATAAACAATGTTTTACAGTATAAAATATATGAAAATGTGAGCTTCATCAACGCGGTCATTGGCCGCGCTTCGCATCTGATTCCAAATTCTCAAGCTCTCGCCATGCAAGTCATCTTCTTTCCGTTGTTTCCTCGTTGTCTCACTACTGTCAAGGTAATAGGACTTGCGCGGTGAAAACATGCGCGACAAAAACTTGCGCGACACATTTAACACTTGCGCGGAACATCCATACTTGTGCGCCTTAATGCCTTAGCCATTTTTCAGAATTTCTTTCACAAAGTTTATGAAAAATCAATCCATTTACGAGTTAATTTATTCAACTCTTGTGTAGAATCAATGGCACTTAGACCTGGAATAGTTGATGTACTGGCTAGAAAGCGGATAGATGATATGATGGACATCATTGGCCATGATTATTATACTGTCAAAGATAGCACTCTTCCGGATTTGGCTAAGTATCTAAAGAAATATCACCATGACTTCCCACAGAGCACTTATCTGCCTTTGTATGGCTATGGTCATCTACGAGAAGTCACCATTCCAGAAGCAAAGAACTATCTTCCATTTTCATGGTTCCAGAATTAAACCAACTTTGCTTCAGCAAATATCTCAGGTGGAGGAGTATTTCTAAGTGCTGGACCAGTGGAGAAGGCCTACGTGATGCATCATAGCCCTTGCACACCAGATATGAAAAATCATACACCTGAGCTGCAACAACATTGTCATCCTTCAATCTTCCGAAATGCTCAAATGGATCAATCCAAAGGCTGGAAGAAAAGTTGGGACTTCCGTCCTGGGGGAGGAGTGAAGCCAACTTGGATGTGGGCATACTGGGTGCGATAAACCTGTGTAGAGTTTGTTGAGGATCTGAAGGGATCTTCAATATACGAAGCTATCTGGGTTGGGAAAACATATGTTTACAGACATGATAACTCCGTGCCAGAGATACTCAGCCACTGGAGCCCAGTAACTAATTCTTTCCATCTGAATCATGGAGAATTAGGCATCAGTCTGTGGGATATCCACAAGATCTCAGGGGCTCCAATTTTGGGTGATATGTATGATGAATTCATTCCTCCCAAGGTGACTTGGAATGATTCAGAGAAAACTCCTGCTTTAGCTCGGGAATTATTTAAGATCTTTCACAGGCTCAAGAGTTCAGAGACCTCATTAACTCGTTCTAGAAAGGATATTAATCTGTAGGAATGGATGAATATATTTCTTATTGAGAATAAATATAGGGAGGCAAAGGAGAAGGATCCAAAAGAAAAAGGATCCAAGAAAATGAAATCCAAGGATAAGAGGCCCAAACATCCTACCACCTTCCCAAAACCTGAGAAGAGGGGTGCTCCTAGCACATTCTGGCCAACTCTAGAAGCAGGAGAGTTCGAGAAGTGGGGATATGAAGTGAAATTAAAGAATACCAAAGAAGAATCGTCTGGCGGGCTTCTTGGAAATGTGGCTCATTGTTTACCTCTTTCCAGTCAGGGATTCGAAGGGAGGCGTCAGGCCAGAGAACTTCATCATTGCGGCAAAGATGGATGAGGGAAAAATGGTTGGATTGGCTACCCCCATTTTAGCAAAGATTCACAGGAGTTTTCCTCATGTATTCATGGGTAAATATCCTTTAAGAATAGTGGGACCATTCTAAGTTTTATGGGGATGGATCGCCACTCACTTCAGGACTTATAATGTACAAAATGGATTACAAATTCTTGGAAGTTCTTTCAGGCCGTCAGTGCAAGCATTCTCTGGAGTTGCTCCATTAGATGTTAATGCCTATGACATGAAAGTGAGGCTGAGCATGTTTAAAGAATTAAACTTCTTTCCCTATGGAAGTCTGCCAACCGGGCGGTTTTTTGATGATGGAACAACCCATTTGGATTTGAGGGCATACATGCTAGCTTGCAGGGATGGTGTGCTAGTTTCCAGGATTGATGGAGAAATCATATGTGAGGCCTATGCTCCATATATATTTGCACATCAATTCAGATGTTTGCAACAGATTGTTGTATCTCCTCTAGTACATGTCAGGTTAGAGAAACATCCAATGGTTGCTCGACAACTATGGCTACTGACGTCAAGGGAGAAGACTGGGGAAGTATTTGATCTACTAGTTGAAAAAGCGGCACATAATTTGACTACATATTATTCTGAACACTGGATAGCATCATACCCTAAAGGGATATTGAATCACCCAGTTTATCAGGTGGGGAAAAGGAAGAGGACTGTAGAGAAAGAAACCCTTCCTCATGAAGGTGATGCTTCCCCACCTGAAGTTGATTCGACAGACTCCTCCTCTAGAACTGATTCACTGGATTCCCATGATGGGGATGATGAGGCACAACCAGCAGCAAAGCGGTTTCGTGCCCGATATAATCCTCCGGTCAGAATTAAAAGACCCACTCCATCAACTTCTGGTGAGTTACTTCATTGTAGTAATTTAATCATTGTTACTTTATAAAGCAATAAGTCTTACTTTCTTATTCTTTATCTGTAGTTGTAGGATCTGGGAAGAAATTGAAGTCAAAAATTGTAGGACCTTCCTCGCAGCCTTCATATCTAAGACCAGAGGTTATCCAGCTATGGCAGAGTTTATACTGTGGTACTGAGACCGCTTGGCTGGATTTTTGTGAGGGCCTACAACTTCCAAGAATATGGAATCTTATGGCTTCTACAAATCTTCAATATGAGGATAACCCCAATGAGTGCAGGATTACATCAGAGAGCTAGAAATTCTCATATATCCCAATGATGAGTCTGTTCCTGTCACCAGGCGGGTGAAGGAAATGATTGATCGTGGCGCCACTATGGGGGCTGGTGGTTCTGGAGATGAGGAGTTTCATGAGTATGTAGCTCCTGAAGATGTAAGTTTTCTTTCCTTATTTTCTTTGAAACTTGATTTCAGTCGAAGCTTTGTTACTTAAGGAAGTTATTTTTTTTTATCTTGCAGCTTGAAAAGAAAGGAACTGGGGTTCCTTCGCCACAGTATAGCCCTGGTGGTACTGCCATCGGGGCTGCTGCTGATTCTCCTCGCGAACTAGGCAAGATATCTCCAGGCCAGCAGGCCATGAATGAGGCGCTGGACATAGCCTTCCATTCGCCAATCTAAGTGCCAATAAGGGAGACTACCGATACTCCCAGAAAACCAAAGAAGCAAAGGAAACAAATGAGGAAGTCCACAACTAAACGCTTCATTAGTAGTGGTAAGTCCTTTGAGTAATCATGAGTTTATACCCATTTGCACATGGTTACTCATATTTCTGGGGATTGTAGGGGCTTCTTGAATTTCCCCCTAAGGGAAAGGACTGATCCTCCTTCAAAGACCACGGAGGGTGCTGTGGAAAAATCACAGATCCAAGCTGACTTGGCTGCTCCTGGAGAAGAGCTAGCATCTATTCCCAGTATCCCTCCTGCTGCTATTGAAAGAAGAGAAGAACCTGTTTCTGGTAAGTCAACAATGCTTCATAAAAATGTTGAATGAAACACCGACTGATTTCCATTCTGTGATACTTCAGGTTCAACTCCTGCATTAGAGCTCATGGTGACTGTTGCAACTGATGCTGTGATTTTACCCGAAGATATTGTCCAGGGTCAGGGGCTGCAGGATGTAAGTCGTCAAGAAGACACACCAAATGCTCCCACTGGTGAGACTAACTAGGATTCCGAAATATCATTGGATGAAATGATGAATCATGGCATGTCTTTTGAAGAATTTTATGATCATGCTAAGTTGTCATGTGATTTAGAAGACCTTGGGCGTGAGTGTTATCCTTCGCCCAGTAAGTTTTCTTATAATTTACACTTCTAATAATGACTGAAAATGATACGCAGTTCCATCCATAGAAACTGCTGAACTGCCAATTCCTGAAGAGGGTGTGGACATTGATGTCAACCCTACCATTGCAGAAACATTATCTCAAGTAGAGCTAAACCCAGTAAACCCTCCTAAGACCCATCTTAAAGATCCTTTTGAGACTAGTAAATATGGGGAGGAGTCTTCTTAGGTTCCTTACCCACCGTCAGGTAAGGGATAACAATATTTGTGATTGTACTTAATTTTCAAGACAACCGATTCTTTTGTTATCCTTTGAAGCTAACCAAAGCTTTCAATTAATTATATAGGGTTGTCAACTGCAGTGGCTAAGTCTGGAGGTGAAGCCTCAGCCTCTTCCCCCACTGGAATTGAAAACGAAGAAGCACAAGTCAAGGGGGAAAGAACAGAACAGGGCACTTCCTTAAGTGAATTAATCATAGATTACCTGCCCCCTATGATAATGATGTTGAATCAGACCCAGAAATGCTTAAAGAATTCAATTTTTCACGACGCAAGGCATGGAACAACATATGGAAAATCATATCTAAGGTTCCTTTAGAAGAGTTATCATCGAAAATTCCTCCATTGTCCTCCAAATTTTTCATACTAGGACTTGGAGGTTTTGGATATGAAAAGATCCATACCATAGTGAAACAGATCATCTTCAGGAGGGAGCAGGAGAAAAAGTGCCGCGAAGATCTGACTAGGGTGAAATTGTCAGTTAACATCGGCGAATTTGAGGCTGTGGTATCCCAAGATGAGGCTGATTATACTGCCAAGATGAAGGAGCTGAAGCATAAAATCAAAGAAAAAGTCGTCCAGCAGATGCACCTTCAGCAACAATTGGATGTTGTTACTAGGGAACTTGACCAACTCAATAATTCACTAGAGGGAGTTCAAACGAATGGTATTAAGACCATTGTGGATGCCAAGAAAGCACTCCATCAGGCTGAAAAGAGTGAAATTGGTCAAGTGCATGAGCTTCAATTATCTGCTGATGAAGCTCGGGATGTGGTTCATCAATTGAAGACTTATGTTGAAAGCCTCTTGTAATTCTTGAAAAAAGAGAAGAGACTCCAGTCTGTGGATGTCCTTATAACTCTTGTGCATCAATGGAAAACACTTTCACCTTCACTCATTTGTACCTGCATTCTCTTTTGCTACATGCTTTAGATTTTACCTAAGCTAATGGGACTAGTAAGCATAGTTTGATTTTTACTAGGATTAATGTAAATAACCCTACAAACTTCAAACCTTTTAATTGCTCAATGTTACCTAAATCATAAAAAAATGTATGTTTAGTGAGCTAGGAACTTAACTTTTATTCAGATTTCCCCTGTCTTTTGTGGGCAGTTTAAAGTCATGCACATCGGATATAAAAAAGGCTAATGTTTAAGATCGAAATAGCTTTGACCGAAATGGATTAGAATTGACTCAATTCCTTGAAAATTCATCTAAAAACATATTACCATACTCAAGTATGAGGGAAAATATGTAATCTATTACTTAAGAATATTTGAATATGAGGAATGATATGAAAAAGAGCTAAAAGGCCTTAGAAGAAGTAGTTTCCAAGAATGAAGTTACCATTATTTAACAAACCTGTTATGGGGATGAATTATGTAGGGCCACCTAAGGGAATTGGCTGCATAGTTAAATAAAATAGTATCTTTTGGCTAACAAGTCTGTTATGTAGACTGTTTATGCAAGGCCAGCTATGGGCACGTGCTGCATAGTCAGGAAAAAGAACTCTCAGAAATTTACTTTCCTAGTTCTAAAAGCCCGTGAAAGTTTTATGGAGATTCAAATATTCCAAAGTATAGAGTTTGTTGTATGGAAAGAATTACTTGAATATGGAGAAGATATTTCCAGACAAGATTATCGAAGAACTGGATGAATATCACTCCTACGAAGGTCTGACCGAAATGTAGGGAAGAAGAATATAAACCATACACTTGAATACTTTCAGATCATGAAAAATGATATGGGACAAATATGTTAAGGATGGATATTTTTTGCGGATCCCTACATACTGTCATTTAAGACAAATAAAGAAAAAAGAGTCATTCTTCCCAAGAATGAAGTTACCACTATCCAACAAACCCGTTAGGGGGTTGAATTATGCAGGGCCACCTAAGGGTATTGCCTGTATAGTCAAATAATAGTATCTTTTGGCTAACAAGTATGTTATGTAGACTGTTTATACAAGGCCACCTATGGGCACGTGCTGCATAGTTAGGCAAAATAACTCTCAAAAGTTTGACATTTTTGTGACTAGAAGTCATGAAAGGGGTTATGAGGATCTGAAAATATTTAAGGTTAGGATTATGACACATAAAGATGGGTATTGTTCAATGTATACAGAGAAACATGGATCAATGATAACCATAATCATGTTGTGGCTGGGTCCTAAATTGAAATGTTGGACTTCACTACGTATCCCATAAGGATGAGAATCAAGCCATACGTAGTTCTTAAACTATAGTTTAACTTCGTGTGGGACAAAAGGATTAGAGATTTAAGTTTAGGGTCATAGATCTTGGACCATTGTAAGAAATACACAGTGTGTGTTTTCATGGGGACTTTTTAGCCAAGGGACTGAAAATGGAATTTGGGGTTAGGCCCAAAGACTTGGGGTTGGATTTGAGGGACACTCGAACATTCCTACGTATCCCATAAGGATGGGAATCAAGCCCACGTAGTTCTAGAAATACCCTCTGTACAAATTTGGTTCATACATGTGAAGGGTGAAATGGGAATTTAGTGCAATGATGGTTTAACCCAAGATAAAAGGTTCGGGCATTGCCATGTATTCACGTAGTCCTTGAAATGAAACATGATTGAAAAATCAATGAAAATAATGGTTCCCTCTCAGGTGAGGGTATCAAAGAAATTTGTAGTTTATTGTCATACTGGACAAAAGTGTTGTATAGTTTAACGTCGTATAACAAGGACGAAAGTGAACCAATGTAAAGATATTGATTCTAAGGGAGGTTTCACAAATTATCATCATATGAGATGGAGATGAACCGACGTGAAGATATTGGTTTTGGGATTGAACCTTGGGAGGTTTCCTATATACCCAGCCTAGAAGGCAAGTATCAAAGTCTGCATAGTTCAATTAAAAAATGAATTAATGATCAAGTTGTTCTTGGGGACAATGACCTAAAAAATAATTTTAGGACTTACACATGGTTAGCGGCCCAGAGAGAGTGTTATGGTTGAGGTTTTTTTTCTAAGCTCATGTGAGTCATACTCGGTGTGAGAAACAAGAGGTAACAACAACCTTAACGATGCATAGTTTAATGTCATGTAGGACATATAAAGGGACTATGCAGTTTAAAGTCTTGCAGTTTGGACTATTGGTGCTGCACAGTTTAGTGTCATGTAGCAGGGAAAAAATATAGTTTAATGTCATGTAGGACGTATCATGGACTTTCTGTACAGTTTAGCATCATGTAGTTAGGACGATGGGGACAATAGAGTTTAACGTCATGTTGGACGAAAGGGGGGGACTGTGAATTTTAATGTCATGCAGTGAGGACAAAAGAGTGTACCATTTTAATGTCATGTTGGACGCATTAGGGACTTTTTCATAGTTTAACGTCATGTTGGACGAAAAAGGGACGATACAGTTTAGCGTCATGTTGGATGAAAGCGCGAATAGTTTAAGGTCATATGCATGGACCGTGGATGGTGCAGTTTAATGTCATGCTGGACGGTGGTGTATTTTAAGGTCATACAGGACCTTTGATGGTTATGTAGTTTAACGTCTTTCCGGACGTAAGGGACTTTTATACAGTTTAGCGTCATGTAGTTAGGACGTTACAGTTTAACGTCTTGTTGGACGTAAGGGACTTGCAAATATTTTAGGGTCATATGCATGGACCGTTGATGATGCAGTTTAAGGTCATACTGAACCATTGATGTATTTTAAGGTCATACAGGACCATTTAGGGAACTTTTTCATAGTTTAGCATCGTGTGGGACGAAAGTACAAATAGTTTAAGGTTATATGTATGGACCGTTGCTATATAGTTTAACGTCATATAGAAAGGACGAAAAAAAAGTACTTCTCAGTTTATACAAAATACTTCTTCAAAAATCTGGCATTGGTTGGAGTAGTGATGTGTTCTCCATCCATTGAGATTAATGAATAAGCTCCATTGGAGTAGACCCTATGTATTGAATAAGGTCCTTCCCATTTTGGATCAAGCTTGGGAGGTTTCTTTCCTGGTATCGTTGGAGTTCTGAGAACTAATACCAATTCTCCCTGAGTGAATGAACGAAGATGAACTTTTTTGTTAAAAGCTTGTGCTATTCGATTCTGATAGACTTCCAAGTGGTGCCAAGTGCACAATCTTTTCTCATCTAACCATTACAATTCATTCAATCGCTTTTGAGATTGTTCATCTTTAGATAATTGATCAAAAATGGCAACTCTAAGTGAGGGTAGTTGAACTTGAATGGGCAATACGGCTTCCGTTCCATATACCAATGAATATGGAGTTGACCGAGTTTCAGTGCGGGTGGTAGTCCGATAAGCCCATAAAGCATGAAAGCATTTATCAGGCCATGACCTCTTATCTTTATCCACCATATTTTGCAGTATATTTGAAAGATTCTTGTTAAAGGCTTCTATCTGGCCGTTGGCCGCTGCATAATACCGAGATGAATGGTTGGATTTGATGTTGTATTCTTGATACAACTTCTTCATCTCAGATGAATAGAAATTGGTGCCATTGTCCGCCAATATGGTATGAGGGACACCAAATCTGGTAATGATGTTAGACTTGATGAAGCTAACAATGAATTTATAACTGACTTCCTTGAGAGTTATTGCCTCTGCCCATTTGGAAAAGAAGTCAGTAACAGTAAGAATATACTTAAACTGCTTGGCCGTAGCCGAAGGGTAAGGTCCCACCACATCTATTCCCCATGTGGCAAATGGCCATGAGTATTTAGCTGTATGAAGCAACTCTGGAGGCTGATGAATGAAGTTGGAATGTACTTGTCATGAATGAAACTTCTTTTTGAAATCGACACAATATCGTATCATTGAAGGCCAAAAGTATCCAAGCCTTCGAATCTGATCAGACAGTCTATGTCTAGACTGGTGGGTAGCACAGACTCCTGCATGAACTTCTTTCATGACAGCCATTGTCTCTTCACCATCAATGCATCTGAATAGAACTCCATCAAAACCACGTTTGTAGATAATTTTCTCTTGGTGATCTGGGCTATCATAAAGAGTAAAATTGACCACACGTCGCTGGATTTGTTCTTTCTCAGCTCTATCAGGTGGAAGTGTTCCATTTTGAAGGTATTCCCTGATAGGTGACATCCATCCTGTAGTATGACCATACGGTTCAGGAATGGTACAAATTTCATTAATTTACTCTATTCTTATTCGAACATAAGGTGAAATTGCACGACGGTGGGCAATACTGATGGTTGTCTCGTCCCAATTTGGATCTGCCAGAGTTGTGGCTATATTAGCCAATCCATAAGCTTGATAATTTTGTGATCTTGGGACATAAGAAAATGTTGGTTTCAAAGTGAATTCTGCCATTAACTCTCTGACATAATCATACAAAGGGATTAGTTCTTCTTTTCTGATGGCTTAATCCCCATTTACTTATTTGATTACTAGGTCTGAATCACCTTTCACCTTTAAGTGATTCACTTGTGCTTGAAGTACTAATTCCAAACCTACGATGAGAGCTTGGTATTCTGATTCATTATTGGTACCACCTTCCCACAATAATAAGGAATAAGGTAAAACTACCTTTTCTGGAGAAATGAGCACAATTCCTAAGCCAACTTTGTTGAATTTAGGATTTTCCATTTTCCTCCCTGTTGGACTTCTGGAAGCACCATCAAAATAAATTTCCCATGCCTGAGGACTTTCTTGAATAGAGAATACTTCCTCATCAGGGAGTTCAATATCTGAAGATTTGTCTTCCACTGAAGGGTGTTCATCTAGGAAATCAGCCAGAGCTTGGGCCTTTATTTCCTTTTAAGACACATACTGAATGTCGAATTTCTGCAAAATAACTTCCCACCTTTCCAGACGTCTTGTAAGCATTGGACGACTTAGGATAAATTTGAGCAGTTATTGCGAGATAACAATTGGACCTCGTGATGTTGCAGGTAGTGTCTCAACTTCTGAACTGCAAAGATTAATTCCATGCAGCACTTCTCAATACTTGAATACTGGGTTTCTGCTTCAATCATGGTTCGACTGAGATAGTAGAGACTGTTTTCATTCCCAGCATCATTCTTTTGAGCAAGAAAGGCACCCAATGATCGCTCTAGAGATGTCACATAGAGGATAAGTGGTCTTCCTTCAACAGGTGGCATGAGTACTGGTGGACTCAAGAGGTATTTCTTGAGAATATCGAATTCTTCTTGACATTATTTAGTCCACTGGTAAGTGACTCCCTTCTTCATCAATTTGGTGAAGGGTAAACTTTTTTCTTCTAAATTGGCGATGAAACGCCGAATATAGGCTAAGTGTCCTTGAAGTCCTCTTAATTCTTTCAAATTTTGAGGAGGTGACATACCAAGGATTAACTTGGTCTTCTCAGGATTGACTTCAATACCATGATGGCATACAAAAAAGCCGAGAAATTTTCCTGAGG
Organism: Viscum album; assembly: GCA_963277665.1. Lineage (NCBI taxonomy): Eukaryota > Viridiplantae > Streptophyta > Magnoliopsida > Santalales > Viscaceae > Viscum > Viscum album. Next base: position 305,687,226 of record OY728158.1, read on the forward strand.
TTACCCCAAAAGCACATTTTAAGGGGTTAATCTTCAAATTATGTTGTCGAAGCTTGCATAATATGACTTCCAAATCAGCCAAGTGATTAGAACATTATTTGTATTTAATTACCAAATCATCTACATAGCATTCAACAAACTTCCCTAAGAAGGGTTTGAAGATACGATGCATGGATCGTTGATAAGTTGCACCTGCATTATTTAAGCCAAAGGGCATTACCTGGTAGCAAAACAGACCCTGAGGGGCTCTGAAGGCTGTAGATTCCTCGTCTTCTGGGGAAATTCGGATTTGATTATATCCAGAATATCCATACATGAAGGAAAGTGCTTCATAACCAGCTGTTGCATCAATTATAAGTTCTGTAATCAGAACTGGGAAATCATCCTTAGGACAATAACGATTAAGATCTCTGAAATCGATGCAAACTCTAATTTGTCTGTTATTTTTCTTTACAGGGACAATATTAGCCAACCATTTTGGATATTGAACTTCTCTGATGAAGTTAGCTTTGATAATCTTATCCACTTCATCTTCAATTTTGGAAGCATAAGTTGGGTGTGTTCTTCTCACGGCTTTCTTAAATCCTCAATGTTCTTCTGGTAAACTCAAATGATGAGTAGCAACATTAGGATCAAGCCCGGGCATTTCTGTATAGTTCCAAGAAAATATATATTTATTTTTCTTTAGAAAATAAATATACATCTCTTGCTCTTCAAGAGTCATGGTCGCACTGATTAAAGTGGGGCGTGGATCTCCTTTTGTACCCAGATTTATTTCTCTGAGTTCATCCATAGCGGTAGAGATACCCTCTTCAAATGATGGAGGAGCATCTCTGAGATCTTCCTCTTCTTCTTCATCATGTGTTATTTCTTTCGTTTCTACTTGCATAGTAGATGATAAAGTAGAATTCTCATGATCTGAAGATATGTCAAAATTTGCATATTTTGAAGAAGAAGCTTTCATTTCCAACCCGATTGATGATGAAGGGTCTTATTTGGGTAATAAAGAGGAGATGATGGATTGAGAATTGACATCATTGTTCACCTCCGATGTTTCTATAACTTTTTCTGGCCTAATTGGCGAAGCATAAACTTGTTGGATTTCAGCAGATGAAATGAAGACGTCACCATTTGTGCGTTCATCACTGCTTGGTAGATTACCAATTTATCCCATGTTGTCTGGCTCGATTTCCGTAATTGACATTATGGATCTTTCCATAAGAGTATTTTGATTTGGGTCTATCTAGTCAATTTGACTAATATGAAACACATAATCTATACTCACATGTGTAAATGGATTTACTGGAATTTTTTCCAAACCATATGGAGCATTAACTTTGGTAATCTCCTTTGTTATGGATTTCTCCCTTTACTTCATGTGATAGAATTCCGCCTCAATGTATTGAGACTCACATGTCTTGAACGGGGCCTTATCACCATACAATGTCCCAACTTGACCATCGAAATAATATTTGAGACATTGATGGTATGATGAAGGGTTAGTCGCATGTTGATGTAGCCAGGGTCTTCCAAGAAAAATGTTGAAGGCTGAGTCTTGTCAACAACCATGAAATCTGAATTGGATACAAGATCTCCAAACTGAGTTCTGAGTGTAACTTCACCCAGTGGTTCATGTTCATTTTTATCATATCCTTGTAGCATCATGGTGGAAGGAGATAAATCAGATTCTGTGAGGCCCAATCGACGAAGTGTACGAATGAGCATGAGGTTGACTCCTAAACCATTTTCAATGAAAGATCTTCGAACATCCATGCCATTGACCTTTCCAGACAAGTACAATGGTCTAATATTTCCATGCACAACATCATCTTCATCTTCATCAGTAAAGGATATTATTACATGGAATTATGCAAGATTATTCTCTATGTGATAGACTTCAGCTGCAGCAATTTCAATTTCAAACTCCTGAGGACTTGACAAAGCCTCGATGAGTGCTTCCCGAAGATCTTTTGACAGATTCAGAGCATCCAGAATTGATAACTTGGCTGGTACTTGGTCCAAGTGTTTCAATATATCATACTTTTGATCCAAAGGTCTGCATTTCCCAATAGGAATATGTGGTTTAGCAGGTACCTTAGAAGTAGATTCTTTGGAAGTTGATGCATCTTGTATTGGGATAGGAGTTGGAAATATTCCTAGTTTTGGAAGATTAGACTGATTAGATCCATTTACTTGCTGAGAGGAAGAAGATGGAACCTTCAACCGGTCTTCCAAAATAACTGTGCCAGGACTGAATTTGCTATTGGTAGAAGAACTTTCTTGTTCTTGCTGAGCTCGCTGAAGGTCTCTACCACGAATTTCTACTGCGTACACAGTTCTAGCAGGGGTAGAATTGGAATAGTGGCTTCTGAAAGATCCATGTCTTCCCCTGTATCCTGAGCCCCTGGAACTTCCTATGATTCCTCTGTTTGATACAGGGAATTCAGGCTCATTGAAATTGAAACTGTGACTGGCATATGGATCTGTTAATTGAATCATATTAACATAGCCAAAGATTAACTCTTCATCTAATAAAGACTCTTCCTGATTATCCTGTTTAGGCTTTGCCGTTGGATGGGGCGGTGCCCGTGGCTTTGAAGTAGATGGCATGAAGTTCTCCAAAGTCAAAGACAACTTAGGCTTTGACACATACTCATCTTCTTCTGATTATTTTTCTTTCTTTGAATCATGTCGTTTCTTTGAGGACTTTCCCTCTGAAGAAGAGGGTTTTGCCGCAACATTCATGGCATAAGACAAAATTGGTTTCCTTAATTGTGTTCGCAAAATAGCATGAGTTCGATTGATTGTCTTTCTGACCATCCAATCATCATACTTTTGTGCATTTTTTCTTTTGACTTCCTGCCATTCATCTTCCTCCTCTGGAACTGTAGCAATGACACATGCTACCTGGGCTGAGGAGCCTTTCAATGTGACCTGTCCCGAGTCGACCATCTTTTGCAGGAGGTTTTTTAAGACAAAACACTCTTAGATGGGATGCCCCAACATTTGATGAAAAGGGAAATAATTAGGACGGTCTTAATCTCCTTTATTGTTTGGCCTCTTGGGTATTGGCAATTGAACCAAATTGTTTTCCAGAGCCGAAATGAAATAACCAAAAACTTGTTCATTTTGGAAAGATTACGTTTTTCTCTTCAGATCCTCAAATTGTTTTTGTCTTTGATCTTTTTTGTCATCTGGACGAAAAGGCCTTTGTTTTTGGTTCTCAGAAGGTGGAGCCCTTCGAGAAGATGAAGGTTTTGAGGTAGAAATAGGTACAGGTTCTTGTTTAAGCATAACTGTAGCAGTTTCTGCTTTACCCATTCTCCTTCCTGGAGCTGATGGAATTACACGAGATTTAGCCTTAGCCTATATAAGGGAATCTTTGATCTTCTGAGCGATTGAAGTAAGGTCTCGAAACCCTCCTGTGTATTTCAGAGGGATTAACGGCATGCGTAATTCGTCATGCAGATTTTCCACACAGATTGGAAACAATTCTTCTTGAGGGAGTGTTAAACTCAAGGAATATGTTAATACCTTCCATCGAGCAATGAAATCAGAGACCCTTTCATTCTCCCTTTGCTTACAGTTTGTAAGATCGAAAACTATTGTCTTTGGAAAAGTTGAGCTGAACTGAAGGAGGAATTTTTGGCGAAGATCCTCCCATCCGGTAATTGACCGGGATTGCAAGCTTGTATACCAAACCAAAGCTGGTCCTTGCAAGGTTCGCACGAAGCATCTGAGTTTCACTACTTCTTGCTGCTCCGGAGTTCCCATCATAGGATCGCAACAAGACACGTAGTGCATCAAATGTTGTTCTGGATCTCCTGATCCATTGAAAATAGGGAATACAGGGTTCCCAAAACTGGATGGAGGAGAAATTGAATCTACCCATTCAGGGTAAACTTTCTTTTCTGGTTGAACTTGCACACGCTTCCCTTACATAGTTTCTAACCGAACTGTTAATGACTCAATAGTAGTTATTAACTTTTGAGAAACATCCGGTTGAACTTGGACTTGGGTAGGTGCAATGACTGGAGCTTGGACAGATGTGGCGATTGGTGCTGCAAATGATGGTAGCACTGCCAACTGTTGTTTCACTTGACCCGTAGGATTAGACCTGTGAGGGTGTACTGATAGAGGAGGATATTCTTGATCCATCTCAGTAGCTGCAATAAATTACTTTGGATGACTGACTACAGGATTCTTAAGAAGAATACTACTCTGAAGTAGTTCTGCATTCAGCCTTCTTAATTCCTTCATTTCTTCCTCCTGTTGTGCAAACCTCTTCTCTAGTGAGAGCGATTGACCTTCTCCAGAGGAAGGATATGTAACCTGGTTCTTTCCCTTCCCTTTTTTAGATCCTTTTCAGAGAGGGGGAAGTGGGTTACTCGAAGGATTACTTAAGTTCTGAGTAATCCTTTGACTTCGTGTATGCACACCTTCTTCATTTGTGTCGGTGCGTACATCTTCTTAAGCATGAACCTCTTCATCTGAGTCCCCTGAGTGAGCCTCATCTGGTGGATCAGCAACAACGGCATTGATGACATTAATCAATGCATAACTCGTCGCACCCCTTCTATCAGAATATCTGTGATATTGTCTTCTTCCATGTCTTTGATGAGACATTGCCTTTTATTGATTCAATCCCTCAGGAACTTCTTGATGAATCGTAATTTGGAGGGAATCTCCTGATAATTTGTCTCTTCGTTCCTCTTGAGGTTTCTTCCCCAATCGAGAAAAGACCGAATTTATTTGAGGAGGGGATTGATGATTTGAAAAAGTCCCAGTCCAGTGGACTAGGGTTGTTCCTGCTGTTCTCGGTCAACTCCTCGAATCGTTTTTGTTGATTCTGGGGGTTCGTTTAAAAGAGTCCCCAGTCTGGCGAGATGGGGTGGTTCTTGACATGCTATGTATGATACTTTCTTGAAAGTACTCCTGATATTGAGAACCTTAGTCTGGAAATTAGCTGGATGCATTAATCTATATCCTCTTTTATCACCCGGTTCAAAAGACCATTGGATGATTTCTGACACTTCTGTCACTTGGTGACGTGCTTGCTCCAAACGAGAGGCCTGTTCAATATTCTTGTTTTCTTGATGCAAGATTAATTTGACAACTTGTTCTCTGTATTCTTGATTTTGAGAGGAACTAGTTGAATCCTGTTCTTGGGAAAGCTTTTGATTACAAACAAAGCCCATTGACTGTGGCCGACCATGGGCAATAACATTGCATGAGACCATTTTCGACAGGCTTTGCTGACTGGAGAGCACCGTGAAATGCAGTGCTCCATGAACACCCCATCCTCTGACACGAATACCAGATGGGGAATTGTCAATTAACTAACGAAATTTTCTTAGTGTGCCAAAGCATGAATGTTGAAGGGCTCTCTGCTGCTTTTCAGCCTTCGGATATCGAGAGACTGATAGAGACGCGAAATCAATCTGACGTTGTAACCCTTCTATTATCTTAAGATGATTTTCATATTCATCATAAGATAATACTTTATTTTTCAACTGACAAAGATTTTTCCATATTTTGAGACGAATATCATGAATTTCATCTTCCGTCAACATTTCTGGAATATTATACGGAGAGTCAGCCAGAGGCCAAAACATGACTGGAACTTCACCTTTCGCCAGTTTTTTTCTCATATTCAGCATTTCCTCTTTATCATTTGATGAAGATTCTTATACCTTATTTGACAAAAGTTGGTGTTTCCTTGTTTCTTCATTGGATTCAACGGGATTGGTAGAGAAATCATTGATCAAACTAGAAGATGCACGACTTAAGGGTGGTTCAGAGAATGACCTACACCCTGGGCTATCTTCTGATTGAGAAAGTATTTCACCTGCTAGCGATGAAGCTTCAGACATGACTGGTTTCGCATTTGCAAGTGCCACAAGATAAGAGGTCTTTATCGGCACTACATTGTCCACTGGAGCATTTTCCGGGCAATGTGCATCACTACTGCAGAGAGGACTTTTGTAGAAAAAATCATCATCATGGGGAGGACCACCATAATGGGTTACAGCAAAAGATGAGGTCTCTTTCTCCTTGGTCTTATGACCACACAGAGGGTTCCTGTGGCTCTCATCTGAATATGAAACTTCGAGATCAACTGAATTTTCATGAAGCAAGCTTTCATGAGGAAGTGTCTTTTGAAGACCTTTGGAATTAATGTTCCCACTATTGGGAACTGAGGGAGTAGAATCTTGAATTCCAATAGATAATTGTCTGAGGGCTTCAAGAACTCCAGCATCAAGAAAGACCTTGTTACAGATTGGCTCTTGATCTCCTGACTGTGCTGGGCGGGTCTTTTTCTTAGACGCCTTCTTACTCACCTTGGAAACCACTTGTTGACGAAAGTGGCTACTCTGAGCAGGTGTATGTGCCTGATCAGGAAAGATGACCAGGTTAGGCTACCGATCTCCTCTCAAATCCGGTGTATGTGCCTGACTTGGTCATCTGTATGATATGGGGGAGTATGCCCCATAACCCTCTTGGACTGGAACCGATGTGTGTGTCTGTTCTGGAGTGAATTGTTGATGTATCACTCCACTGGTAGGGATAGATTTATGTTTCTTTCCCTGAGATGCTATTGAAGTTGTTATAATATCCTGGAAGGCATCCAGAATATGAGCAAGGATTTTCTTATTCTCTTTCACCATTGATAGAATATGCTTGGTGACTTCAGCTGCCGGAACGGGAATATTCGCCCATTCTGGGCTTGGATCAGGTGTATGTGCCTGCTCTTGTCCTCCTTTTCCGGTCAATGAATCCTGACAGTACTAAAGTGTGGGGGAATAGAGTTGAGTCTGCCTCTTATTTGTTGTCGGGGCTTTCCAACTAACTTCTCCAAATGCTACCAAGTGAGACTATTGGTAGGCTTGATTAATACTAGTAGGTGTATGTGCCTGCTGATTGCACTTCGCCAAACGTGGTTGAAGAGATCCATCATATATAGTCAGACGAGCCTGCTGACTAGCTGATGATGTATAAATAGGTGTATGTTCCTGCCTATAGTACTCCTCTGGAATTTCCAGGCGGGATTGGCGTGATGCTGCCAGACGAGTCTACTGGACAGCAGGTTTAAAACGGGCAGGTGTATGTGCCTGCTCGTTGCTTGCCACCAAGTTAGGTTGGTGGACTTCTCCGGAGATGGAAGAGATGAGAACCTGCTCACTTTTGACCAGATTCCACCTCTAGTGGTTTGTCTTGCTTGCTCAGGTTCGAGGAACCTGAGCCGAACACCTGGAGTCGGTACCCTCATCATGTTGAGGGCACACTTCCGCACGAGTCTAGCGGTGATTGTTGGTGGGAGCCCTTAGGAAGGACTCCTGTCTGTTTGAATTAAGGTCCTGAGGGACCTGATCATTCACCTCCACAGAATAAGGGAGCGAATTGTGATTGTGTTTCATGGATAATGACCCGAAACGGTTGGAGACGGTAGTCAGCACCGCCTGCTTCTTGATCACTGGTCGTCGCTGTCCGGATGACCGATGTGAGTTGTTTACTTGGAGGGCTTGTCGGGAAGCCTCCAGAGTTGGGATGGTACCGTGTTGATGGTAATCCTTAACCAGTGCGTTTTATACCCAGCGTTGAAGACGCTGAGTAGGTGATATCTTCCTAAGAGCAGACGACGATCCAGCAGGATGTAGCAGCAGTGGCATTTGCAGCATCAGTATTCACAGGTGTGAACTTGAGAGCATCCATTAAGGATTCACGTCGGGTTCACCATTTTTTTTCCCTCAGAATCCAGGGATGACCGCCTTGATGGGAGGTTCAAACATTCCGATCGGTTTATAACGGGTTTGTTCGTAGAACTGGAAACATCCAATGATTCCACATCCATTCGGACCTACTTTCCAAAGGTAAGTGCTCATTAATTTTGTGGATTGATGAGGCTTAGGAATTTGCATTGGTCGAGAGGATGGGATTTCAGACTCATCACACCTTTTGAGGGGAATTATTGTCTACTCCGGGACTCTCTTTATAGATCTAAGTTACGTTCGTGAATCCTTATTACATTACTAAGTATAAAATGAGCTTTCCTTCAGATCTGACAATCAATGATTAAATATATAGGAAATTTAGAGAATCTTTTGTATGTATTCAAGGTTCTTCATAGATATAGAATCATCTATATTTATTATAGATTCTTGGTCAATGGTACCCTTCGACACATTTATACAGAAGTCTCTTGGTCATTACGATGACTATGTTGGTTTTAAAGCCACTCAGTGAGGCACTTTAAGTTTATTGTCATTCAGAAGGACATGGATTATTTTAGAGTTGGGATCAAACCCGTAGACGGGATACCTACGTATCCTTTTGTTTAGAAAAGGAATTATAACCCACGTAGTTCGAGTAAGGTAGTATGATGTTTATGATTAATGTCTCAAAGAAGGATGTCATAATTACTTTTACACTCTAAGCTCACGTGAGTCATGCTCGGTGTGAGAAAAAAGAGGTATTGGTAAAAATTAGACAATTGTGCCATGAAAGATGCAATCATAAGAAATAATATGGGGCTTTATGTATGTATGACTGCCCAGATAAATGAAGGTTAGGATTTACTTTAGGGAAGAAATCCAAGAACAGGGTCCATAAAGGTATATGTGCTTCATGGAGATTTTGAATACTCTAACTTGGGGATTACTCCTGAAAATGAGGCCCAGGTTAAGATATTTGAAAAATTAAGGGACTTGGGGTTTACTCTTGAAGAGGATGCCCATATTTGAGACTGGGGATTACTCCTAAAAAGGAGGCCCATGTTAAGGGAATTAAGGTTTGGGGCTTACTCTTGAGGAGGATGCCCAAATTAGGGGAATGGGGATTACTCCTAAGGAGGATGCCCAGATTTTGGAACTTTAAGAATTGGGGCTTACTCCTAAGGAGGATGCCCATGTTAAGAATTATGACTGGGACTTACTCCTGAAAAGGATTCCCATATTTGAGACTGGGGCTTACTCTTGAAAAGGAAACCCAGGTTAGGGGATCTGGGGCTTACTCCTAAGAGGATTCCCAAATTAGTGGACTTATGACTGGGGATTATTTCTGAAAAGGAGACCCAGGTTAAGGATTCTCTCATCTTTAAAGGATGAGGTTGAATTAATTAAATCTCAATCTTTCATGACATAAAGATGTGTAAATCACTAGGTTTTGAGAGATATTCCACAGAATTTTTTTCAAATAAGGAAGTCAATCAAGAAATCATGCCATAAATGGCTTTGAAGAGTGTCTTGAAGACTGAATCTTGAATAGGAAAGGTGTAATGGCTTAAGAGGGGTGAAATGGGCAAGAAAGGCACCCAAAAAGGCAGGGGCGCGCAAGTCCTGGCAGGCGCGCAGGCACTGCGTGGGCACATAAGTCCTGGTCGCGCAGGTATGCCTGCACGACACATGGTGTACTTGTACGACGGTTAACCAGTAGGGTAATACTTGAGCGACTCTTCATTAAAGCCTTTAGAATCCTCTTGAGGTTCTTCCAGAAGAAGGGCGCACAAGATCTATTGAAGGAGTATGGTGGCGTGCAAGTGTAGCCCTTTTCCCTTAAGGGCTGGCCACTCAGGCACGTAAGTGTTGATGAGTTTCAACACTTAGTCCTTCCTCCCCCTCTTTAGATCTTCCGTTCTAGGTAAGAAATTACATTAGAAGTGTTTCGGAAGCTTTGAGAAGAGACTAGGGCGCCGAGAGCTCAAATCTGAGTTTCTGGAAAAAAATCCTCTCAAAATGGGGGGCCCACAGGGTCTATTTATAGGCAGGAGAAGACCACAGGTGGTTACCACTTAGGTCGCGCAAGTCACTTGTGTGACCATAATGCATCGCGCAAGTGGACTTGCGTGACTATGAGGAAACTTGCACGACTTATGGGCAATCTTCACCTTGTTCATCCCTTTGTCGATTTTTGATATTTTCTTCAAAGGATGAATCAATTTGTGCTAAGTCATTTTGCTTTTCCGATTTTTAGATTCTGTGACGAAAGGAGCATCAAAAATAACCTTAAGCTCATGTTATTCTTAATTTTTCATTAATATATCCCTTTTAACACTTGATGAGAATTTGAGCTCACCCTTTCTTATGTTTCCTTTCCCCAGGTTATAAAGAAAAGTTTTAAGTATGATATGTCTAAGAGGGGTACTAGTTATAAAGAAATTATTTGGAGATAGTGTATATCTCTTAAAAAAAATTACGTACACAAGATTCCAAAGACATAAAACCTATATGATTTTGGCATGGATTATAATGTTACGTATTGTATATTTATTTAAAAAGATGTAATATTTATGTATAAAAGATTTGGGTCATTATAGTGTGACTCCATAAGATATAATTTTAATTTACCTTGACTTTAAATAGTTTTTAAAGTTTTCATCTTAAGAATAGTTATTGAATATAATTTATGCACATTGGGTTTTAGGTATATCATTAATTTAATTCTCTCTTGAGTAAAGTTTCCATGAGGAGAGGGACTTTGGGTCAGACTACCCATCAACTTAGAGGCTTATGATTTATTCTATAAAGGTGAGGGGATGGATATCTGTCACTTTAGGGCCACTCATATAGATATTTTCAATATCATATAACTTTATTCCTTTACATAAATATTTTATATACCTTATTAATAATATTAATTAAGATATGTATGAATATGTTTGACTTATGTTTTTTGGTGAGTAACATAAACTTTTGTATTGTGTAAAGAGTTACACATTAATGTACTGTGAATGCATTAACTTAGTGGATGGAATAAAAATTCAAAAAATAAATCATTAGAATCATACATACATAAAGGAATAAGGTATAAGATAATAAATATTTCATGAGATGCAATGGGTTTAATATGAATGTGAGATATTTTAGAAGGTTAATAATTTTAAAAGAACCCCCCTTTAAAATACTAAGTGTGGGATTCCTTCCAAAACAACATAGTCAAGACATCAATCATTCAACTAGGTAGTTTATGCTAAAGCATGGTGCCCATGGATTATCTTTTGTAAGGCATGGTGGAAATTATTATTCCTAAAGGTTAGGTAACTTAATCCCATTGTGATCTTTAGGTGAAACTTATATGGAAAACCCTAAAAGTTTAGATACTAGAGGAATAGTTTTGGGTTTATATCCAAATTATATATTTGGTTATAGTTTTTTTATCAACTATACAAGAATAAAAAATGTTATGATTTGGATGATGACTTTCCTAAATAGCTAAATAATGACATGAGTACTAAAGTAGACTCAAAGCTTAGTGATATATGGATCTTGGCTCAGAAAATAGATTTGATGTTTGGGGTCATCATTTTTAATAGGATTAATTTCCATAAAACTCCCTTATGTAATGATATAAAACATGATACTCACCAATAGATATGTATTTTTTTATAGATTATGGATTACTATATGGTAATCATATTGAGATCCCTACAAGTATGGACTATAAGATAGTCTAGATTGGTATATAAGTGTGAGAATTGTTCTCAGAAAGAATCATTTTAAGAATATAAATTTCGATGTTATAGAGGTAATTTTCACTAACTATGATTCATGAGTATTAGATACCATGTGTGTATCACACATTTTTGCTGATAAACACAGACTCAAAGATAGAAGGCAATTTAAAAAGGTTAAAGTTGATTTTTTTTTCAGAAATGGAGAATGGTTTTTTTCATTATAAGTCAAAACTTATGATCCATATTTACTAAGTGTATTAATCATAGAATTGGATAACTTTTATTATGTTCCTAACATAAATATAAATTTAATTTTTGTATCTTATTTTAAAAAAAATGTTTCTCATTCACTATTAAGAATAAGATTTTTCCAATATATATGAATGAGATTTTTTATAGAATCATGAATATGGTAAATAGTTTATATTTTCTAGATATTGATAATCATTTCTATAATATTTAGAATAAAAATTTTATGTTTGATTCTAATACCACCTTCCATTAGTATTATCACCTTGGTTATATAAATAAGAAATGTATCCAAATTATCCAAAAATATTAACTCTTATAGCCATTTTATTATAAAACATTTGAAAATTTAAAATATTATTTATTATTAAAAATAACCAAATCACCTTTTAATGGAAAAGATAAAAGGGATAATGGATTGTTATATCTCATATATAGTGATATATATGGACTAATAAGTACTCAATAAAGTGGTGGTTTTAGTTACTTCATTACTTTTACTAATTACTTTATTCAGTATGGTTATTTGTTTTTGATGATACACAAGTATGAAACTTTTTAAAGCTTCAAATAATTTTAAAATTAAATACATAATCAACTGAGAAAAAGTATTAAAATATTATGATTAGATCATGGTAGTGAATACTTAAGCCAAGAATTTGTTGTGCATCTGAGGGATTATGGAATTATTCTGCAACACAATCCTCCAAAACACTATAGTGTAATGGTGTGTCTAAAAGGATGAATCATACCTTGTTGAACATGGTTCGTTTAATGATAAGTCAATGTAGACTTCCTATTTTATTTTAGGATTATAATATAGAGACTGATTCATTTATACTAAATTGTATTCCATATAAATTAGTTATAAAGACACCATATTATATATGGACTGGGAAACATCCCAAAATGTATTTTATGATTATTTTGGGTTATTAAGAAATTGTAAAATTATTGGTTTCTAATAAAATAAACCTAAGTCAGAGAAATTTTTTTTGTTAGTTATCTCAAGGAAACTATAGGATATTATTTCTATAATCCTATTGAACCCAAAGTGTTTATATACTAATTTAGTGTTTTTATTGAGAAACAACACATTGAAAGTAGAGTCATGGAGATAAAATTAGAACTTAGATAAGTTCAATATCAACAAACATGAAGTTTTCTTGAGGTGGAAGTTAAGCTAGTTCCATAAAGAGTTATAGAAGAATAAATGAATCAATCTACACAAAAACCTCAAAGTTCAGGTATGTTTCATCAATAGATTATGATATATGGATTTATAATAGTTTATGGTGATTTGGTAATGTTCATAGATTAGGAACCTACTACCTAACAAGATTCCATCAAGAGTTTTTATTATGAGAAATGGTTAAAAGTAGTAGAATTTGAAATGGACTCCATGTACACTAACAAAATTTGGAACTTGGTATATGCACTTGAAGGAGTAAAACCCATAGTGTGTAAGTGGGTTTTTCACAAGAAAATCAATATGGATAGAATATTGTTTATTTATAAGTCATTCCTAGTGATGAAAGGTTATAAGAAAATTCATGGAATTAACTATGATGAAACATTTTCATCTATTGTGATGATAAAGTCCATTTAGATATTGCTAAACATAGTATCTGACTTTCATTATGAGATATATCAAATGTATGTAAAAACCAATTTCATTTATGAGAATTTATCCAAGTATGTGTATATGATATATAATTAATGTTTTGAAGTGCTAAATTAGTCTAATAAGGTGTGAAAGTTGTGATGGTCCATTTATATATTGAAGTAAGAATCTCAAAGTTGAGATATTTAGTTTGATGATGCAATCAAAGAGTTTGGTTTAAAAACATGGACGATTATATTATATACAAGAGGATTAGTAAGAGTGTAGTAGTGTTTCTAATATTTTATATAGATGACATACTTCCTATTGGAAATAATATCCCAAATATCAACTCTATGAAGATATGGTTTCATAAATGATTCTCATTGAAATACATGGGTGAAGCTACCTATATACTGAGTATAAAGATATATAGAGATAGATATAGGATGCTTCTTGGACTTAGTTAATAAATATGCATTGGTAAAGTGATAAAGAGGTTTATTGTGAAGAAATCAAAAAATGGGTCTTTAACAGTGATGTATGGAATGAATCTTAAGATGATTTAAGATCCTTATAAGGAGTTAGAAAGGGTTGATATAATTTCCTATTCATTCACCATATGTTATATCATGTAATAATTTTTTTTTACTTGACCTAATGTTTCCTATGAAATTATAATAATGATTATATACCAATTTAATCCTAGTCAAAGTCAATAGATTTCTAGGAATAACATCCTTAAGTACTTGATAAAGACTAAGAATATGTTATTTATATTTAGAGAATAGGATTATCTCTATGTAAAGGATTACATGGATGAAAGTTTCCAATATGAGAGAGATGATATGGAATATTAATATGGTTTCATGTTTTTCATAAGTTGTGGATCTATCAATTGGAATAGTTCCAAATAAGCCACTATAGTGGGCTCGATAATAGAGGTGGATTACATCACTACATCAGATACTAAAAAAAATTTGTTTGCATTAGGATGTTCATCTATAAACTATAAGTGGTTCCTAGTATCAAGTGAGTGATCAAGCTCAATTATGATAACAATGGAGTTATGTCTTAGGCCAAGGAACCCTAATATCATGAAAGGATGAAACACATCCTTCTCATATACCATATTATATGAGAGACTATTGAGAGGGATTATGCTAGTATATTTTGAGTAACTATTGATGAAAATATAGTTGATCCACTAATAAAATCCATTAGTGTAGTTGAATTATGAAGGTCATGTTAAATCTCTTGGTATATTATACATAATAGATTGATATAATGGTTTCAATAATGTATCATGATTATAAATAAAGCTAGCCTTATTTTATCAGTCATTAATGTGTGTTGAAATTTAATTTACCTACAATGTGGAATGATAATATCTCCTATAAGTATGACTTTGAGTAATCCTTAATTGATGATCATCATAGATTATTATGGATTGTGATGGTATGTAAATATTATCTTTATTAGTGGACTCGTGAGATAATATGTGGAGACATATTATTTAGATTGACTGGCCCAGTATATCCCATGGAATTTCATATATCCATCAATATTTCTAGGTTTGTATGATTATTATCAATCTTTTTCACCTGAGGTAGGTGAGATAACTAGAATGATAACCTTTATACTTTAATATATTTATTTTGAAAGTCATTTCAACTTAGCTAATCAGGGGTGGTTGGGTATGTTTCTGATCATTTTATAAATTAGAGCATAACCAAGATAGTATTTATCCACTCATATGATGAGAAAATACATATGTACCTTGATTGAATTAGGCTGAGGAAATTTATGGCCATGATTAATTAAGTCACATGATATGTGTTTAGCTACTTAGATGAGGGGCATGTGATTTGATCATCCTATAGATTAATCACATCAAATGTATTAATCAACCAAGTTAGTATTTTTTGAAGAATAAAAATTATGAGATGGCCTATACTATATTGACATTGTTTCATGCCTAGTGGTCACTCATTATATTGGGAAAATGAATTATATAGGTATACATATGAAATGTATAATACATATTGTGGTAGAAATGTTTATATGATATACAATTATGATTGATAGAGATCACACCAAACCCCTTAGTATCTTGAGTAGCATTGATTATTTACTAGAGGCCAATATTTTCTTACAACAATAAATTTTGGATTTCATATTTTTTATCAACATTACTAATGCATGCAGGGTCACATAGTTAGGCCTTTATATAAGGATTAAGTTTTAGACAAAATGTTTGATCCAATATAAAGAAAGTTTGATAAAATCTATCCAAAATAGCTTTGGATGGATTCATAAATATTTGTATAGTTTTTAATTTATTCCTTATGGGATTTAATTGAAAATAGGTGATTTAAGGATATGAACTTAAAAGAGGGTAAGTAATATTATACAACTTTTTAGTTTTGTATAGTGAGATATACATGAGATGCATATCATACCATATGATATGTTAGAATCGTAAAAGGGGAATATGATTCTCATATTTCCTATATCATATTAGACAATGGGTATATAATATATGTTACATGGGATTATAAGTGTATGAAACTCCTTTTTTGCATAGTTTCATCAGTTATAATTCATTAGGAATAAATTATACATGGCTTGGAACATTCATTGAAGGATTTAAATGAATGGGAACCAACTAGAAGTAATGCATGGGTTCCATGAAATGTCACTCGATATGATCGATATAGCCAATGATCTTTATTAAATGAAGAGTTTCTGGGATTATTATAAAAGTATGTGATCCATTATTATTGGGGTACCCATTGCCTGAAATCCATAGAAAAACCTATGTTTATCGCTTCTTCTCAAAATTCCATTTTTCACATAATGTAATCAATATGATGCACATGAATTTCACCAGCATTTTTAATAATTTTCTAATTTATTTTTAATTAGTTTTCTAACCACTTTTATTTCTTTAAGGTTTTTTATATAGTTATGTGGTGTTTTTGATATTTTATAGTTTTTAGTTAATTTTATACTAATATTAGTAATTTATTATTTTTATTTGTCTATATTTATATATATATTATATTTAACACTATGTTATTATTTAGTAGTTTCACTAATATTAGTTTGTATTAGTATTAATATTTATTATTATTTTTATTAATGTTATATATTAGTATTATATATTTTCATCATATATTATTTAACATTTTATATTATTTAAAATATTAGTATTATTATTTTTATTAGTTTATTATTATTATTAAATTAGATAAACATTTAATAGTAATATTATTATTTTTAGGATAGATTATAATTTTATATAACTATTAATTATATTTTATGTATTATATTAATATATTTAACCTTAGGCACATGCGAACACAATAATTTATATATATTTATATCTAATAATTATTTTTATATCTATTGTTATTATTATTATTATCTTAATATTTTTTTGTTATATAGATTCCAATGGAGGGGGTTCAAAAAAAACCTATAAATAGAGGCGGTGTCTCTCTTCTCTCCTATATCTTCTCTTGTTCTATAATAATCTAGGAGAGATCACCTCCTCATCCTCGACTACAAGTGTGCATCACACCTACGATACCATCCAGCCCAACGTCCACTACACCAACCCCGAACACTGGCCTCCATCTTCCTCACCAGTAGCACATATCATCCTCCATTGCACACCCACACCATCATCCATCTCTATTGCGCAGCAACACCCCATAGGTGCACCACACACCTCCTTCCCCACCATCCAAGAATGAACCCCCCCCCCCCATCTCTGTGCACCACCAGCATGGAAACCACTCCTCCCTCTCTACTCTAAACTCCACCATCACTATGCCACTGCATTCCCTCTGATGTAGAAGATGATGTCATCAACCCCCTAAATGACTTAGCATCATCCTTTACAATTATTCACCGCTAGTAGTGTGTTGGATGGCTTGATTGTAGTCAAAATTGTGGTGTATGGAATGAATTGAAAACACATGGATTGGTTTTCTTTGGCATCATTATAAAAAGTGGGGTGATGGTTATTATTGGGTGCTCATCAATGGCAGATTTTTGTGATATTTGTGTCAACATGAACACATTCACTTCTATTATTTATTTTTCATGGTGGTTGGATAGTATTATTTTTGTTAGATTTGTAATTACTCAAAAGGTAATTTTATGCCTTATTTTGTTTTCATATTTGGATTTCCAGTTAATTCATTTTTATTGGATTTTTATTTATTAAATTATATTTCTGTTTGATTTAATTTTTATGGAGTCTACACATAATATTTGGTTCATGTTCATGTGATACCTAATAAGTAATAATAGGTGGAAAATCATTAGAGAATATATTTTTTCAAAACATGGACACGTGCATGCGGTAATCGTAAACCGCATGCGATTGAATTCTAAATGAATAAATATATTAATTGAAAAATTAATATTTTTTTGAGTTCCCCTTAAAACTTTCATGAGTGATACCAAATAAGTGATATCACATGAGTAAACCTGGCACAGATAGAGACTTTTAATTTGTGAGAAATAGGTCATATTATTTCACTAAGTTATTCAATGCTTAAATTACACACAAATTATTCATCAAATTATATAATGAAATAATGGATGATTTGTGTGAAAATTAGAATATTTTCTAACATCAAAGAATGATACCTGATATTATTTTGATTAAAATTGGAATCTTTGATAATTAAATGAATAAATATTTAGATGTGAGAATAAATAATTGGCATTACATACACCTGAATGAACATCACAACATCGACACTTCCATCTCCACCAGTTTCATCTATGGGTTGATTTAGTTCAATTAGAGAGTTTTAGTTAATATAATTAATTATTTTTAAATAATTTTTTAGTTTTTATAACTTTTAGTTGTTAATTTCAATCAAATATCATCTTACTGAAAATTCCCCCAAGAGGATATTCCTAGTGATTACGCACATTCTCTTTGAGGTTCGACCCTACTCTCCACTTTTACAGTAGTTAGTAGGTTAATAAATTTGTAAATTTGATGTGTCATGATGCATGTACCAAATTTTTATCACTATTTATAGAGATAATAGTAGAATTATGAGATACTTAAAAAATTTATTTAGGTCTAAAAACCCAAAAAAAAAGTTTGGAACTACTCTGGGTATTATTCTGTCATTGTAGGAAAATTTCAAGACACTAGAAGTTCAAAATGGTGTGGGTCTCACCACACAATCACAAATAATACCCACCCTACATACCAATATTGAATGGTATAGAATAAAACCTTACACCACACATGATATCTCTATGTAATTATATTTATTTTAATGATCTTTATTCAGGTCTGTATTATGATCCATATGAGAATGACTCACCATATTTTGATACAAGTCCTTATATATATTTTAATCATTTTAAAATTCAATGAATTATTGAAAAATATTTAGCTCAATAATTCTTTCTCTTGTCCTAGGTTTCAAGATATTTTATAAAAATTTAAACACTTAACTCTAAAATCTCTGGAAAAAAATATGGTTTATAAATAATCTTTCACACTAGAGGAAAACATACATTTTGACCAACCACCATGTGAAACAAATGATTCAATAATTAGGTAAGGTTTTTTTCTATTATCAGAGAGACAAATAGGATGTTTGATATTCAAGATTAATTTAATACAAAATTTATTTCCACAATAAAATATCTAGAAAATAAAATGACTCATCTTATCTAACTAGTTGACTCACTACCACTTGATGATCAACTCAAAAAAAATATTTTGAGGGAATTTTAGTAGGAGTTCTATTTAAACAACATTAAATTACCAAATTTGATAATGATACTAATTTTATTTATCCTCCTCCTTATCATACCATTGATATATCCTCTCCATCGCAATTTTATTCTTCCAATCTAATCTCATTTTAAGAATATGAGAGCTTAGTCTTCTACTCTACTGAACATAATGGTTCATCAAACAATGTGATTTAATGTACTTATTCTATGAGTTCACAACCCTTCAATCATAAATTGAGAATGGATTCCTTTGATGTATATCAAATTCCACCTTTTGAGGTTGAAAATTATTTTGAGGATGAAGAGAGTATGGAATTGGGATCCTTCTTTACTATGATATAGTCAGTTTTGATCTAAGATGGCATGAATTTCAACATGCAAGAGAACATCACCTCAAATGACATTGAATCACCTATTTTTAAAAATATTTCCAAGTCTGTGGCATTTTCCAATTTTGATACATCCATTAAATTTCTAGATTTATAAAATAAGTCGGTGATGGTGGTTGAGAAAACCCATATTGTTCTAGAAATAATGGATGAATGGCATTGCCTGGAGGATCCTGAGTTCAAGGTGAAACATGTTCCAACATAGAAATATGGTGAGGGGTGTATATAAGAATTTTTTTAAAAAGATTTAATTCTTGATATAATGAAGTCACCAACTCAAATTGATCCTTCCCCACTTTATCTATTCATCAAGGTCACTTAACTTGAAACACCCACAGATGCTAGTAATACTCTTGACCTTAGCACAATCAATGAAACTGTGTAACATGAATTGAGATGGAAACTAGTGTATTTCTTAGTTCTATTAATTTTTGGTGAATATGAATTAGGATACATCATTTTCCTAGATACTAAATTCAAGGATGTTATAGATATAATTCAACCATTGAAAGACTTTATTAAAAGAATTTTTTCTCTTCTACACATTCAAATTGGTAATCTTATTGATCTTTTGGCTGATTTCCTTTAAAAACCTATCACTAACCACCTTATCGAATATGAGGTAAGGGATAGAAAACTTCCAGACCCTTCCTTCTTCAAGTTGAAGGAGAGATAATGACCCCTGAGTCCCACCTTCAATAGAACCTGGAGTGGAAACTAGAAACAAGGCCATAAAATCACACATAATATGGAATTCATTACCCTTTTTATAGAAAAAGATCAGGAGATAAGATGGTGAATATCAAAAAACTCCAGATATAGAAGGTAAAAGTTAATCCAAACCCCTCTTTCCACATACATGTTCAAAATAAAGTGCTACAAAGTACAAGAAAACTCTAATGGAAAGTACAAAAGGAAAAGAAAACAACAACAGAAATTGTCCCAATGTCTGAGATAATACAGTCTCACATGGTCCTTGAAGTCCTCCTAGAAACTAGAAAGTAGTTTTATATACGTACGGTGAGTATACAAGTATACTCAGTTGGGAAAACCAAAAGTTCTTGTGCACAAGTGGGGAGGCATTCTAATGCCCCGTGAGAAAACAGAGATAACCAAAGCACCTAGTAAGGAAACTATCCACCCAGCTTCATCAAGGCACACTCCCCAAATAATACAAGTCAGGTAAAGTAATAGTAATAACACATCGATGTTTGGGTACCCCGCACCACTTTCCCACTAGTTATTAAATACATACTATGCGTCACCCCCCCCCCCCGCACCATTTTTCACTACAGTCCCTTAATCACCCTAATAATAACCTTATGGTCCTCCACAACCACTCATCCTATCTGCAGACACCTGGGCCACCACAACCACGCATCCCACCCATAGACACCTGGGCCACCACAACCATACATAACCACACTCGCAGACACCTGATCTAGAAACAACTACCAACATGCCTAAAGACACCTGGGCCTCATACCGAAGATACTTGGGAAGAAAATCTGCTCGCACACACCTGGACCAACCAGCACAACATACCCTACCCGAAGAGTCTTGGGATATAATGGATCTCAGGCCATCACATCCTACCTGAAGAGTCTTTGGATACCCGGGAGAGGGAGCACAAAGGAGCTAATAACCAACCACTCATAGGAATGTTGGAAAAATAACCCCCCCCCCATGAAACGGAGGTGTTCGGCACAAATTTATCAACTTGGGTGGGGTGAGAATATGAAACACAGGAACTAAATTCATACATATAGGTAAACAAGCACTCATACCAAACTAAGGGTCCCAAAACCAGCCCATACACAAACACTCTTATTACTATTCATACATACACAAATGCACAACAGCCATAACCAGAGCACCACCCATTTCTAGAGAACAATTACCCATTGAACCATTCTTTTTATCATGTTCAAGTGATATTATTAGAAATAATTCTCTACTACCAAGAAACTAATAGTCACATACACAAGTCAAAACAACTCTGGACTGAAGAAGAAAACAACCAAACAACAATTTAAGCATTCAAAACCAATTCTCTTGTAAAGTCACACCAACAAAAGGGATCTGATAGATCCCTTGAAGTACTGGAACCAAACCAAGCCCCAACATACCGACTCCACATGGCCTCAAATCCACAAACCAATAACTTAACAATAAGGGATCCCATCCCCATCCACTGCACCCAACAAGCATCAAGCAGAACAATCGTGCTTATTATCAGAACAGAGAAAGGGAGTTTTTATATTTAACCACACCATTTATCAAGTTCTTTCATTCCATTTGGTTAATTGGGGTTATCACACAAAGATTCTTATTTATTGGGAATCTATTTAATTAGAATGGTTAACATGATTAACCAGTTTTCATGTTACATTCATTCAGTCACAAGATTATTAAGAAAATAGATGGTCATTAGTGCACAAGAAAGGGCCACCAAAAACCACGATTTTCAGTGTCATAATCCCATACATCTCACATCATATAAACTAAGATAAAATAAAATAGCAACATCATCATCATTCACACCCCTTAATTATTTAAAAGTACGTTTATTATTCTTGTTAAGGTTTGGTATCATCAAAGTCCCGAGGGGAAACATTATCATACATTCCCCGCATGATACACAGTAAAGATAGATGAATGAAAAACCCTACCTGGATGATCAACGATTGAATATTTATCCTCATTCCAATAATTGGGGACACATGAATTGTAGAAGATCTCCAAGTACAACAAGGGTGAGTATGAAAGTCTCCAGCATGGGCTCATGATTCGTCTCTAGAATAGGGACTCCAAATGCACCAATGGAAGGAAAGTGAACAGAGAAGAAGAAGATCTCGGGTGATAAAAGGCCAGATCTTAGAGTTATTGCATGTTCAATCTCAACGTGCTTAAAAAGAGGATCATGGTTTAACCACACATCTGGACGATTTCACATGTTATAATTTATTAAGTATTAATAATTATCCTCATAGATGGTGGAGATAATGACTATGAGTTAATAGATTTCATTTAAATAGAGAAAAACATGTAACATAGGAGAAACTGGAAAGCATGGGACATTGGGAAATGTGGAAAAAGGGTGTGACAGGCCACATGTTTTGGTAACTCGGGTCCCCCCATTCTTAGGGGATTTAAAACATCATTTTTGGGATTTAAAATGGGGTTAAACCACTTTAAAATAGGTAAGAAGACTTAAAAGAGGTTTTTTTCGAAAACTAGGGAAAGAAACCTTGACACCCCTTGGGTGGAACTATTCGGGTGCGGCACCGATTAGTGACACACTGATCACTGACACACCGATCTTTGTCACTGATAGGTGACACCCTGACATCAAAACGGACGCCCTCCTCACTCACCAATGGGGTCCAGGACATCCCAAACACTAGAATTTGGAAAATTAATGGACTATGAGGATCTGTTACATTACATCAGATACCTCTCAAACTATTAACGTCCTTGAGAATCCAAGAGTAAACCTAAATAAAAGATAGGGGTCTGAACAACCACCTCGTATGATACCTCTCAGGGACAAAACCTCCCTAGAGTTGTTCAAAAGCCAGAAAAAACCTCAATATCTAGGAACACCTCTCCCTCATCTATCTCCTGAACAATTATGGACACACCACCACTCTCCCCCCCCCAAGTGACCAAATAAACATTTAAAGGTCACACCGTCGAGGCATCTGGATTATGGAGTCCCTTCCCCCATGTCATGATATTATCTACTTTGGGAAGCACTGACTTTCCTGCACAGGTTTAATCACATCCACCATAATGTGTCTTGATTAGGGATCATCTCCTCACATCCAAAAGGTGATAACTTTTCACACATGTTTAGAGAAAATGAAAACAATCCATATCATATTTAAGGAGGTCAATCACTACATCACACCCAAGTATTAAAAAAACACATCTATGCACGCATCTGGGTACTGGGTACGCATTTGTGCCTCCTATTTCTATGTACTCTCCTCAAGGACACTGTTCCTCCACAATACACGAAACATGGGAATAGATCATCCATGAAGCACCTTCTCTTGATGGTCCTCAATTTTCACTGGTCGCTCCATGAACACTGCATCATCTTTGATGTCCAACTCTCCCCAGTCAAGGACATGCGAGTCATCGTGTAGATACCGATGAAGCTGGGATACATGGAAGACGTTTTGGACCCTCTATAGTAGTGGTGGTAGCACTAGATGATAAGCCAATTCAATAACCCTCTGCAACACCTTGAAGGGCCTAACGAATCTGGGAGAAAGCTTACTCCCCCTGCCAAACCTACGCTACCCACGCTGATGGGAGACCTTTAAGAACACGTGGTCCCCAACCTCAAACTCCAAGGGTCTCCTCCTATGATAGAAATAGGACTTATTTCGGTCTTGAGACACCCTCATCCTCTCCCGTATAAGCTAAACCTTCTTTTTTGTGCTCTGCACCACCTCCAGGCCAAGAACACCACCTTCCCCAACCTATTTCCAGCACACAGGTGAATGACACAGTCTTCCGTACAAGGTTTCAAACAAACCCATTCCAATAGTAGAGTGATATCTATTGTTGTAGGAAAAATCTACCATAGGCAAATTTCATACCCACAATACTCTAATGTCCATAACACATGCCTGCAGCATGTCATCCAATGTCTGGATGGTTCGCTCTATCTGCCCATCTGTCTGGGGGTGGAAGGCAGTGTTGAGGCATAGCTGGGTGCCAAAGGCATGTTGCAATCCTTTCCAGACTCATGAGGTAAAATGTGTATCCCGATCTAAGACTATGTCCCTCAGAAATCCATGAAACCACACCACCTTGTCCATGTACCTATGTTCTAAGGAATCCACTGCACTCAACTCCTTGATTGCCAGGAAGTGAGCTGATTTCGTCAGCCGGTCCACTACTACCCATATAGCATCACATCTCCCTTGAACCCTAGGTAGTATTGTGATGAAATCCAACGATATGTCATCTCACTTCCACTCAGGGACATTTAAAGGATGAAACATACCTCCTGGAATGCAATGTTCAACCTTCACCTACTGACACACAATGCACTTTACCACAAACATCACCACTGCCTCTTTCACCCTGGGTCACCAAAACCATTATCTGAGGCCTCGGTACATATTTAAAACTTCTGAGTGTACCACTAGGTTTTAGTTATGGAACTCATAGATAACTCCATCACACATTGTCTCTGGGAAAAACAACTTCTCGCGGAAAAGCATCTGATTCTGACTGTATTCTGACCATCCTTCTGGAACATCACCCTTGATAACACGGTCATGCATCGTTTCAGACTCTAAGTCCCCCCATTGGGACTCCTCCACTTATTGTACTAAGGAAGACTACACCATCATCTGAAACAGGAAACCCCTATTATCCTCCACCATTGCACCCAGGTGCAAGGAAGCCAACTCCTCCATCGCCTTCCAAGCATCTGCTGATTCTCAAACCACATCCTTCTGTTACTTCCTACTCAAGAAATTGACCACCACATTCCCCTTACCTTCAGTTTAAGATATATTGAAGTCAAAGTACTAAATAAACTCCATGTACCTCCACTACCACAAGTTCAGGTCACACTGAGAGAATATATAACTCAAACTATTGTGATCCGTGAAGAGCATGAAGTGTTCCCCGGTGAGGTAATTCCACCATTACTTTTGGGAAAACAATACTGATGCAAGCTCTAGGTCATAGGTTTCATAGTTATTCTCTTGGGGACGTAACTTCCTAGACCCATAATATATCACTCCCCACTGCTGCATCATCACACTTCCCAAGTCTAGGCTAGAAGCATCACAAAACACCTCAAACATTTCCCCTTCCTCTGGAAACCTTAGCACTAGGGAACCAACCAACTTCCTCTTTAGATAACTGAAGGTTTACTAGCACTTCTCACTCCAAAAAAAAACTGGTCTTTCTTCTTCAAGGCTGTCAAAGGTGATATAACTTGAGAGAAGTTGGGAATGAACCTCTGGTAGTAACCTGCTAGATCCATGAAACTATGAACCTTCTCCACATTCTTAGGTGCTTCTCAAGAAACAACCACTTTTACCTTTGACGGGTCCACTATGAATCCCTACTGGGACACCACATGTCCTAGGAAGTGCACCTCTTGTTTCTAGAACACGCACGTGGATAACTTCCCGTAGATCTGGTGTTGTCGAAGGACCTCTAAAAACATCCCCAGATGCTCAGCATGATCCTCATCTTATCTTGAGAAGATCAGGATATCTACGATAAACATGACTATAAAACAATCCATATATTCCAAGAAGATGGAATTCATGAGCCCCATGAACATGGATGGTGCATTTGTGATGCCGAATGGAATGATCATGAACTCAAGGTGCCCATATCTGCACCTAAAAACAGTCTTAAATATGTCACACTCCTTCACCCTAAACTGGTGATATCCCAACCATAGGCCAATCTTAGAGAACCAACCTGCTCCATTTAACTAGTCAAAAAGGTCGTAAATCCTCGAGAGGGGGTAACGGTTCTTGATTGTCACCTGATTCACCCTTCTCTAGTCTATACATAGCCTGAGACCACTGTCTGCCTTCTTTGCGAACAAGACTGTAGCACCCCATGGTGATGCACTCAGTTAGTTAAAACCATTTTTCATCAGGTCATCAACCTAGATCTGCAAATCCTGTAACTCAGAAGGAACCATCTGATAGGGATCCATCAAAATCGAATGGGTACCAGGTTGCACGTATATCCCGAACTCAACATCACGTCGAGGAGGTAGAGACACCACCTCTCCAAGGAAGACACCCAAGACTCATGGAGGATCCCTGGGAGTTCCACCATCTATGTATCTTCCGACTCTACTGATGGTTTAGTTAACAAGTAAATAAGGGGCTTCGCTTGTTGTCTGCCCTCCGGGCAACCCCGGTCACCAACAAAAGTTACACATTGGCCACACGACCCTTATCCAGAAGCAATCGATAATGTAATACACATAGAAAATCCATTCAATGCTTAAAATGACATCATATAGCTACATCCATAACAAAATAAGTTCCCCACTATACTAATGTGTCCCCAACATCAGTCTACATCCCCGGAAAACATTGCAAAAGATGATTTGACCTCCAACGGGTGTACTCAATATGAGTGGAATGGGTAGTATCTCTGTATATATACCCACAACATGGGCTAGATTGGGTGAAGAAAAGGAGTTCAAAGCTCCTGAATCAAACAAGGCACAATCAAGAGTACTAATTAAGTTGATTGTACCTCGAACGACCTCTAACCCTGCTGAAACTGCTACCTCTACGGCGTGCAACTGCCCACGCCCAGCTCCTCTGCCCCTTGTCTCTCAGTTGCTTCCCTGACCACTCCTTTATTGAGGTCCTTGAGTATCACCCTGAGGTTGGCCTCCTCTTGCAATGTCTTCTATCGGAGGAGTTGAAGCTCGTTGTCCCTGTTGCGGTTGCTGAAAAGGCTTGGATGAAAGCTATTGCTGTTGAGGTGGGAGATGAACCTTCCCACCTCCACTATAATACACTCATTCTGAGAACTTAATCTGATGGTTCCCACAACTTCCATAGATATATAATCCTAGTTCTAGGCCCGTAGGTAAAGGGCAAGGACCGGGAGATCAAAACTGGAACTTTTGAGGCATGCTCCCCGCTGGCTGAAACCTGGATGGCCCTAATGCTGGAGGCCTACTGCTAATGTAGTTCCCTTTTGATGAACCCAAATTTATCCCCTCTCGTGGTACACCTCATTGTGTGCATCCTCTCCACCACTTAGTCCTTCTTTTGGACCTCTAAGTACATCGGTAGAGTGAAGGGGGTAATAGTATACGGTAAAGAAGGTTGGATTAACTCCTCTAAACGTCTCACCTGAGACTCCTCATCCAGAAAGAGGTCTGAAGACAAACTGATTTTATTCATATTTTCATAACTATTTATATAATCCCTTTACTGATTTTATATGATATTTTCATAATTTTTTTGAAATATTAATGTGTGAATATTAAATGTAATTTTTGAGCATTATTTGAATTAATCCAATCGATGTCAGTTTACTATTATAAATATAAATCTCACCCTTCTTATTCAAATTATATGATTATTTTTTTTAGAGTTACTTACTCAAATTCCAACATTTCATTAGAAGGAACATTTTTCCATATCGTCTATTTGGAGGGTTATATGGTCCACACAAAAAGACCCAAAGAAACTATAAAGAAATTGGACCAGCCATGATGATTGAGTTATTGGTCTAAATATAGAAGCCCAAATTTTATGAAACTCCACCATATGTTCTCAATTATCCATAAAAAATCATGTATAAAAATTTTAGGGTCCAACTACATGAACAAGGGGCCCAACATATGCTTTGAAGTCCAACCCACCATTCTGGATGGAAATTAAAATCTGGACACTATTCAGGACATATCTCATGATTTATTCATCAAATAAATCTGATATTTTTCAGTGTGAAAGAGGAGATATAGAATACCAAATTTTTTTAATAAATAATTCTAATTTTAAGGCATATTTCTATTCAAAAATCCATTCACATTTCATCCATTGAAAAATCATGGATAGAAATGGACAGTTTAACATTGTTTATGAAAACCGCCATAAAATTGACTCCATAAGTCCAAATGACTCCTAATTTTTAGATTAGTCGTCCAACATTATTATATACAACTTTGAATAAGATTATATCTCATGATTCAACTATATAGATGTCCAAATCATTGATCCAAGTGGAGGAGTAGTTTTGGAATGCAAACGGTCCACCACCTTGGGTAATAAATATATCCCCTTCTCTCCTTTCAAAAGGGTTGGAAATTCAGAATAGAGGAGAATAAATTGGCACAACAAAGGATATGTAAAAGGCCTATGAGGACATTCCAAACTCAAGTTTTCACTTGAGAGACCCTTCCTCCTCTCTTTTATTTTATGTTCTTTCCGTTCATTTTCAATTGTAATTTCATAAGTTTTTGTATTTGTAATTCTGTTTTAATACGTGCTTATTTCTTTATAATATATTATTATAATCTAACTTCTATATTTTAATATTAATTTTATTTAAATATTATAAATAAATTTGAAAATAATTCTCTTAATTCACTTTCTTATTCAAGCAAAAGTGTGTTTTTGTTATTTCTCTTCGTTGCTCGTGTGTGTGTTCGACGCACCACTCTTTTCTTATCCCTTTATTTTTCTTATCTTCTTAATTTATCATCATAATAATTATAACCAGATTAATAATAATTTAAATGGATGATTAATTCTCTCATTAGGGTGAGCTATAATTTAGGTATGTTAATTGATTGATATCTTTTTCTCGATGAATATTCTTTAAATTAACATTGTGTATATTGGACTTAACTGTCATGGATTAATGACTTGTTTTGTTTAACATATGGATTACATGGATTATTGGAACCATAAATACACAAACACAATCAAGTATTGATTTAGATTATAATCCTAGTTAAGTTAAGTCTTGGATTAAAGCCTTAACACTTAGAAATTCCAATCAACGTCAACTTGTGACATGGGTGTTAATTTAATGCAATATAAATAAAAGATCAAGGATATCACAAGATTAACTACCTAATGATGAAATCATACCAATGTCGATCATATTGTTAAATCAATATTAATCAATCAATCATTTCAATTAATCTCTACAAAAAACTCCCCTAATCGAAATACAATCAACTAAATACATTCAACAATTAAAAAATATCATCACTGAGGATTCGACCCGAGTGCTGCTATACACATTAGTAGAGCATCAGAACTTTGACCAGTCGATAGGCAACAATCGATCGTGCTTTAAAATGGTATCATTTCCAGGGATGGTTCAATTAAATATTCCTTAGTTTCTTGTTATTTTAATAAAACAAAATTGAAAAAAAATTGAAAAAAAAAACACAAAGAAAAACTCTCCTCATAAAAATCTTAAATGAAAAAAACACAAAGAAAAACCCATCTTCCTCTTTGTTACAAAATCTCTCTGAATGACCCATATCCTCCCAAAAAATTATTTAGATTTATTTGACCTTGTAATTGAGAAAATACTTCACCAACTTAGGAGGAACATAAGAGATAATCAACACATTCAAGAACCAGTCCTCGTCCAACTAATTGAATTAGAAATGGCCAATCCTAGGGAACAAACACTTAAAGAACTTTCTGCCCCTAATATGAATTACTAACCTCTTGGTATTCAATATCCAAACATAGAGTCTGAATTTGAACTCAAATCAGGTTTGATTCATCTTCTCCATTATTTCCATGGGCTAGCCGGTGAGGATCCACATCTTCACATTAAAAAGTTCCAAGTGGTGTGCTCTACCATGAAGCCTCAAGAGGTTTCTGAGGAACAAATCAAACTCCAAGAATTCCATTTCTCCCTAGATGACACTTCCAATATTTGGCTCTACTACCTTTTTCCTGGGTCCATAACCACATGAAATGACATGAAGATACTCTTCTTAGAGAAATTATTTCTTGCATCTCATACTGCTTCTATCCGAAAGGAAATAAGTGGTATTCATCAATTCCCAAATGAATCACTCCATGATTACTGGGAGAGATTCAAAAATATTGTTGCAACCTACCCACACCACCAAATCTCTGACCAACTCTTGATCCAATAATTCTATTAGGGGTTATTGTTTATGGAGATAACCCGCATTGATGTCGCAAGTGTTGGTACTCTTGTTGATAAAACTCTCGCAGCTGAAAGAGATCTCAAAAGAAACATGGATGCAAACAAACAATAATTCCATACTCGAGCACATTCTCAAGTCAAAAAATCCCAAGATAGTAAATCTATAAAGCCTAACAAGATGACCGAGTGGATGAGTTAACTTGCAGGTCTTGTGCGACAACTATTTGTGGCTACCAAAGCCCTAACCCCATATTCTCCACAATCTCTATTCCCTAGACCTATCAAGAATTATGGAATCTGAAGCCCCCCATCTCATCCAAATGATACATGTACACAACTTCAAGAGGATCAATCCGATTCATCCGGACCAATGGAGCTCAATGCATCATTTGCTCAGCAGAACCCCAACCCTCAACAGTTAGGTCAATTTGTTAGAAACTTTAACCAACCCCATTCTGAGCCCCTCTCTTCTACATATAACCCTAACATGAGATGTGGTAATCCCATTTCTCATCCCCCTCAATACTCTCATCAAAAACCAAACCAATTCCAATATGGTCAAGGTGTTGGTAACTTCCAACAACCTTACCCTTTTGTTCCTCAACCTCAAAGGATCAATCCTCTTCTTCCTCCTCCTAGATTCCACTATCCTAGTGATCCTTCCTAATTCCAAAACCAATAAAATAGCTTTACCAAGATCCAAAATCAATGTAATCCCAATTTAGGACAAGCCTCTTCTTCCAAGAAACCATGGGAAAGTGGAGTGGAATATCTTGCCTCCTTCACCCGTTCTATCCCCAAGAACATTGAAACCCAAATTGGTCAACTTTCTTCCCACCTAACCCAGTAACAACAATAAAATTCTTCCCAACTCCCAACTCAACAATTACCCAACCGCAAGGGTAATGTAAGTGCAATTTCACTTAGATGTGGAAAGAAAATTTCTATTCCTTAGGAATAGTCCTCAAACCCACCTTTGAATGTTGAACTAGAAAATGAAAATAAAAAGAAACTTGAAAAGTAACCTAAATTCGTTCCCTCGTATCCTTCCATTCCACTTAGGAATCCAATTCCTTTTCCTAAAGTTTTTTCTAAGCCAAAGAAGTACTTTTAACCCGATCCTGAAATGCTCTACATGTTTAGACATGTTGAAGTCAACATTCCCCTCTTAGATGCCATAAAACAAATCCCTAAGTATGACAAGATTCTTAAGGAATTGTGCACCCATAAGAGGCAGCTTAGGACCTTCGAAAATGTTTCCACCCGGCAGTCTATTCCCATAAAGTGAAAAGATCCAAGGACCTTTACGGTTCCATGCCAAATTGGAAGTTCCAAATTCGATGATGCCCTCATAGACCTAGGATAATCAATTAATTTCATGCCCAAATCCATCTTCTCCAACTTTGGTCTACTTACCTTGCACCCAACAGGTGTTGTCATTTAGTTATCCAATCAAAGCGCAGCCAGTCCTGAGGGTATAATAGAGGATGTCCTTGTTTGTGTTAATGATCTTATCTTACCTGTTGATTTCTATTTCCTTGACATGGAAGGTGAGATGAACTCTTCTCGATCTCACTTAATTCTAGGAAGACTATTTCTAATGATAGCGAGAACCAAGATTGATGTCCATTCAAGCATCTTATCTTTGGAATTTGGTGACCAA
The DNA here is from genome assembly GCA_963277665.1 of Viscum album. NCBI lineage: Eukaryota > Viridiplantae > Streptophyta > Magnoliopsida > Santalales > Viscaceae > Viscum > Viscum album. The sequence goes on from OY728158.1 coordinate 305,719,037, forward strand.
CTGGTCAAGTTCAGCATTTTCCATGCCATGTGATACCCTTCTGAGGATCACTCTGCATTCTCAATCCATGATTCTGAGGACACTTCCAAGAGTCAATTGAACCCCAATACATCATGTTCTTAATGTTCTAATGAAAAAGGATCTTGTGAAATTTGCACCATGATTAACCAAGTAATAAATAGTGAAGTTGATGTGGACCTTTCATTCATAGAATCCATCAATCTAGAGGAACTTGAACACTCTCTTGAATCCCACATTAACTCTGATTTCTACTGCTCCACCTTGTATAATATTAATGAATATGAAACTGAAGAAAATGAAATCCCTTCCTCCATTCTTGATATTTCTATCCCAAAAATGAAATATGAGGCTGATCTGAAACCTCTTCTTGAACCCCTAAAATATGAATTACTTTTCCATGATCACTCTTATCCTTTCATTATCTCTACTTCACTTACTGAAACCGAGGATTCCAAACTTGTTCAAGTGTTCGAGGAAAAAAAGGCCTTAGGTTGGACCCTAGATGACATACTAAGAATCAACCCTACCCTTTGCATGCATCACATCCATCTTGAGGAATCATCCAAACCAATTAGACAACCACAAAAAAGACTCAATCCACTCATACTTGAGGTAGTTAGGGAAGATATATCTAAGATTATTCAAGATGGTATTATCTACCCAATTTATAATAGTGAATGGGTTAGTCCAATTCAAGTTGCGCCTAAGAAGGGTGGGATAATTGTTGTCACAAATGAACATGGTGAGGTAGTCACAACTCATGTAAAGAAAAAATGGAGTGTGTGTATTGATTACCAAAAATTGAATGTTGAAACACGAAAAGATCACTACCCTCTTCCATTCCTTGATCAAATGATAGAATTATTAGCCGGAAAGTCACACTATTGATTTCTTGATGGATACACCAGCTACTTATAAATTCCAATCGCACCTTAGGACCAAGAAAAGACTACTATAACTTTCCCCTTTGGAACATATTCATATAAGAGAATGGCCTTTGGCCTTTTCAATGATCCTGAAACAGTCTAGAGGTGTATTATGAGTATCTTTTCTGAATTCCTTGAACATTGTATCGAAGTCTTCATGGGTGACTTTACCATTTATGGTGAGTCATTTGAATAATGCTTGCATTCACTCTCTTTAGTCCTTCAAAAGTGTTTCAAGTGTAATCTTGTGTTAAATTTTGAAAAATGTCACTTCATGGTTGCAAATAGGATTGTTCTAGGGCACATAGTTTCAAAAGAGGGTATTGAAGTTGATCTTGTCAAAATTGAAGTGATCCAATCACTTCCTGAACCCACTTCTGTTCGGGACATATGTTCATTCCCTGGTCATGCCAGTTTCTATCGGAAATTCATCCATAACTTCAGTAGGATTTCCCTCCCACTCACATGCTTGCTCCAAAATGATGTCAATTTCCATTTTGATGAGGTTTTAAAGAGAGAATTATTTGAACTCAAAATTTATCTTACATCTGCCCTGATAATCCAACCCCTAGATTCTTCCTTACCCTTTTAGTTGATGTGTGATGATTCTGATAGAGACGTTGGGGATATTATTGGTCAAATAAGAGAAACAATTCCTCATGTTATCTATTATGCCTCAAAAAATTTGGATGAAATGCAATCTCACTACACTGTGATTGAAAAGGAACTTTTATCAGTGATTTTTTCCTTATATAAATTTTGTCCCTATATCTTAGGTGCCAAAATCATCATCTTCACAAACCATTATGCTATAAAGTTCTTTCTCAAGAAAAGTGATTCCAACCGAGGCTAATAAGATGGATCCTAATTCTCCAAGAGTTTGAGCATGAAATCAAAGATAGACCAGGAAAAGAAAACCTTGTTGTGGATCACCTGAGTAGAATTTATAATTCTTCTCATTATGAAATAATTGATCTAGAATTTCCAACTGAGCACCTATCATCTCTTACTCCAAAAATACCATGGTATGTCCCAATTATAAATTACTTGGTTTCTTGTGTTTTTCCTGAAAATGTTTCAAAAGAACAAAAAATGAAGTTGAAAAGTGATTCAAAATACTATTTTTGGGAATAAAATAAACTTTGGAAAAATGAGGCTGACGTGGTAATAAGGAGATGTGTCGATGAAGATGAACATTCCTCCATCTTAGAATTTTGTCACACAATGCCTGGTGGTGGCCACTTTGGACAACAAAGGACCTCCCGAAAGGTCCTAGACTCTGGATTCTTCTGGCCTTCACTTTTCAAGGACTCACATGAGTTTTGTCAATAATTTCCCACTTTCCAAAAGTTTGGAAAATTTCAAAGATAAATTAAATGCCCCAAAATCCATTAATTTTTTTGTGAGATCTTCGATGTTTGGGAATCGATTTCATGGGACCATTCCGCCTTCCAATGGATTCTCATATATTATTTTTGTGGTTGATTATGTTTCTAGGTGGGTCGAAGCCAAACCCACTAGAAAGGATGAGTCACATACTGTTAGTGAGTTTCTAAAGACACATATCTTCCATCGATTTGGCACACCACGTGGCTTGATCAGTGAATTAGGAACCCATTTTTGTAATAGAACCATGGAATCTCTTTTGAAAAGGAATTAGGTTGTACATAAAATATCAGTTTTATATCACCCCCAAAAAAATGGAAGGGTTGAACTTTATAATAGAGAAGTCAAAAGAGTACTTGAGAGAATTATAAAACCCACCGAAAAAGACTGGCCTGAAAGACTTGGTGAAGCACTTTGGGCTTATCGAAATGCATATAAAACACCCATTGGGATGTATCCTTTTAGGATAGTTTTTAGTAAAGCATGTCATTTACCAGTTGAAGTCCAACATAAGTATTTTTGGCCAATGAAAACCTATAACTTTGATTATGAAAAATATGGTGAAGAAATATTGTTGCAATTGGCTGAACTGGAGGAGATTCGACTTGATTCCTATGAGAATTCCAATCTACATAAAGAAAAGGCTAAGGTACTTCATGACAAACACATCCTAAGAAAGTTATTCCATGAAGGTGAAAAGGTATTGTTCTTCAACTCTCGATTTCTTCTTCACCCAGGTAAGCTTAATTCTTGTTGGGAAGGTCCTTTAATTGTTTATCATGTTTACCCATTTGGTGTAGTGCAAGTTCAAGACCTGTCTTCCAAAATGACATTCATGGTTAACGGACATCGATTAAAGCATCACCATGAGAGGACACACATACCAAATAAAAAGAGTTTTTTTTAACATTTTTTTGTAACAATTTGTTTTGGAATTCAATTTGGATGAGTGAAATAGTCTAAACCTCCCCTGAGCTGTGAAAACAAAATTTCAATATTTGTTGGTGAGTGAAAATGATTTTGTACTATTTTTTATATTTGTTGCACATGAGGACATGAACAAGACTAAGTGTAAGGGAAGTGATGTTATTCATATTTTTATAACTTTTTATATACTTCCTTTACTGATTTTATATGAAATGTGCATAATTTGTGTAAAATATTAATGTTTGAATATTAAATGTAATTTTTGAGCATTATTTGAATTATTCCAATTAATGTCAGTTTACTATTTTAAATATAAATCTCATCCTACTTGTCCAAATTATATTATTATTGTTTTTCAGGGTTCCTTACTCAAATTCCAACATTTAATTCAAAGTAACCTTTGACCAAATCGTCCATTTGTGGGGTCATATTGTCCACACAAGAAGACCCAAAGAAACTATGAAGAAATTGGACCAACCATGATGATTAAGTTACTGGTCTAAATACATAATCTCAAATTTTATGAAGCTCCTCCATGTGTTCTTTATTATTCAAAAGAATCATGGATAAAAATTTGAGGGTCCAACTACATGAACAAGGGGCCCAACATATGATTTGAAGTCCATCTGACCATTCTGGCTAGAAATTAAAATCCAGAAACTATTCATGACATATCTAATGATCTAATCATCGAATAAAACTGATATTTTTCTTTGTGAAAGAGGAGATACAGGCGGACAACTTTGTTGAAGAAATAATTCATATTTTAAGGCATATTTCTATTCAAAAATCAATTCAAATTTTGGCCATCAAAAAAGCATGGATAGAAATTGACAATTTAACATTGTTTATGAAAAAATCCATAACTTTGGCTCCATAAGTCCAAATGGCTCCAAATGTTGAGAGTAGTTGGAAAAAATTATTATATACAACTTTTAAGAAGATTATATCTTGATATTTATCTGTTTGAAAGTCTAAATCATAGAGACAAGTGGAGGGGTAGTTTTGGAATGAAAATAGTCCACCGCCTTGGGCTATAAATACATCCCCTCCTATCCTTTCAAAAGGGTTGGAAATTCAGAATATAGGAGGATCAATTGGAACGACCAAGGATTTGAAAAAGTCCTTAGAGGACATTCCAAACTCATGTTTTCACTTGAGAGACCCTTCCTCCTCTCTTTGATTTCATGTTCTTTCTGTTCATTTTCAATTGTAATTTCATAAGTGTTTGTATTTGTAATTCTGCTTTAATGCATGTTTATTTATTCATAATCTCTCATTCTCATCTAAATTCTGTATTTTAATATTAATTTTTTTTAAATATTCTAAATCAATTTTAAAATCATTCTCTTCATTTACTTTCTCATTCAATCAAAATTGTGTTTTTGTTATTTCTCTTTGTTGCTCATGTGTGTGTTTGATGCACCACTCTTTTCTTAACCCTTTATTTTTATTATCTTCTTAATTTATCATCATAATAATTATAACCTAATTAATAATCATTTAAATGTATAATTAAATATATCATTTGGGTGAGTTATAATTTAGGTATGTCAATTGATTGAGAGCTTTTGCTGGATGAATATTCTTTAAATTAATATTGTCTATGTTGGACTTAACATGTCATAGATTAATGAATTGTTTTGTTTAATGTATGGATTATTGAAACCATAATACCCTACCAAAATCAAGTAATTATTGAGATTAGAATCCTAGTTAAGTTAAATCTTGGATTAAATCCTTAACACTTTGTAATTCCAATCAATGTCAACTTGTGACATGGGTGTTAATTTAATTCAATATAAAGCAAAGCTCAAGGATATCACAAGATTAACTACCTAATGAAGAACTCATACCAATATTTATCAAATTTTTAAATCAATATTAATAAATCAATCATTTCAATTAATATCTGCAAACAACCCCCCCAATCGAAATACAATAAATTAAAAACATTCGACTATTAAAAAGTATCATCACCGAGGATTCAACCTGAGTGCTTCTATGCACATTAGTAGAGCATCATAACTTTGACCAATCAATAGGCGATAATCGTCTACACCTTCATAAATGAAGGAGATCCTTGAACTTGATCCCCAACTATCTTACCTACATTATCCTTTATTGGATAGAGATCAGTTCTTGCCTCTTCTTAGCCTTCATTGTAGAAGAAAGGAATTTCACCCGAAACTCCTTCTTGAAGTCAGTCCACGAAACCTTAGCCTCCCTCTTCTCCTCAAGATAAAGCATCCACCACTGACATGTCTCTCCCCGCATTTGGATTACAGCTAGAGGAACCCAATACTTTTTCAGAGCCTGAATCAAGCTGAACTCTATCACCAACACCGCGAGCCAGCCCTCCGTCTCCATGTCTGAGATGATACCCTCAAAACTCCCGAGGGTCTATCGTTGAAAGGAAGAAAGCATCTTCTACCATAGGTTATTCTCCTCCTCTCGATCGTCCCTCTAATGATCATTCAAATCAGCCTCTTGGGCCTTGATCTCCCACACTACTCATGGTCATCGTCTGGGTGCCATAATTGCAAGGTGACCAAGGAAATTCCTAAGCCTGAGTAGTGTATAAGATTTATTTGAAATTTTGATTAAACTTTTTATTTATTTAAAATTCTCAAAACACCCAAGACACACAAGAACACAAGTCATTATGATGCAAGTACCTTTCCTAGGGTCTCTACCCTATAATAATTGTAGCCTCACCTGGTCATTCGGTAGGCCCAGAGTCCTTGCATTGAATAATGGGGGGCCCTAAAATCTCATGTCCTAGCTAGTCTTCCCAAGCCTATTTCACACACCAAGATTTCCTAACACTGTTTCCCTACCATCTCATGCAATCCTCATTGTTCCTAACCCCGAACTCCATCATATCTCTCAACCATCACCTCTGATACCATTATTTCATGACCTGCCTTCACCGAGATGAGGGAAGGGACAAAAAACTGCAAAACCCTTCATTCTTCAAGTTGAAAGAGAGATAATGACCCCCAAGTCCCACCTTCAATAGGCCCCATAGTGGCGACTAGCACCAAGGGTATAAAATCACATGTAATATGGAAGGAATTACCCTTTCTATAGAAAAAGATTGGTAGATAAGATGGTGAATCTCAAACAACTCCAAATACATAAGGTAAAAGTAAATCCAAACCCCTCTTTCCACATGCATGTTCAAAATAAAGTGCTACAAAGTACAAAAAACTCCAGAGGAAAATACCAAAAGAAAATTAAATAGCAATAGAAATTTTCCCAACGTCTGAGCTAATATGGTCCCGCACAGTCCTTGAAGTCCTCTTGGAAACCTGAAAGGAGTTTTATATACGTAGGGTGAGTATAAAGGTATACTTAGTAGGGAAAACCAAAAACTCCCGTGCACAAGTGGGGAGGAATTCTACTTCCCCTTGAGAAAACAGAGATAACCAAAGCACCTAGTAAAGAAACTATCCAGCCAACCACACCAAGGCACACTCCCCAAATAACACAAGCCTGTTAAAGTAATAGTAATAACACATTGATGTTTGGGTACCCTACACTACTTTCTCACTGGTTATTTAAGACATACTATGCATCTGACCTCCCTTTTCATTTTTCACTATAGTCCTATTGTATCCCCAATAATAACCTTATGGGCCACCACAACCACACATCCTGCCTGCAGACACCTGGGCCACCACAACCATGCATCCCTCCCACAGACACCTGGGCCACCACAACCCTACATAACCAACTCGTAGACACCTGGGCTAGAAACAACTACTACCATGCCCAAAGACACCTGGGCCGCATCCCAAAGACACTTGGGAAACAAACCTACCCACACACACCTAGTCCAACCAGAAAAACATACCCTGCCTGAATAGTCTTGTGATATAATGGACCTCAATCCATCACATCCTACCTGAAGATTCTTGGGCTACCTGGGAGAGGGATCATAAAGTAGCTAATAACTAGCCACTCATAGGAATGTTGGAAAAAACGCCCCCCCCCCCATGAAACAAGGTTGTTTGTCATGAAGTGATCAACTTGGGTGGGGTTCGAATAAGAAACAAAAGAACTAAATTCATACATATAGGTATACAAGAACTCATCCCAACCTAAGGGTCACAAAACCAGCTCATGCACAGACACTCTCGTTACTATTCATACATGCACAAATACCCAATAACCATAACCATATAACCACCCATTTCTGGAGAACAATTACCCATTGAAACATTCTTTTTATTATGTTCAATTGATCTCGTTAGAAATAATTCTCCACTACTGGGAAACTAACAGTCACATCCACAAGTCAAAACAACTCTGAACTGAAGAAAAAAACATCCAAATAGCAATTTAAGCATTCACACCTGGTTCTCTTGTAAATTCACAACAACAAAAGGGATATGTGAGATCCCTCGAAGTACTTGAACCAAAACAAGCCCCAATGTACCGTCTTTACACGGCCTCAAATCCACAAACCAACAAATGAAAAACAGGGGATCTCATCCCCATCCACGTCACCCCACAAGCATCAAGCAGAGCAACCGTTCTTATTAGAAGAATAGAGTGAGAGATTTTTCATATTTAACCACACCATTTATCAAGTTCCTTCTTTATATTTGGTTAACTGGGGTGATCACACAAGGATTTTTATTCATTGGGAATCCATTTAATCAATCATGTTTACATGATTAAACAGTTTCCATGTTATATCCATTCAGTCACAATATTATTAAGAAAACATTGGTTTATTAGTGCGCAAGAGAGGAAAACCAATGGCCACAATTTTCAATTTCATAAGCCCATACAGTTTACAACTTATAAATAGAGATAAAAGAAAACATAAACATCATCATCCTTTACACCCCTTCATTCTTTAAAAGTCTATTTATTATCCTCATTAAGGTTTGGTTTCATCTATGTCTTGAGGGGAAACATTATCATACCCACCCCGCATGATGTACAGTAAAAAATAGATTAAGGGAAACACCAACATGGATGGTCAATGATTGAAGTTTTCTCCTCGCTCCAAGAACTGGGGATGCACGACTTACAGAAGAAGATCTCCAAGTACTCCAAAGGTGAGTAGGAAAGGCTCCATCATGGGCTCATGATTCGTCTCCGAAATAGGTACTCTAAATGCACTAAGGGAAGGAAAGTGACCAGGGAAGAAGAATATATTAGGTGATAAAGGGATAGATCCTAGAGTTACTAGATGTGCAATCTCAAAGTACTTAAAAATAGGATTGTGGTTTAACCATGCATCTGGGTGGTTTCACATGTTATAATTTATTGGGAATTAATAATTATCCTTAGATATAGTAGATATAATGACTGTGAGTTAATATATTTCCTTTAAACAGAGAAAAACACATAATAGGGGTGAAACTGGAAAGCATGAGATGTTGGAAAATTCAGAAAAAGGGTGTGACAGACCACACGTTTTGGTAACTTGGGTCCCCCCATTATTAGGGGATTTAAAAAATAATTTATGGGCTTTAAAATGAGGTTGAACCAATTTAAAAGAGGTAATAAGACTTAAAAGAGGTGTTTCAGGAAAACTTGGGAATGAAACCTCGACACCCCTATGGTGGAACCATTTAGGTGTGGTACCGATCAGTGAGACCAATCAATGTCACCTATAGGTGACACTCTTCCACCGACATTGACACACTCATTCACCGATGGGGTCCGGGACACCCCAAACACCATAATTTGGAAAATTAATGGACCAAGAGGGTCCGAGACATTACAAAAACTTTAATTATTTAGTGAGTTTTTTTCATATTATGTATATTCATTTCATTTTGAGTTGGTATATTTTCATTTAATCCCACCCACCCATTTTTTACAAGTTTCTGTTGAGATTTTGTGATTATTGCATGATAGTTTCCATTTCAATGAATGGATTCAACACTCCCACGGATAAGGAATAAGATACATGGTATACATTACCATTTTATCTTGGTGTAGTTTCATGAATATCTGGCTGATAATGAAGTAAACCTAGCACTCAATGGGAGGAAACCCATCATTAGTTTGTTTTCTTTTCACTTTATTTAGTTTCAATTAATTTAGTTTTTAAGTAATAAAATGACATGCATTTACCACAATATTTTTTCTCCTGGAACTAAAGTAGAGTTGAGTTCATCATATATATTTTTACTATCCACGTGCTAATTTTATTTTGGTGTAATCTCTTTGATATGATGTGGTTATGTGCTTTCTTTATGTTGATTTTATAGGTACATCATTTCTGGAGCTTTATTAGATATAAGCATCCTTTATGAATCTATCTGCACTTAATCAAGGAAGGGTTTTATTTTCTATCATATTTTATACTTAAAAAACACCATGTAAACTAACTAACTAAAAAGGGAAAATTGAAGAAAAAAGCATTCCTGTCATTATTAAACCCACATGAAATCTATTGTATTTTTATCGTAACATGGTCAGAGGAATACCACTTTTATCCCTAGGAAATTTGAGCACATGATTCATGTTTGAAATGATTTCATCCTTGATATAATGAATTATATTATTTATTATATTATTCCATGACTTGAAAAAAAATTATAACTTGTATATTTTTAGACACATATTTTTACTCATGCTCATATGTGTTATCCAACATTATATTTCCATAATTTTGAAGATTATGACCCATTTTTTTCATCATATCCCATTTCTATTTTTCTAGAGGGAATCTCGACCATGTTATGACTTCTAAAACCTTCCATGTATTTCTATCAAAGTGATAGGAATTTTGAAAGTTACACTAAAATGATTGAGACATCGGTTTGATTTATTTATCCCCTTTAACCCTTGAGCCTCCTATACATTTTCTCTATCATATAGCCCTTAAATCCATGAAGAATACTTTTTAGGATAACCGGAACATTCCTTGACTATTTTCGTGATGATTTTCAATCTAAGTGTGGGGGATAGATTTATTCATGGACAAAGTTATTTAAGGGACAATGAAGAATTTTATGCAAATGGATCTATATTATCTCTTAAAGATCATATGTGTTATATTTCATAATATCCACATCCATTAAATTTATTTTGATATGTGAATATACATATTTTTCAACAATGAGTACATATATGGTCATTACATGATAACCCTAACCTTTAGGGATTCCTATAAAAGTGATTAATCATTAATCCAGGAGTTAGAGATTTTTCTATATGACCTACTTTCATTGTAATTGTACCCAATATAAGCTAACTGTGTGCCTTTATTTTGGATTTTTTCTGACACTTATTTTATGGGGTTATGGAGCTGATACTCACCCGATTACCAATTCATTATGTTTGTGAGAGTTGTTTCTTCTAAAAAGAAGAATAAAATTGAAAAAAAACCCAACGTGACATTTCAATTTTCACTTGCTTAAGGAGAAACAAAATTTTAAGTGTGGGTGAGTGATATTTTGAGAGATAAATTTTAATTGACATTGATTGTGCATATATTTCAAGATTAAACCCTTATTTTTCCCAAAATTTTCAATTATGTTATGACCCAATGTACTACAGCCTCAGATACATTTGAACCTAATGTGAAGTCCTCAATATTGGTGCTTTATTTTGATTTTCACTAGTAGAGATGTGAAATTCATGTAAATCCTATATTAATCATGCATGTGAGTGAGAATTGGGAATAACTTTGATGAAATTGTTTAAGTGATGTGAGTGATGGATAGGTAGGTCACATAATTCATGAGTGCATGTATATGTTTTGGAAAGAATGCAAGAGGGATAGAAACTATTTTGGAAAATTTGAATTTTAAATGAAGAACGATATTTTGTGGGAAAAAATTGATTGAAAACTTTTTACCATATATTTTTTATGTTTTGATTTGTCTATGGGTCCATTTGTGAATTATTTCTGATTGGTTTTCCCATGAGTGAAAAATTTTAAGTGTCATGGATTTGATGCGCATGGATTTCACTAGAATTTTTAATAATTTTATAATTTAGTTTCAATTATTTTTCTAATCGCTTTTAGTGTTTTTTAATGTATTTTTTATTGTTTTTTATATTTTTATAGTTTTTGTTAATTTTATACTAATATTAGTAATTTAGTATTTTTATTAGTTTGTATTATTTTTATAAATTATATTTAAAACTATTATTATTTAGTAGCTTCACTAATATAATATTTTATTAGTATTAATATTATTAGTATATTTATTAATGTTCTATATTAGTATTATATATTTTCATCATATATTATTTTATATTTTATATTATTTAAAATATTAGTACTATTATTTTTATTATTTTTTATTATTATTAAATTAGATTAACATTTAATAGTGATATTATTATTTTTAGGATAGTTTATAATCTTATCTAACAATTAACTATATTTTATGTATTATATTAATATATCTAACCTTAAGTTAACACACACAGAGATACACATTTATATATATTTATATCTAATAATTATTTTTATGTCTATTATTATTATATTATTCTTTTTTATATAGATTATAATGGAGGGGTCAAAAAACCCTAAACAGGGGTGGTGTCACCCTTCTCTCCTCCATCTCCTCTCACACTGCAACAATCTAGGAGGTTTAACCTCCTCCTCCTTGACTATAGGTGTGCACCACGCTTGTGAGACCAGCTGACATAACCTCCACTACACCAACCTCAGTTGGCATCCTCCATCTTCCTCACTTATAGTATATCTCATCCTCCATTGTACACCAACACCATCCAACATCTTTATGCACAATAATATCCAAAGGTGTGCCACACCCCTCCTTCCCCATCATCCATGTATGCACCCCCCCCCCCTCTGCTCACCACCGACAAGGCATCCACTCCTCCCTCTTCGCTCCAAACTCGCCCATCAATGTGCTATTGAATTCCCTCCACTACAGCAACCTACGTTGTCGACCCCCCTAACAACTCGACCTCATCCCTTATAGGCAATCACCACTAGTAGCATGTTTGAGGGATCGAGTGTAGTCACAATTGGCAGTGACTATAATGAATTAATAATGCATGGATTGGTTCTCTTTGCCATATTGGTGACCATAAGGGAAGTGGTTATTATTAGGTGATCATTAGTGGTAGATTATAGTGATATTTGCATCAACATGAACATGGTGACTTCTATTATTTATTTTTCATTTCTTTTTTTCATGATGTTTGGATAATATTATTTGTTTCATAGTTTCAATGAATATAGAGGTAATTTAATTCCTTATTCTTTTTACATATTTTGATTGCTAATTAATTCATTTTTTATTTTATTTTTATTTGTTAAATTATATTTTTTTATTTAATTTTTAAGGATTATGCACACAATATTTGGTGTTCGCTCATGTGATACCTAATATGTAATCATGGGTGGGAGATCATCAAAGAATTTATTTGTTCGAAACGTGGTTGTGTGAGTGAGATAATCATAAACTGCACGTGATTGAATTCTAAATGAATAAATATTTTAATTAAAATTTTAATATTTTGTGTTATTCCTCCTTCAAATATGCATGAGTGATACCTAATAAGTGTTATCACGTGATCAAACCTAGAATAAATAGATACTTAAACTTTTTGAGAAATGGTTCGTTTCATTTCCCCAAGTTATTTGATGATTAAATGATGTGAGAATTATTCATCAAATTGGAGAATGAAATGACTAATGATTTTTGGAAAATTAGAATAATGTCTAACATTAAGGAATAAGACCTAATAGTATTTTTATTAAAATTGGAATTGGCGATAAATAAATAGATAGATATTTAGATTTGAGAATTAAATAATTGGCATTGCATGAACCTAAATGGATATCACAACTTTAACACTTCCATCTCCACCAGTTTCCTCCATAGATTAATTTATTTAACTTAGATAGGTTTATTTAATTTAATTAATTGTTTTTGAATAGTTATTTATTTTTTATAATTTTATTTTTTAATCAAATTAAAATATCATCTTCTTGAACATTCCTCCAAGTGAATATTTCTAGTCTTTACGCACATTCTTTGTATGGTTCATCCCTTGTCACTACTTCTATGGTAGTTAGTAGGTTAATAAACTTGAAATTTTGAAATATCACGAGGCATGTACCACACTACCACCCATTCAGTGTTTGGGAGTCCTAAAGTTATGATATGGAATACAAGGTTGTCAGATTAGCTATAGAGTAAGGAAGCTATTATTTACTACTTTAGTGATCATGATTGAAATTAATCCATTATGATGGATGTTACTTATTACATGATATAGGTATATAGTTCTTCATTTTCATTCATGTTGATTCCCTTGATGATAGATTAGGCTTTCTCTTGGGTTGTTTATTCTATCAAATATAATGATATGGTCCCCTAAAACCCATTATTGTTTGATATATAATTCTTTATTCAAGACTACATTCATAAATTTTGTCTTCACATACATTTTATAAACAATAAACTTCGTTTGAACAATCAATACCAGAAAAATTCTAATTGATTCCATTATCACCACCAATGTAAACATTTCCATAACATCAACTACTTAAACCTAATCATTCCCTTTTCATATTAGTCTCAATTTATTTGGTACCACTCTACTATGTCCATTAAGATTTTTTTAAGACCCAATTTGTATTAATCACATTATGATTTCTAATTCTATCCATATGTTCCCAAGTTTTATTTTTTTCAATTTTCTCTAATTATTCATTCATATATTTTACCCATGATTCCTCCTTCATTACTTCTTTGAAAATAATTATACTATACCTATGATAATAGATCATTGTGCTCTATTCCTATCATTATTCAATTATATATTTGAAGAAATTTGTCTCCAATATTTTTTCTTATATAAACATCAACAAGAATTCTTCTTGTTTCATCACAATGTTTTTCCTCTTATTCAACTTCAAAATCATCATCAATTTAGAGATTATGAGATTCTCCTAAATCCAAAACTATATATTATTCTTCTTTATTCACTTATTTAGGGATAAAATTCCCAAAATTATCTTTTTCTTCATATTTTATAACTTTCACATCACTAATTTTAGAATTTTTTTTGATCCTTTTATTAAAACATTTATCAGATTTAATCTTTAATGAGTACCCAAAAATATTCCTTCATTTTCTATACCACCATACTTTCATCAATTTACCTATTTATTATGAATAAAATATTTCATTATAAATACTATAAGATGTTTCAATTAGTGTTTTATACCATGAAACGTTTCATATTTTATATTATTTTCTCTAGGATTGGGCAACACTCAATTCTGATTATATAGATCCACTTTTATAACTTCTTTCCAGTAATAGAGAGAGATGCCACTTTCAATGAATAGGGTCTTGGGAATGTTATTTAACACATGATATCTCACTTCCATGATTATATTCTATTTATGAGTCCTTACTACTGACACTTCATGATTTAATCCATGTTTCTATAGATAATTTGTAACACCCCAAGATTTTATAGTACGTTAGTTCTTCAAAGTAATTCAATAATTTACACTACACGCAATATCAAGTTCAAGCGCACCACGACTTACCAAACTAGTCGTTCAAAAGCGGTTATGAATAGTATTAATAGAATTTTGAACTTTATATAACCCTTATAATTTTAGAATCCATGTTATGAGTTTCTTAGACATAATGTAAGGACAAATTCATTTTTTCATATAAAAGAAGTATTTTTTCAAAAAATGAAATTTTACCTCCTTTTAATGGTGAACCCTTTTTAAATACAATATTTGAAACTTTTATATATTTAATTTTACAAAATAAACTTCTTCTTTGGGATCAGGACATAAGAATTTAGTTTCAATAAAGTTTTGGTGTTTTTCTGATAACTTTCATATTTGCGTGAATAGCTAAAAATAATATATTTTAACTGAAAACAACTTTTTAAATAAAAATAATTTATAGCGTTCAACAATAAATATTCATTGTTTGGATGTATAATTATATTATATTTTTACCATTTAATCCAATGTTTTTCATTGGAAGTAATTTCACTTTGAAATTGGACATAAACAAATGTCAATCTTTTGTACTTATTATTTCATAAAAATACGTTTTTTGGTTTTGACAACGGGAATTAATTTTAATATAATAAATGAAATTTATATGTTTTAAATTTGGTAAAATAGACTTCATTTTTTTAATTCATAATATCAAAATTATCTTATAGTGAATTTTTGGTATGTTTCTGAAAACTTTTAATTTTTGATGAATAGTGAAAAACACTGAGTTATAGTTTAAAACATAATTTTTTATTTAAATAATTATTTATTTTATTTAAATTTATTTTAGGTAAAAATATATACATAATACCCATATAAGTTCAATGTAATTCATTGGAGTCATTTTGTAATAATATTATATATATAAACTTTTATTGAACTTTTCACCGTCTTTTACCCACCTCCTAGGAGAATTTATAAATTCACATAAAACATAATTTTACCGCTTCTGTGAGTTGAATTTTGAAAATCAGAGAGACACGGTTAATATCAAGGGGTAAAATGTGGTTCAATAAGATAAAAATAATTTTTTGTGAATAGTAACTTTTTACTTTTATTTACCACGGTTAAAAGTAAATAGGGTAATTAAGGGTAAAAATGATATTATTATTACCCTAACACATGTCCTAATTCTATTGGATAAGTATAATTCGACCAAAAAAAACCTTTGGAATATAATATGAACCTCTTTGGTCCACTTTTATTAGATTATGACACTTATTATTATTTAATTCAAAGAAGAGTTAAAAGAGTTAAAATCAAAGTTTACTAACTAAAACATTTTTAATATAGGGATAAACATAAGATAAATTCGACTATAAATATTAATTAGAAAGATAAAAAAATTTCCCACATAAGGGTATTTTATTTATATTTTGTAGACATTAAATAATTTAATTTATTTATGACACAATGATGATGTAGTAATTACCTAATTAATGGAATATTAAAATATTGATATTATAAATATCCAAATAAATGTAATTTGAGAATTTTTATGAATTACACTAATTTTATAGGTTAATATGACATATTAGGATTGGTTATATGAATTTTGTTCAAAATAATAATGCTGTTATAAATTTAGCAAAAACAAAATACCAAATAGTTTCAAAATTGACATAAAAGAGTTTTCAAATCAAATATTATATTATTAATTTATATTATATTCCTAAAAATCTAAGTTTCATCCAAAGGACTTATATAATGATATTTGTATCATTACTGAACCACTTGGGGTTCACTTGGAAGTATATAGTAAGTTTATTGACCATATAATATAAAAATTCAAAGATACATGGTAAATGTCAAACTACTTAACTAAGAGTTAAATATAAAAGTTAAGGTTAATATAGTGACCCAAACCTATCTAAAACATATTGGTTGAGTGGTTTTAGACCCATACCCACCTTATCCTTTAAATAATCTACTTTTTATCCATTTTAAACAAAAAATGATTTTATTATAAAATAATATTTTAAGTTTTTCCTAAGGTGCCCCTCACCCCTCTTATAAAAGGGCACTCCCCCTTCTCTCAAATTCACACCATCAAAGCATTTTGGATCGGCCAACCCCAGCCCAAATATCTTCTCAATTTCCCTCACTTCATCCTAGAGGCCCTCCTTTGGTCATAAATCCAACTTAAGGATCCATTTGGATCAAATGAAAAGGAAGAACCCGAAGAAGAGGTAATAATTTCACCACCCTCTTTCAAGTTATTTTCTTCTTCCACTTCTTATTTCTTTGTTATTTCCATTATAAAATAATAACTCCAGTATCTTATATATATTGTTATTTTATTATAAATATGGTACATCCATATTCATTATTCTATCCATCCTTTGAATGACATGTCATCATACGTGTGTATGTACGGATTATAGTCTCCACGTCGTGGTGTAATTGTTATTCAATACATTATTATTTGGATGGGTATAATAATGATTTTTAATTCATGTAAATAATAAAATATAACAGGGTAATGATTCTGTATATATGATATACCATCCAATTATATATTATTTTAATATAAAAAATAATGATATTATCGCTCGTGTGTACGTACGTATTACCGTCTCCACGAACGCGATGAGATTCAGTCCCCATTGTATCCATTCAAGACTAAATTTTATTTGATGATTAAAAATAATGTTTAGAGACATGATATCATTCTGGATATGAATAATATACATCCCATCCATAACAAATATGGCTCACATAACAAAGAATATAAAGGAAAATGAATCTGTTAACACCCGAAACGACAATAATACTAAGATATTATTAACAAATCAATGTTAAAAGATCTTATATGATATAATATTAATGTATATGATTCTTGTATAATTCAATAAAAATTATTTCACCATTATAACTTAGTTTAACCTACCCTCGACCAAGGAAAAAGTACAAAGTAAGGGGTTTCTTATCTCACTTTTAATTCCGTGAGATTTCCATTGTTCACCACTTATTTATTGCATGTGGTGTGTGTAATACCCATGATTGTATTCATTGTGTAATATAATTTAATTTATGGATATTTAAATCATCATTTTATGATCCTTCTTTCATGGGTGTATGTTTTTTAATTTACCAAATCGATAAGGGAATTTGAAATTTTAGTTTCCACTCATTCAGCTTTACGCATACTTCATTGATTATTTTACTCCAAGATTATGTGTGGAATAACTATTCATTTTCTTATGTCATAATTTACATTCCCTTTCTATGGATATACTTTTGATACACATAATCTATCCATTGATAAATTCTCAATTCATCGATATGAACTTGATAATATTAATTTTAACTCAATCTCCATTTGTTGCGTTAAATATCCAATTCATTGGTGTTGTTTTTACAAGAATATGTATGAATGTCCTATGATTGATTTAAACTGAATATACAATCATATTGAGTGTATTTATATTTTTCACACATAATTATGTCGTTGATTTATCCTTAACCTAAGGATACGGTCTTTATAAGATATTTCATCTCAATTTACATTCCATTGAGACTTCTTTGTTGTTATACACCAAATCACTTTTATATGGTGTATATAATGTACTTTTACATAGTATATCATGAATCCTTTTATTCTCATGATATTAAAAAGTTTTTATTACCTCAATTATTTGTATTCAAGTGTCTCTCTTTTGGTTTGGAACTCTAACTAAAATATCATTTTAAATGTTTTAAAGATTTATTATTCTAAATCTTTCTCATTAATGTCCATGTTTTAAAAATGGTTTTAAGGATTTATTTATATGGAAATTAAAGTTTTAAAATTAAAATTACTTTTAAAAATTTCAAAGTGGTATGGTACACTTTTATTCAAAAATCTATTTTTAAATGGCTTCATGACAAATAGTGTGACTTTTAAATGATTTCAAGAAAAAGGGGGATATTTCTCTCTAATAGTTTTGGTGATTATTTTCATCTATGTCAATATCCTTCATTATTCTCTATTTAGGTTAATATGATACAATAAATTCTTCCATATTGTATCGAATGAGTTATTTTTGACTGTGGATGTGCTATTTTTATACCATTTATGGTTTGTGGATAAAGTATTGACATTTTATATGCTAGTTTTAATATAAATGTTTATGTTATATTTCAAAATTTTCATGTGAGGAATGCATTAGACTTAGTAAGTGAAGGGTGGAGCCCACTATAGCTCCTCAATTCATTGGTAGGTCTCATGATACAAACTAGTGTCTTGGAACAAAGCCTTGAAAAAATCTTATTTGTAGTCTTGGCACAAGGCCTTGAATATGTGGTTATGATAGTATGGAATTATGCATTCCATCTTTATAAAAGTGGCTATTGATATTGCATGTGATTATTCTACTAGTAGAATATCCATGTGAATAAGTAAATGGAATTATTTGATTTTATCTTTGCCATATTATGCTGAAGTTCAATTTTAAAAGGCTTTTGTTCTAGTCTTATACACTGCCTTAAATGTTTATTCTTATTTATGAAAGTTTCCTCTATAATTTTATCCTTATTGAGCATCTGATCTCACCCCTCTCTATGTTTTATTTTTCCTAGGATGAAAAGAAGATTATTATGACTCTCCTCCAGGGATAGTCTATGGGATCTCAGTGTTGTCAATGAAAACAATGTTGTTGTAGTTTTCCATTTTATGATGTAATGTAAACCTTATGAATGTATCTAGTACTTCCAAGGCTACTAAACTAATCGGTATTTTGAGACTTGATCTTTTATGATCATGCCAATGATACGTAATAATGCACCGACTCTGGGCTCCTGGGGTCGAGGCATTACAGTTGGTATCAGAGGAAGTTGGGTACAAACCTTGGAAGCTAGATTTAAATAAACTCTGATTAGATCACATAGCCCTAAGATAGACTTTGAGGATTAGTATAGAATAAATTCCTAGAATTTTGGTATTGTAGAGATTTTGTGAGTTTTCCAAGCAATACATATCTGTCTGGATACGAGCAGGTAGAGACGGCTCTGGTATAGATGTACCTAGGGGTAAAACTCGAAAACACCGCTTTGAGCTAGACTCGAATGGGAACTGGTGCACGATAATGGGATTTCCTGCACTCTTGGTTACGACACTCATAAGGGATATGCTTAGGATATTTTACACTTTCTTTACAAACTGATTTGACGGATTTTAATATAAGATGATAATAAATGACCTCGGTTAATCCTAATGTGTTTTAAAATTGAAAATATGGTGTCATGATATTCTCTAAATTATTTTATGACTACTATTACTCACATAATTCTTTCTAGTTTTAGTCAATGGTTGTATTCCAAGGAAGTCATAGTAACTTTGAACATGATGTACAAGGTGGGAACGTTGGTGGAAATGAGAAAAAAATGGAATTTTGATCGGTGTAAAAGATATCGTGTTAATGCCAAATCATTTTTCCAAAAATATGATCAACAACATATATATTAACCAACTCCCGGACTCAACAAAGAAGAGAAAGGTGATGAATGATAAGAACTCCAACAGTGGAGACCCTGGAGAAAAGAATCCTAAATTTCCATCATGTAGGAAATGTGGAAGGAGACACCTAGGAAAGTGTCTCAATGGAACAAATAAATGCTTTACGTGTGGGAAAGAAGGACATAAAGTGAAGAATTTCCGAGGAAAAATGAAGAGTATTATGGAAGAAAATAAAAATTTTCCCAAGAATCCATTTACAGTCATTTTCCATAAATGTAGGGGACCTGGACATTACCCGAGTGAATTCCCTATTCTATAGGATATTTTATTGGTCAAAGAAAAACTATGTGGAAATAAATGTTTGGAGAAATGTTTAAAAGTATTAGTGCTCCTTTTTGATGGGATTACTTTGGAATAATTTTCTCTTGTATTTGTTACCCTATAGTTGTCATATGAAAATGATATTTAAGAAAGAATTATCTTTTCTCTTGTGGATATAGTTATAAATAACCATTTGGTTTTATATGATCATTGGGTTTGAGGAAATTACAAGTTATTATATTTGGGGATGAAAATGCAAGGTATGAGATAACATTTGTGGTTAAATTATGTTACGGTTATTTTGAAGAATTTATCTCATTATGGTAATGTTATAAAATATAGTTTTTGAAAAAGGACAACACGCAGACCGTGTGACAACCCGTCGCATAGGACAAAGCTGTGGGAATCGAACCCACAACCAGAGTGCGATTGGGATTTATCTCCTACCACTAGACTACGTGAAGTCCCTGGTTAGTGTGACTAATTATTTTTAGTAAAATGATTTTATTGATCAATAATAAGTTGATTTGGTATCTTATGTCTTATCAAATGAATACCCTTAGTATATGAAAATGATTTGGTGGTTAATTGATAAATGTTATTTTGGAAGATGTTCTCTTTTTTGGGAACACTATATGCCCAAGGAAAATAGAATACTATGGGATTTCATTTGAGGAGTAATGGTGGATTTTTATCTATGTTTTTATTGAGTATTTATAGTGATTTGGGTTATTTATGCAAATGATTAACCTATAATAGAGAATATGTGATTAGGTTAATTACTTTTAAGTATGTGACTTTAAGAGTAGTTGATGTCATTTGGAAATACAATTTAACATGGAAGACTACATAACCAAATTCTTCTAAGTTTTGGGTTTCAATATTAGTTTGGATTATATTGAAGGATTTTAAGGGCAATTGTTTATTGAATGATATTTATTTAACTTTGGGGTATTGTTGGTTAAATTTTAGAAATTAAGATTTGTAACGTCCCGGACCCGGGTGCCACGCAACGGGTGCCCTGAGCCCGGTTCGCCACAAGACCTCAAGCACATTTCCCCAAACTCCAGATGCTGCCGACTAGTAGCGAGGGCCCAGGTCTGATAGTGGGGAAACTATGCCCTCATTTGTCAAAGTGTAGTGCAGCGGAATACAAAATAAAATATACAACAAACAGCGGAAGCAGTAAACATACACAACTGAAATAACTACAGCAGTGGATATTACCAACAGTATATAAGTGTTGATGCTACATGTTTCAAGTTCTAAGAAAACAACTAGAACATGTTATACATCAATACAATACAGCAGAAAATAGAGTACAACAAAACAAGAAAAACAGCTGGCAGCGGCATCGCGAGCCTAGGCTCAGTCCCATGCCCTCCTACTCCTCAGCAACAGTCAAGTCCCTGTATAGGGACTTTTTCCCCTATCTACACCTGCAGCAACGTAATCTGTTTGGGCCAAAAAGCACGACCCAAACAGGGTGTGAGAAATATATCTCAGTAGGCACCCACCAAAGGCTCGTGCCCAACTACGTGTAAGCATGCAACAATAGTGTGCAGTAGTAAAATGCAATAGAGTAGGCAGTACTCAAAAGTAACTAATTACCAGTTATATTTCCATTTTATTATCTATTTAATTAATTCAACTTAGTAACATTCTTGTGCTCAACAGCACCAAGCCCTCAGGCCAATCAAAACTATGCCCTCAGGCTAAAATAGTAACCACGCCCTCAGGCTTGCCCTCAGGACACACAGAATCCAACCCGCAGGTATTACCCTCAGGCGTAACAAAAATTGCCCTTAGGTGTAGGAAGTGTCGCCCTCAGGCACAGAAGTCAAGCCCTCAGGCACGAAAGGTTTCCCTCAGGCGGAATAACGACAGCCCTCAGGCTAAAACAGTCACGCCCTCAGGCTAAAACAGTACAGTTCCCACAGGCTAATCACAAAAACTCCCTCAGGATAAACAGGTAATCGGGCCATGCCCACTAGGTAAACAAGAAGTAACAAGCAATTCCTCTCAAGTAAATTCTACAATTACTACTTTGAAGGCATACCCTCAGGTATCCTGGCCAAACGGCTAAACAGTGAAACCCACCCCGGGGGTGGTTCTGGATCCAAGCAATGATCCCAACCAGAATTTTAATATCACAGTTAAATACCTAATCAATTCTAGGTATTAAATATAGCAACGACCTTATCCACACGACACCCTAATATGGGTTCGTGGCACAAAAACGCACAAAACACACAGCGGTTGGAAAACTAAACACAAAGCCACCTACCTTATACGCCAACGAACGCTATACCCGAACGCCGACTCCAGAAACGCCCAATAAAGGCGTAGATCTAACGAAGAACAAAAACCAAACAAACATAAATAACTTATGTTAGGAGAATAATTGGTAAGAACGACACCAGGAGAGGAGAGGGCTTACCCGTGCGGTTCCAACGAGATCCTCCGAAGCCGAAACGGATTCCAGACGAATTCCTGGTGGATATTCAAAGATCTGGCCTCCTCCTTTGGCTCCAAAATGGCTCAAACGCCTCCTCTGCCAAATGAGGAGGCTACTGCCTGTTTTAATCCGAAAAAACAAAGTACACAGCGTGTACTTCTGAGTACACGACGTGTACTTATTTCATTTAACTGTTCATTTGGCGGCACCGCCACACTGTTCATCCATCGACATGAGTACATGGAATGTACTCTCGATTACACGGCATGTACTGTCGCCCAGCTGGAAGCGACGCCACCGCCTTACTGTTTAAGCCTACCGACTGACTACACGGCGTGTAAGGTACCACTACATGGCGTGTAGTCGGTTCCTACACCCTTCGTCACCAGCATGGCTACACGCCCTGTGTACTCATCCCAACACGGCCAAAAGTACATGGCGTGTGGATAAAGTACACGGCGTGTAGTTCCAAAATTCAGGATTTTTCCTCATTTTCCATATTTTCTCAAAAACACTTAAGGAAAAGGAAAAGAAGAAGCGTGTACCTCTAAAATAAGAATAGGGTTCTTACAAACTTCCCCCCTTATAGCAATTCGTCCCTGAATTTCCCTTCCAAGGGTGTAGAAGAGAAAGCTCAGAACAGCTCTGGCCACTGAGCACGTACGTCGGCCTCCCACTCCCAGGTCTCATCCTGCACTCGGCCATGCTGCCATAGCACCCGTACGAGAGGAACTGATCGGCCTCAGAGAACCTTCGTGCTCCTATCAACGATACGGATCGGATGCTCCTCAAAGGGCGCATCATGATGTAGCTCAACCTCATCTATCTAAAAGGTATGAGACGGATCTGAATGGTAGAGACACAACTGAGACACGTGGAAGACGTCGTGCATGGCTCGGTACTGCTGCGGTAACTACAACTGATAGGAAACCAGCCTGACTCTCTATAGAATCTCAAATGGTCCCACATACCTCGGTGAAAGTTTACCCTGTCTTCTGATCCGTTTGTGTCCCAGCCTCGGTGAAACACGCAAGAAAAACTGATCTCTGACCACGAACTCCAAAGGTCGTCTGCGGCGATCAGCATAAGACTTCTGACGAGACTACGCGGTAGCCATCCGCTTCTGAATCAACTGGACCTGCTCAGATGTCTCCTGCACGAGTTATGGCCCCAGTAAAGCTGCCCCACCTGCCTCTAACCAGCACAAAGGTGATCGGTATGACCTACCATATAAAGCCTCATATGGTGCCATCTCAATAGTTGCTTGAAAACTATTGTTATAGGCAAACTCGACTAAGGGTATATGCTTATCCCAAGAGCCCCCAAAGTCTAGGACGCATGCACGCAGCATGTCCTATAGCACCTGTATCGTTCGCTCTGACTGGCCATCTGTCTGAGGGTGGTATGTTGTGCTTAGAAGCACCTGTGTACCTAGCCCCCTCTGAAAACTCTGCCAAAAACGAGATGTAAAGTGGGCGTCCCTATCTGAAACGATAGAACGATGGACCCCATGAATACGTACGATCTCTCGGAAAAAAAGCATTCTGAGATCGTCCACACTGAAGGTCTCCTTGATCGGCGCGAAGTGAGCTACCTTCGTGAGTCTTTCCACAACAACCCACATGGCGTCATTGCCTAGAGGTGACCTCCGCAATCCCGTCACGAAATCCATCGTGACATCATCCCATTTCCACTCTGGAATGGGTAACTGTTCTAATAGTCTAGCTGGTCTCTGATGCTCTGCCTTCACCGGCTGACAGGTAGAACATCTCGTAACAAAACCAACTATCTCTCTCTTCATACCCGGCCACCAGTACTGAGGTCTCAAGTCTCGGTACATCTTGGTAACCCCGGGATGAACTACCCAAGCTAAACCATGAAACTCCCACATCAGCTCCTCGCGTATATCCCCTGGAGCCCATACTCGTCCATGGAAACGCAAAACCTCATCATCGCCTATCATCCAACCGGGAGGAGGGTCCTCACTTGCCACCGAATCCTGTAGAACTAGGCCTTGTGAAACTGATAGCTGCCTCATCCTCACTTTGTCCAGGAGGGTAGAAGTCACAGCTAACGAGGAAAGATAAGTCTGCCCCTGACTGTCGTACACCTCTAGATGCATCTCAGAGAACAAGGCCATAAGCTTCCACTCACCACTGGCCTCCTGCACTTCCTATATCTGATTCTTCCTGGTCAGTGCATCGGCTACTGCATTACCTTTACCAGGTGTATAGGAAAGCTCAAAATCGAAGGACTGTAGGTACTTGACCCACCTTATCTGCCTCATATTCAGGTCACGCTGAGTAAAGATATACTTGAGGCTTTTGTGGTCGGTGAAAACCACAAAATGCTCTCCCAACAGATAGTGTCTCCAATAGCGCAACGCATGAACAACTACAGCAAACTCGAGATCATGCGTCGGGTAATTCCTCTCATGTGGCCTCAACTACCGAGACCCGTACGCCACAACTCGGTCGCCCTGCATCAAAACGGATCCCAGCCCAATCCCTGACGCATCACAGTAAATTGTATAGCTCTTCCCCTTCTTTGGGAGTATCAGGATCGGTGGTGATGTCGGTCTTCCCTTCAGGTCCTGAAAAGCTGTCTCGCAAGCTTCTGACCAAATGAACTCCACACCCTTCTTAGTCAGACCTTTCAACGGTTCTTCTAAGCGGGATAAGTCCTGTATGAAGCGCCTGTAGTAACCAGCCAGCCCTAAGAAACTTCGTATCTCAAACACGTTCTTAGGATACTCCCAGGAAACTACTGCTCTCACCTTCTCTGGGCCCACTACAACTTCTTCCTCTGAGATGATATGACCCAGGAAGTGAATCTGGTCCATCCAAAAGTGGCACTTCGAGAGCATAGCATATAGTCGATGCTCTCTTAGTGTACTCAATACGATCTCAAGATGGGTGGCATGGCCGTGTCGAGTGTGAGAGTACACCAAGATTTCATCCACGAATACTACCACAAATGAATCAAGATACAGATGGAACACACGATTCATTAGAGCCATGAAAACTTCTGGCGTGTTCGTGAGTCCGAACGGCATAACCATGTACTCATATAGACCACACCTACTCCTGAAAGATGTGAGAGGTATATCAGATGGTCTCACGCACAGCTGATGATATCCAGATCTCAAGTCAATCTTCAAGAACACTCGTGCTCCATGAAGATGATCAAACAGATCCTCTATCCTTGGAAAGGGATATCGGTTCTTAACCGTCAACTGGTTCAGCTTCTGATAATCCAAACAAAGTCTTAGGGTACCATCCGCCTTCTTCGAAAAAAGGACCAGAGAACCCCAAGGAGAAGTACTGGGTCGGATAAAACCCTTTCCCTGTAACTTCTCTAACTACCTCTTGAGCTCTTGAAACTCACGGATGGCCATCCTATAAGGAGGAATGGACACCGGTGTTGCTCCTGGCACTAGCTCAATATAGAAATCCACCTCGCACAACGAAGGTAGACCTAAAAAGTTGTCTGGGAAGACATCCCTGAAACGATCAACAACTGGAGGGAAATCCGTCTGACAAGTAGTCATCCAGATATAAGCTCGCAATCTGGGCTATGACTCCAACTCACCCATGATGCTCCGGTCTAGCTCGACTCGCCTGAACATCCCACTCGCCCTTGTATAGAAACTCCTCGCCCACTGGTGACGTGAAACACACCCTACGACGATAGCAATCTATAAAGGCTCGAAAGGGAACCAACCAGTCCATCCCGAGAATGACGTCATATCTCGTCATCTCCAGGACATAGAGGTCCCAAAAAAAGTGACACCCACCAACCTCAAGGGGGAACTCCTTGAACTAACGTACAACAACCGTCCTAGTCCCCAACAGAGTGTCTAGCTTCAAGTTATCAGAAGAAGTAGAAACACCGATCCCAAGTCTCCCCACAATGGGTACAGATATGAAACTATGTGTAGCACCCGTATCAAAAAGTACTGAAGACAAGACAGAAGCTACTAGAATAGTACCTATGACTATTGAAGGTCTGGGATCCTGCTCCTGCTGGGTCTATTGCACTGCATATGCATGTCCAGTGCCGCGGCCCTGCGACACAGCCTGGCTACCCTGAGATGTCCTGTCCTGTTGCCTCTGAGATCCTGGTGTCTAGCTACCACGGCCATGACCACCATCTCTGCCTGCACACCCTGACGTATTCCAGTTCCCTGACTGGTAAGAAGCCATCGGTCCTACTCCCGCAAGCAGAGTCTGCACAGAACCCCTCTCACTATCCACTGGTAGAAACGCCCTTCAAAACCACTGCAAATAACCCATATTTCTACAAGCTCGGCACTCCACTGGGTCTCATGGACACTACGGCCTCTTGTGCCCCTCTCTGCCACACTGGTAGCACCTGATCGGGCCACCTGAAGAAGCTACCTGGATGGTACTGCTGCCCTGAGAGAAGTTCATCTGTCTCTTCTTCTTGTCAACAGAAATAGTACCAGTAACTGGTGTTGAACCACTCTGGCCCGCACCACTCGATTCCCACAAGTTCCTCTCTGTAATCAAAGAATGGTTCACAATCGTGTGTACAGTAGGAAACCTAAAAACATTCACCAGCACTCGGATGTCATACTGAAGACTATCCTCAAAACGTCTGGCTCTCAACATCTCATCACCCACCAACACGGGTGCAAAACGCTGAAGCTCTGTAAAAAGAGCAGAGTAGTCCATCACCGACATAGAGCCCTACTGCAGATTCATGAACACTCGAGCTCTATCTTCCCTCAGTGTCTTGGGAAAGAAGAAGTCATAGAATACTGCCTGAAAATCTTCCCACGCCATGTCCCTGTGATGCTCTGATTGGGTGGTAACATCCCACCACCTCTTGGCGGAATCACGCAGCATGTAAGTCGCGAGCTTGACCCTCTGCCTTGGAGGCGTCTCCAGATGCTCGAAAATAGTCTTCATATATCCTAGCCAAGGATCTGCAGCATGTGGTCCTCCATCCCCTGAAAACGTAGGCGGATGCTGATGCTAAAAGATACGCGTCAGCTCGGCCATAGATGTGGCAGCCTGCGGTGCTCCCTGAAAGGTCTGCATGAACCGCAATAAACCTTCACGGAACTGCGCCTCCATGTATGTGTTTGGTATAACAGCTGGTTCCGCATCTGGCTCTATTGGTGGATCAACTGGTATCCCACGGCCCCCCATCTCTGGAGTATAATTGTCGCCACTCTCCTGGAAAACAACTCGTGGTCGTCTAGGTGGCATGAATCTACAAGGTAAAAATCACACCTCAGATTCAAGATTATTAAGACTGAAATGAAGGAACCACAAAGGAACAAGAAGAAGAAGGTGTTTCAAAATTTGAAAAACAAGACTACACGGCATGTACACTGACTACACGGCGTGTACTTGACTTCCTTTCCCCTGCCTGGGTCCTTCTACACGGCTAAGCCACATGGCTTCCGTTCAACAAAACTACACGGAATGTATAATATCTACATGGTGTGTACGGTGTTATTTTCCAACTGCCCGTGTCTTCTGTGACACGGCCGACTACTCGGCTTAACACTACACGGTGTGTTACACCCGCACACGGCATGTACACCATCCCGTTTCCCAGACACACGGCTAACTCCACACAGTCTGTCCTCGGACAAGACTACACGGCGTGTCCCATAGGTACACGGCGTGTTCAGGGAGAGGTGACATCGGCCCGTGTTGTTAGTTACATGGCTGAGTCCCTAGGTCACACTACACAGCATGTCTATAACTGACATGGCGTGTTCTGTCAAGGAGTTCACCGACCCGTGTTGTTAGTTACACGGCTGGACTCCGGGTCACACTACACGGCGTGTACTTAGACTACACGACATGTTTTACCCAAGCCCTTACCTACCCCGTGTCGCCGCCCACACGGTTTGTGACACGGGAAGAGACTACACGGCGTGTACTCGGGGTACACGGCGTGTACTCAAAAAGTTCATTTTTCTTCCCGAACAGAAGAAC
This sequence comes from Viscum album, assembly GCA_963277665.1. Taxonomy (NCBI): domain Eukaryota; kingdom Viridiplantae; phylum Streptophyta; class Magnoliopsida; order Santalales; family Viscaceae; genus Viscum; species Viscum album. The sequence goes on from OY728158.1 coordinate 305,747,994, forward strand.
ACATACGGCGTGTATGAGGTCCTACACGGCGTGTATTCTGGGTTTTCCGGATAATATTCCTCATAAACTTCCCCAGAACCCATTAAATACTAAAAACCAACACCTAAGTGTCAAATTCTGATCTGTGTGGTCCCATACTCCCCACGAATCAAAGTTTGACATCTTATATGTGTTATAACCAATAAACAGTCAATGATCCACCAAATTCAGGTCAATGGGGGCCCATACTCCCCAAAAACCAAAGTTTGGCGTCCATTCTATAAACAAGCTCAAACAAACATACCATTTCACGAGGCAGGTATTTATCAAGCAGCTATCACAACAGCATGCTTTATTAGCACAACAACTATCACAACAACATGCAAATTCTAATGCACCTACATGGCATGGAAACTATGCATGGCATGTGATATCTAGCATGTGACTATATGATGCATGAGACAACATACACCCATCTCATCGGGTTGCAACTAAATAGAACCCACAGATAAAATATAAACAACACAATCCAAGTGCTTCACCCAACGGTGAAAACATATCAACTGTAAAATTGCAAAATCAAAATAATGCAAAATACGAGGTAGACTGGCTTTTCCCTGTACACGGGTCAGCTACGCCCAAGCACATCTTATTACCAACTATCGTTCCGTCCTATCCCTGACTACGGCTCCAAATAGTAAGTCAAGGAAAAAAAACTCCTTTGATACCACTTTGAAATGTCCCGGACCCGGGTACCACGCAACGGGTGCCCCGAGCCCGGTTCGCCACAAGACCTCAAGCGCATTTCCCCAAATGTCAGAGGCTGCCTACTAGCAGTGAGGCCCTAGGTCTGATAGTGGGGAAACTATTCCCTCATTTGTCAAAGTGTAGCGCAGCGGAATACAAAATAAAACATACAACAAACAGCGGAAGCAGTAAACAAACACAACTGAATTAACTACAGCAGTGGATATAACCAACGGTATATAAGTGATGATGCTACATGTTTCAAGTTATAAGAAAATATCCAGAACATGTTATACATCAATACAGTGCAACAGAAAATAGAGTACAACAAAACAAGAAAAACAGCTGGCAGTGGCATCGCGAGCCTAGGCTCGGTCCCATGCCCTCCTACTCCTCAGCAACAGTCAAGTACCTGTATAGGGACTCTTGCCCCTATCTACACCTATAGCAACGTAATCTTTTTGGGCCGAAAAGCGTGACCCAAACAGGGTGTGAGAAATATATCTCAGTAGGCACCCACCAAAGGCACATGCCCAACTACGTGTAAGCATGCAACAACAGTGTGCAGTAGTAAAATGCAGTAAAGTAAGCAGTACTCAAAAGTAACTAATTACTAGTTATATTGCCATTTTCTTATCCATTTAATTCATTAAACATAGTAACATTCTTGTGCTCAACAGCATCAAGACCTCATGCCAATCAGAACCGTGCCCTCTGGCTAAAATATTAACCACGCCCTCAGGCTTTCCCTCAGGCCACACAGAATCCAACCCGTATGTATTGCCCTCAGGCATAACAGAAATTGCCCTTAGGCGTAGGAAGTGTCTCCCTCAGGCACAGAAGTCAATCCCTCAATCACGAAAGGTTGCCCTCGGGCGGAATAACGACATCCCTTAGGGTAAAACAGTCACTCCCTCAGGCTAAAACAATACAGTGCCCACAGGCTAATCACAACAATGCCCTCAGGCTAAACAGGTAACCGGGCCATGCCCAACACGTAAAAAAGCAGTAAAAAGAAATTACTCTCAAGGCAATTCTATAATTACTACTTTGAAGGCGTACCCTCGAGTATCCTGGCCAAACGGCTAAACAGTGAAACACACCCCGGGGGTGGTTCCGGATCCAAGCAACGATACCAACCAGCATTTTAATATCACAGTTAAATACCTAATCAATTCTAGGTATTAAATATAGCAACGGCCTCTGCCACACGACACCCCAACATGGGTTCATGGCCCAAAAACACACAAAACACATAGCAGTTGGAAAACTAAACACAAATACACCTACCTTATACGCCAACGAACGCTATACCTGAACACCGACTCCAGAAGCGCCCAAGAACGGCGTAGATCTGACGAAGAACAAAAACCAAACAAACGTAAATAACTTACGTTAGGAGAAGAATTGGTAAGAACAACACCAGGAGAGGAGAGGGCTTACCCGTGCGGTTCCAACGAGATTTTCCGAAGCCAAAACGGATTCCAGACGAACGCCCTATAGATCTTCAAAGATCCGACCTCCTCAATTGGCTCTAAAATGGCTCAAACGTCTCCTCTGCCAAATGAGGAGGCTACTGCCTGTTTTAAGCCGAAAAAACAAAGTACACGGTGTGTACTTCTGAGTACACAGCGTGTACTTATTTCATTTAACTATTCATTTGGCGGCACCACCACACTGTTCATCCGTTGACATGAGTACACGGCATGTACTCTCGAGTAGACAACATGTACTGTCACCCAGCTGGCGGCGACGCCACTGCCTTACTGTTTAAGCCTGCCGACTGACTACACGACATGTAAGGTACCACTACATGGCGTGTAGTCGGTTCCTACACCCTTCGTCTCCAGAATGGCTACACGCCCCGTGTACTCATCCCAACACGGCCAAAAGTACACAGCGTGTGGATAAAGTACACGGCGTGTAGTTCTAAAATTCAACATTTTTCCCCATTTTCCATATTTTCTCAAAAACGCTTAAGTAAAAGGAAAAGAAGAAGCCCATACCTCTAAAATAAGAACATGGTTCTTACAAACTTCCCCCCTTATAGAAATTCATCCCCGAATTACCCTTCCAAGGGTGGAGAAGAGAAAGCTCAGAACAACTCTGGCCACTGAGCACGTACGTCGGCCTCCCGCTCCAAGGTCTCGTCCTACACTCGGCCATGCTGCCATAGCACCCGTACGAGAGGAACTGATTGGCCTCGGAGAACCTTCGTGCTCCTGTCAACGATATGGATCAGATGCTCCTCAAAGGACGCATCATGTTGTAGCTCAACCTCCTCTGGCTAAAAGGTGTGAGATGGTTCTGAATGGTAGCGATGCAATTGAGACACGTGGAAGACGTCGTGCATGGCTTGGTACTGCTGTGGTAACTGCAACCGATAGGCAACCAGCCCAACTCTCTCCAGAATCTCAAATGGTCCCACATATCCCGGTGAAAGATTACCCTGTCTCCTGATCCGTTTGTGTCCCAGCCTCGGCAAAACACGCAATAAAACCTGATCTCCAACCACGAACTACAAAGGTCATCTGCGGCGATCAGCATAAGACTTCTGAAGAGACTGCGCGGTAGCCATCCACTTCCAAATCAACCAGACCTGCTCAGATGTCTCCTGCACGAGTTGTGGCCTCAGTAAAGCTGCCTCACCTGCCTCTAACCAGCACAAAGGTGATCGTCATGGCCTACCATATAAATCCTCATATGGTGCCATCTCAATATTTTCTTGAAAACTATTGTTATAGGCAAACTCGACTAAGGTTATATGCTTCTCCCAAGAGCCCCCAAAGTCTAGGATGCATGCACGCATTATGTCCTCTAGCACCTCTATCGTTCGCTCTAACTGGCCATCTGTCTGAGGGTGGTATGTTGTGCTCAGAAGCACCTGTGTACCCAGCACCCTCTGAAAACTCTTCCAGAAACGAGACGTAAAGCGGGTGTCCTTATCGGAAATGATAGAACGAGGGACCCCATGAAGACGTATGATCTCTCGGATATACAGCCTTCCGATCTCGTCCACACCGAAGGTCTCCTTGATCGGCAAGAAGTGATCTACCTTTGTGAGTCTGTCCACAACAACCCACATGGCGTCATTGCCTCGAGGTGACCTCCGCAATCCCGTCACGAAATCCATCGCGACATCATCCCATTTCCACTCTGGAATGGGTAACTGTTGTAACAATCCGGCTGGTCACTGATGCTCTGCATTCACCTGCTGATAGGTGGAACATCTCCTAACAAAACCAGCTATCTCTCTCTTCATACCCGTCCACCAGTACTGAGGTCTCAAGTCTCAGTACATCTTGGTAACCCCGTGATGAACTTCCCAAGATGAACCATGAAACTCCCGCATTAGCTCCTCGCATATATCCCCTGGAACCCATACTCGTCCATGGAAACGCAAAACCTCATCATTGCCTATCATCCAACTGGGAGGAGGGCCCTCACTTGCCACCGACTCCCGTAGAACTAGGCCTTATGAAACTGATAGCTACCTCATCCTCACTCTGTCCAGGAGGGTAGAAGTCACAGCTAACGAGGAAAGATAAGTCTGCCCCTGACTGTCATGCACCTCTAGATGCATCTCAAAGAACAAGGCCATAAGCTGCCACTCACCACTGGCCTCCTGTACTGCCTGTATCTGATTATTCCTGCTCAGTGCATCGGCTACTGCATTACCTTTACCAGGTGTATAGGCAATCTCAAAATCGAAGGACTGTAGGTACTTGACCCACCTTCTCTGCCTCAGATTCAGGTCATACTGAGTAAAGATATACTTGAGGCATTTGTGGTCGGTGAAAAACACAAAATTCTCCCCCAACAGATAGTGTCTCCAACAGCGCAACGCATGAACAACTGCAGCCAACTCGAGATCATGCGTCGGGTAATTCCTCTCATGTGGCCTCAACTGCCGATACCCGTATGCCACAACTCGGTCGCCCTCCATCAAAATGGCTCCCAGACCAATCCCTAATGCATCACAGTAAACTGTATAGCTCTTCCCCTACTCTGGGAGTATCAGGATCGGTGCTGATGTCAGTCTTCTCTTCAAGTCCTGAAAAGTTGTCTCGCAAGCTTCTGACCAAACGAACTTCACACCCTTCTTATTCAGACTTGTCAACGGTGATGCTAAGCGGCAGAAGTCCTGTATGAATCTCCTGTAGTAACTAGCCATCCCTAAGAAACTTCGTATCTCAAACACGTTCTTAGGCTGATCCCAGGAAACTACTGCTCTCACCTTCTCTGGGTCTACTGCAACTCCTGCCTCTGAGATGATATGACCCAGGAAGTGAATATGGTCCATCCAAAAGTGGCACTTCGAGAGCTTAGCATATAGATGATGCTCTCTCAGTGTACTCAATATGATCTCAAGATGGGTGGCATGGTCGTGTCGAGTGTGAGAGTACACCAAGATGTTGTCCACGAATACTACCACAAATGAATCAAGATACGGATGGAACGCACGATTCATTAGAGCCATGAAAACTACTGGCGAGTTCGTGAGTCCAAACGGCATAACCGTGTACTCATATAGACCATACCTACTCCTAAAAGTTGTGAGAGGTATATCAGATGGTCTCACGCGCAGCTGATGATATCTGGATCTCAAGTAAATATTCAAGAACGCTCGTGCTCCACGAAGCTGATCAAACAGATCATCTATCCTCGGCAAGGGATATCGGTTCTTAACCGTCAACTGGTTCAGCTTTTGATATACCACACAAAGTCTGAGGGTACCATCCGCCTTCTTCGCAAAAAGGACCGGAAAACCCCAAGGAGAAGTACTGGGTCGGATAAAACCCTTTGCCTATAACTACTCTAACTGCCTCTTGAGCTCCTGCAACTCAGACGTGGCCATCCTATAAGGAGGAATGGACACTGGTGCTTCTCCTGGAACTATCTCAATATAGAAATCCACCTCTCGCACCGGAGGTAGACCTGAAAAGTCTTCTAGGAATACATAACTGAAACGATCAACAACTGGAGGGAAATCCATCTGACAAGTCCCCTGGTCATCCAAATATAAGCTCACAATCTGGGCTGTGACTCCAACTCACCCATGATGCTCTGGTCCAGTTCGACTTGCCTGAACGTCCCACTCGCCCTTGTATAGAAACTCCCTGCTCACTGGTGACGTGAAACGTACCCTGTGACGATAGCAGTCTACAAAGGCTCGAAAGGGAACCAACTAGTCCATCCCGATAATGACGTCATAGCTCGTCATCTCCAGGACATAGAGGTCCCAAAAGAAGTGACACCCACCAACCTCAAGGGGGCACTCCTTGCACTGGTGCACACCAACCGTCCTAGTCCCCAACAGAGTTTATAGCATCCATATATCAGAAGAAGTAGAAACACCGAGCACAAGGCTCTCCACAACGGGTACAGATATGAAACTATGTGTAGCACCCGTATCAAAAAGTACTGAAGACAAGACAAAAGCTACTAGAATAGTACCTATGATTGTCGAAGGTCTGGGATCCTGCTCCTGCTGGTTCTGTTGCACTGCATATGTCTGTCCAGTGCCACGGCCCTGCGACACAGCCTAGCTACCCTGAGCTGTCCCGCCCTATTGCCTTTGAGATCCTGGAGTTTGGCTACCATGGCCACGACCACCATCTCTGCCTCCACGCCCTGACGTATTCCAGTTCCCTAACTGGTAAGAAGCCACTGGTCCTGCTCCCGCACGCAGAGTCTGCACAGAACCCCTCTCACTAGCCACTGGTAGAAATGACCTGAAAAAGCAATGCAGATGACCCATCTTGCCGCAAGCTCGGCACTCCACTAGGTCTCGTGGACACTGCGACCTCTTTTTCCCATCTATGCCACACTGGTAGCACCTGATCGGGCCACCTAAAGAAGCTGCCTGGCTGGTACTGCTGCCCTAAGAGAAGTCCATCTGTCTCTTCCTCTTGCCAGCAGAAATAGTACCAGTAACTGGTGTTGAACCGCCCTGGACCACACCACTCGATTCCCGTAGGTTCCTCTCTATAATCAACGCCTGGTTCACAATCGCGTGTACAGTAGGCAACATGAAAACATTCACCAGAACTCGAATGTCATACCGAATACCATCCTCAAAATGTCTGGCTCTCAACGTCTCATCACCCACCATCACGGGTGCAAAACGCTGAAGCTCTATAAAACGAGCAGAGTAGTCCATCACCGACATAGCGCCCTGCTCTATATTCATGAACTCTCGAGATCTATCTTCCCTCAGCGTCTTGGGAAAGAAGAATTCATAGAAGAATTCCTAAAAATCTTCCCACACCATGTCCCTGTGATGCTCTGATTGGGTGGTAACATCCCACCAACTCTTGGCAGAATCACTCAGCATGTAAGTCGCGAGCTTGACCCTCCACCCTGGAGGCGTCTCTAGATGCTCAAAAATAGTCTACATCAATCCTAGCCCAGACTCTACAGCCTATGGTCCACCATCCCCTGAAAACATAGGCGGATGCTGCTGCTGAAAGATACGCGTCAGCTCGGCCATAGATGTGGCAGCCTACGGTGCTCCCTGAAAGGTCTGCATGAACTGCAATAAACCTTCACGGAACTACGCCTCTGTGCCTGTGTCCGGTATAACAGCTGGTGCCGCATCTGGATCTTCTGGTGGATCAACTGGTAGCCCATGGCCCACCATCTCCAGAGTATAATCGTCGCCACTCTCCTGGAGAACAAATCGTGGTTGTCTGGGCAGCATGACTCTACAAGGTCAAAAGCACGCCTCAGATTCAAGATTATTAAGACTGAAACAAAGGAACCACAAAGGAACAAGAGGAAGAAGGCGTTTCAAAATTTTCAAAACAATACTACACGGCGTGTACACTGACTACACGGCGTGTACTTGACTTCCTTTCCCCTTCCTGGGTCCTTCTACACGGCTAAGCCACATGGCTTCCGTTCAACAAAACTACATGGCGTGTATAATATCTACATGGCATGTACGGTGTTATTTTCCAACTGCCCGTGTTGTCTGTGACACGACTGACTACTCGGCTTAACACTACACGGCGTGTTACACCCGCACACGGCGTGTACACCATCCCGTTTCCAAGCCACACGACTAACTCCACACGGTCTGTCCTCGGACAAGACTATACTGCGTGTCCTACAGGTACACGGCGTGTTCAGGGAGAGGTGACACCGGCCCATGTTGTTAGTTACACGGCTGAGTCCCTAGGTCACACTACACGGCGTGTCTATAACAGACACGGCGTGTTCCATCAAGGAGTTCACCGACTTGTGTTATTAGTTACACGGCCGGACTCCGGGTCACACTACATGGCATGTACTTAGACTACACGGAATGTTTTACCCAAGCCCTTCCCTACCCCGTGTCGCCTCCCACATGGTTTGTGACACGGGAAGAGACTACACAACGTGTACTCGGGGTACACTGCGTGTACTCAAAAAGTTCATTTTTCTTCCCGAACAGAAGAACACACACGGCATGTATGAGGTCCTACACGGCATGTATTCTGGGTTTTCTGGATAGTATGCCTCAGAAACTTCCCCAGAACCCAGAAAATACTAAAAAACAACACCTAAGTGTCAAATTCCGATCCGTGAGGGCCCATACTCCCCACGAATCAAATTTTGACAACTTATTTGTGTTATAACCAATAAACAGTCAATGATCCACCAAATTACTGTCAATGGGGGCCCATACTCCCCAAAAACCAAAGTTTGGCATCCATTCTATAAATAAGCTCAAACAAACATACCACATCACAAGGCAGGTATTTATCAAGCAGCTATCACAACAACATGATTTATTAGCACAATAACTATCACAATAACATGAAAATTATAATGCACCTACATGGAATGGAAACTATACATGGCATGTGATATCTAGCATGTGCCTATATGATGCATGAGATGACATACCCTCATCTCATCGGGTTGCAACTAAATAGAACCCATAGATAAAATATAAACAACACAATCCAAGTGCGTCACCCAATGGTGAAAACATATCAACCGTAAAATTGCAAAATCAAAATAATGAAAAATATGAGGTAGACTGGCTTTTCCCTGTACACGGGTCAGCTACGCTCGGGCACAACTTATTACCAACTATTGTTTCGTCCTATCCCTGACTATGTCTCCAAATGGCAAGTCAAAGAAAAAAAACTCCTTTGATACCACTTTGTAATGTCCCGGACCCGGGTGCCACGCAACGGGTGCCCCGAGCCTGGTTCGCCACAAGACCTCAAGCGCATTTCCCCAAACTCTAGAGGCTTTTGACTAGCAGCGAGGGACCAGGTCTGATAGTGGGGAAACTACGCCCTCATTTGTCAAAGTGTAGTGCAACGGAATACAAAATAAAACATACAACAAACAGCGGAAGCAGTAAACATACACAACTGAAATAACTACAGCAGTGGATATAACCAACAGTATATAAGTGATGATGCTACATGTTTCAAGTTCTAAGAAAACATCCAGAACATGTTATACATCAATACAGTATAGTAGAAAACAGAGTACAGAAAAACAAGAAAAATAGCTGGTAGCGGCATCGCGAGCCTAGGCTCGGTCCCATGCCCTCCTACTCCTCAGCAACAGTCAAGTACCTGTATAGGGACTCTTGCCCCTATCTACACCTGCAGCAACGTAATCTGTTTGGGCCAAAAAGAGTGACCCAAACAGGGTGTGAGAAATATATCTTAGTAGGAACCCACCAAAGGCCCGTGCCCAACTGCGTGTAAGCATGCAACAACAGTCTGCAGTAGTAAAATGCAATAAAGTAAGCAGTACTCAAAAGTAACTAATTTCCAGTTATATTTCCATTTTATTATCCATTTAATTCATTCAACTTAGTAAAATTCTTGTGCTCAATAGCACCAAGCCCTCAGGCCAATCAGAACCGTGCCCTCAGGCTAAAATAGTAACCACGCCCTCAGGCTTGCCCTCAGGCCACACAGAATCCAACCCGTAGGTATTGCCCTCAGGCGTAACAGAAATTTCCCTCATGCGTAGGAAGTGTCGCCCTCAGGCACAGAATTCAAGCCCTCAGGAACGAAAGGTTGCCCTCAGGCAGAATAATGACAGCCCTCAGGCTAAAACAGTCATGCCCTCAGGCTAAAACAGTACAGTGCCCACAGTCTAATCACAACAATTCCCTCAGGCTAAACAGGTAACCGGGCCATGCCCAACAGGTAAACAAGAAGTAACAATCAATTCCTCTCAAGGCAATTCTACAATTACTACTTTGAAGGCATACCCTCGGGTATCCTGGCCAAACGGCTAAACAGTGAAACACACCCCAGGGGTGGTTCCGGATCCAAGCAACGATCCCAACCAGCATTTTAATATCACATTTAAATACCTAATCAATTATAGGTATTAAATATAGCAACGTCCTCAGCCACACGACACCCCAACATGGGTTCGTGGCACAAAAATGCACAAAACACACAGCAGTTGGAAAACTAAACACAAATCCACCAACCTTATACGCCAACGAACGCTATACCCGAACGCCGACTCCAGAAACGCCCAAAAATGGGGTATATATGATGAATAACAAAAACCAAACAAACGTAAATAACTTACGTTAGGAGAAGAATTGGTAAAACGGCACCAAGAGAGGAGAGGGCTTACCCGTGCGGTTCCAACGAGATCGTCTGAAGCCGAAACGGATTCCAGATGAACGCCCGGTGGATCATCAAAGATCCGTCCTCCTCCTTTGGTCCCAAAATGGCTCAAATGACTCCTCTGACAAATGAGGAGGCTACTGCCTGTTTTAAACCGAAAAAACAAAGTACACAGCGTGTACTTCTTTCATTTAACAGTTCATTTGGCGGCACCGCCACACTGTTCATCCATAGACATGAGTACACGGCGTGTACTGTCACCCAGCTGGCGGCGATTCCACCGCCTTACTGTTTAAGCCTGCCGACTGACTACACGACGTGTAAGGTACCACTACATGGCGTGTAGTCGGTTCCTACACCCTTCGCCGCCGGTATGGCTACACGCCCCGTGTACTAATTCCAACACGGCCAAAAGTACACGGCGTGTGGATAAAGTACACAACGTGTAGTTCCAAAATTTATAATTTTTCCCCATTTTCCATATTTTCTCAAAAAAAACTTAAGGAAAAGGAAAAGAAGAAGCTCGTACCTCTAAAATAAGAACCAGGTTCTTACAAGATTAGTGTTTCTTTATCTAATGGAATATCCTTTTGGGGGATCATCAGATCTTGTACTAACTGTTTTGGTTTTTGATTAATCTCTAAAGAAAAGGTAAATATATAGTTTATCCTTTGTGGATCATGTAATTCTCTAGAAGTTTATTCTAGCTCTTCCGGTGTGACCAAGTCTTCTTGAATACTCACCGTTTAAAAAAATGAGTTAGTGGTAGAAATTTATTAATGAATTAAACTCTACTTAAAAAGTAAGTATATATCTTTATGTTCTTAGTAAATATCATAAATAAATTTATCATCTTTATGAAATGTAACTTAAAAAAAAATGTTGTCCGTTTAATTTTCCTACCGGGAAACTAATGACAGTTTGTCCCATCACAAGTTTGTGGTTTTCTTGTTGTAAAATTTATCCTGATCATGTTTTCTATCCCTATCCATCAAAACTTGACACTTAGTTTATCTTCCATATCCATGTTTTCTTACATGGAACACTAGTATGGGTTATCTTGGGTGACCTTTGTACTTCTCTTTCTCTATTTTAAAGTGATAGTTTTATTGACTATTATTCTGATGTGGGAATTTCTATTATATTTCCAAGCCCAATTTTAAAAAATTGTGAGGACACAATTTATTGGAGGGAAGAATGTAACACCCCAGGATTTCATAGTACGTTAGTTATTCAAAGTAATTTAATAACTTACACTACACGCAACATCGAGTTTAAGTACACCATGACTTACCAAACCAGCTGTTCAAAAGCGGTTATGAATAGTATTAACAGAATTTTGAACTTTATATAACCATTATAATTTTAGAATCCATGTTATGAGTTTGTTAGACATAATTTAAGGACAAATTCATTTTTTCAGATAAAAGAAGTATTTTTCAAAAAATGTAATTTTACCACCTTTTAATGACGAACCCTTTCTAAATCCAATATTTGAAACTTTTATATATTCAATTTGACAAAATAAACTTCTTCTTTGGGATTGGGACATAATAATTTAGTTTCAATAAATTTTTGGTGTTTTTCTGATAACTTTCATATTTGGGTGAATAGTGAAAAATAATATATTTTAACTGAAAACAACTTTTTTAATAAAAATAATTTATAGTGTTGAAAAATATATATTAATTGTTTGGATGTATAATTATATTATATTTTTATCATTTAATCCAATGTTTGTCATTGGAAGTAATTTCACTTTGAAATTGGACATAAACAAATGTCAATCTTTTGAAGTTATTATTTCATAAAAATACGCTTTTTGGTTTTGACAATAGGAATTAATTTTAAAATAATAAATGAAATTTATATGTTTTGAATTTGGTAAAATAGACTTAATTTTTGAATTCATAATATCAAAATTAGCTTAGGGTAAATTTTTGGTATGTTTCTGAAAACTTTTAATTTTTGATGAATAGTGAAAAACATTGAGTTATAGTTTAAAACTGAATTTTTTATTTAAATAATTAGTTGTTTTATTTAAATTTATTTTAGGTCAAAATAGATACATAATACCCATATAAGTTCAATGTAACTCATTGGAGTCATTTTGTAATAATATTAGATATATAAAATTTTATTGAACTTTTCACCGTCTTTTACCCACCTCCTAGGAGAATTTGTAAATTCACATAAAACTTAATTTTACCGCTTTTGTGAGTTGAATTTCGAAAATCTGAGAGACACGTTTAATATCAAGGAGTAAAATATGGTTCAATAAGATAAAAATAATTTTTGGTGAATAGTAACTTTTACTTTTATTTATCACGGTTAAAAGTAAATATTGTAATTAAGGGTAAAAATGATATTATTATTACCCCAACACAAGTACTAATTCTATTGGATAAGTATAATTCAACTAAATAAACCTTAGGAATAAAATATGAACCTATTTGGTCCACTTGGATTAGATTAGGAAACTTATTATTATTTAATTCAAAGAAGAGTTAAAATCAAAGTTTAATAACTAAAACATTTTTAATATAGGGATAAACATAAGATAAATTAGACTATAAATATTCATTATAAATATAAAAATATTTCCCACATAATGGTATTTTATTAATATTTTTTATACATTAAATAATTTAATTTATTTATGACATAATGATGATGCAGTAATTACCTAATTAATGAAATATTAAAATAATTGATATTATAAATATCCAAATAAATGTAATTTGAGACTTTTTATAAATTAAACTAATTTTATAGGTTAATATGACATATTAGGGTTGTTTAGATGAATTGTGTTCGAAGTAATAATGTTGTTATGAATTTAGAAAAAACAAAATACAAAATAGTGTCAAAATTGACATAAAAGAGTTTTTAAATAAAATATTATATTATTAATTGATATTCTATTCCTAAAAATATAAGGTTTGGACAAAGAACATATTTAATGATTGTTTTATCAATAATGAACCACTTGGGGTTCTCTTGTAAGTATATAGTAATTTTATTAACCATATAATATAAAAATACAAAGAGACATGGTAAATGTCAAACTATTTAACTAATAGTTAAATCTAAAAGTTAAGGTTAATATAGTGACTCAAACCTGTCTAAAACCTATTGGTTGAGTGGTTTTAGACCCATACCCACCTTATCCTTTAAATAATATACTTTTGAGAAATTTTAAAACGAAAATGATTTTATTATAAAATAATATTTTAAGTTTTTCATAAGGTTCCCCTCACCCCTCTTATAAAAGTGCACTTCCCCTTCTCTCAAATTCACACCTTAAAATCCTTTTGGCTTGGCCAAACCCTGCCCAAATATCCTCTTAACTTTCCTCACTTCATCCTAGAGGCCCTCCTTTGGTCAGAAAGCCAACTTAAGGAGCCCTTTTGATCAAATGAAAAGGAAGAACCCGAAGAGGAGGTAATAATTTCACCACTATCTTTCAAGTTCTTTTCTTCTTCCACTTCTTCTTTATTTGTTATTTCCATTATTAAATAATAACTCTAGTATATTCTATATACTGTGATGTTATTATAAATATGGTACAGCCATATTCATTATTTTATTCATCCTTTAAATGACATTTCATCATATGTGCATACGTACAGATTACCGTCTCCACGTCGTGGTGTAATTGTTATTCAATACATTATTATTTGGATGGGTATAATAATGATGTAAAATTCATGTAAATAATAAAATATAACATGATAATGATTCTGTATATATGATATACCATCTGATTATATATTATTTTAATATTAAAAAGAATGATATTGTCGCTCGTGCGTACGTACGGATTACCGTCTCCACGAACGTGATGAGATTCATTCCCCATCGTATCCATTAAAGACTAAATTTCATTTGATGATTAAAAATAATTTTTAGAGACATGAAATCATTCTTGATATTAATAATATATATCTCATCCATAACAAATATGGCTCACATAACAAAGAATATAAAGGAAAACGAATCAGTTAACACCCGAAATGACGATAATACTAAGATATTATTAACAAATCAATGTTAAAAGATCATATATGATATCATATTAATGTATATTATTCTTGTATAATTAAATAAAAATTATTTCACCATTATACAGAATTTTAACCTACCCTCATCCAAGGAAAAATTACAAAGTAAGGGGTTTCTTATATCACTTTTAATGTCGTGAGATTTCCATTGTTCACCACTTATTTATTGCATGTGGTGTGTGTACTACCCATGATTGTATTTATTGTGTAATATACTTTAATTTATGGATATTTACATCATCATTGTATGATCCTTATTTCATGGTTGTATGTTTCGTAAGTTACCAAATTGTTAAGGGAATTTGATATTTCAATTTCCACTCAAAATGGTTTTAAGGATTTATTTATATGGACATTAAAGACCAATTAGTGTGTCTTTTAAATGATTTCAAGAAAAAGGGGGATATTTCTCTCTAATAGTTTTGATGATTATTTTCATCTATATAAATATCCTTCATTATTCTTGATTGAGGTTAATCTGATACAATACAATCTTCCATATTGTATCGAATGAGTTATGTTTGATTGTGGATGTGTTATTTTTATACCATTTATAGTTTGTGGATAATGTATTGATATTTTGTATGCTTGTTTTAATATGAATGTTTATGTTATGTTTCAAAATTTTCATATGAGGAATTCATTAAACTTAGTAAGTGATGGGTGGAGCCCACTATATCCTCGATGCATCGGTAGGTCTCATGAGACAAACTAGTGTCTTGGCATTAGGCCTTGACAAAATCTTATTTGTAGTCTTTGCACACGGCCTTGACTATGTGGTTATGATAGTCTGGAATTATGCATTCCATCATTATAAAAGTGGCTATTGATATTGCATGTGATTATTCGACTAGTAGAATATCCATGTGAATAATTAAATTGAATTATTTGATTTTATCTTTTCCATATTATGCTGAAGTTCAAGTTTAAAAGGATTTTGTTCTAGTCTTATACACTCCCTTAAATGTTTGTGCTTATTTATGAAAGTTTCCTCTATAATGTTATCCTTACTAAGCATCTAATCTCACCTCTTTCTATGTTTTATTTTTCCCAAGATGCAAAGAAGTTTATTATGACTGACCTCCAGGGATAGTCTATGGGATCTTAGTGTTTTATATAGAAACAATGTTGTTGTAGTTTTCCATTTTATGATGTAATGTACACCTTATGAATGTATCTAGTACTTCCAAGGATACTAAATTAATTGGTCTTTCAAGACTTGATCTTTTATGATCATGCCAATGATACGTAATAATGCACTAACTCTGGGCTTCTGGGGTCAAGGTGTTACATAATTTTCAACCTCAATCGAAGTGTATTCAGTCTCATTGTTGGAACTTAGAATCTTAATTGTTCTTCCAGTTTCATTTTCCAATATTTTTCATAATATTTTTATATATTTAAACACTTCTATCTTAGATAACCTAAACATAACACATCCCATCCTATTTTAGTCATAAAAAAATAGAATGAATTATTTCTAACCATAAATTCCAACAAGAGTGATTGGAAAATATACATCGGTGTGGTCCAGATTCAATAGATTTAATGCTCACTTCTTCTTTGGATGGTAAGTATTTCTCACCATATTTCCCCTAAATCATGAATCTGTAATGAATCATCTTGGATTGAATTGACTCATAACCCATAACACTCCTTCACAAGGCTCGAAGTGCATTCTTGATCACCATGGGCTTGAAATAAGAAACAGGGTAACATAATATAACCAGTGGGAATTGTTTCACCCGTGAATAATAACAACAAATCATTGAAATAAAATTAATAATATATCATGTTTCATCCATGAATTGGACTTCCATTAATATAAAATATGTAGATATATATAAATGAACAATCCAAACATGGAATAAGCATGATAAATAGCTCAAACAAATCACTTTCATGTGTAAAACATCAATTTTATAAATAATAGGAACTAATAAAAATAAGTTGAAATATAAATACATCATGATAACCAAAATATGAATGACCAAAGGTAAAATAAAATTGGAAAAAATTTCTGATGAATCAGTATCCCCAAAATAAAAAAAAACTTGAACCACCATACAATTAACTCCATGTGATCCATGTTCACTCGCCATTTCCCAACATGGCCATCAACAGACTACATGAACGACAACTGATCAGACATCACAACTTGGGAACTTTTAGGAAATAATAATAGCTACATAACCACATGAAGGTGTGTATATATTGTGAGATCTAAACATTCCAAGTAGGATTTCACCGGATTCTATGTAATTCCTTTTCTAAAACATTTCATAATTTCTAGTTTAAACATCATTTAGAAAATAATGTTTTCCAAATAGAATATATACCAAAAACAATCATCATATAGTTCACCATATTATAAACCATAATATAAAACCTTTATAGAAAAACAAGCAAACAATATCCATCATAAAAACCATGATTTTACACCCAAGTGAGTAAATCAATTTTTCCTTAAAAATAACTCTTTAAAAGCCCACTTTTTTTCATCCAAGGGGTGGAGTCCACCATTTGAAAAGGAAAAAATTTTAAAACATGTAAAGGTGGAATTCAAAGTTTATAAAATCCAAACCAAACCCTTTTTTCTTATTTCAAAACATTCCACAAAAACACCCTTTTCAAAATGAGTTGAAAAGTAAATCACATCATAAAATAAAGAATGTGTATAAACAATAGGAACTATTATATCAAGAAGCATAATTTAATATAGAAATAGTTATGGAAATGGTTCCACTAATCCAAGATGATAACAAGGGGATACAATAAAGTATGTGGTGGAAAAATCCCCAAAATAAAATTATCATAAAATGAATATATATCATGGAAAACTTCCGAGTTCTTAATGTGAAATGGTCTTATATATACTCAAGTTGAACCAAATTTTGAATTTTTTTGTGATCCAAAAAGGATATAATCTTTTGGTAAGATTTACTAGTCATATCAGGTCACTACACTTGATTATATCCTATAGTCTAACTAAAAACTTCTCTAGATCATCTTCTATAGTCTAATCGAGAAATCATCTAGGAGATAACCTACACTATGGGTTGTTATGAAATTCTCATAAAATTTAGTGTAGAATAAACTGAATTCCTCACTTAGTTACTCAAGTTCCCATGAAAAAATCAAAGTATATGTGATCAATAAAATAAGAAATATTATTATCACAAGAATAAATAAATAATTATAAAAAATAAACCTCATCTCACCTCCAAAAATCTCTTAAGAAACATCCCCTTTTGTAAATTTTTAAGTATCGCAAATTTTTTTTACTTCGCATCACATAAAATGAAAAAGGATATTTAAGATATAATAGAAAGGAGCTAAAAATGGGTATGAAATTATTATACAAACTCATTTATAGGGTGCCGACTAAGACTTTAAAGACAACTTGGAATTCCATGTTATTTTTCTGATCCATTCAAAATTTAACTGGGATCATCAATTTAAAATAAACAAAACTCTCCTCCCTTGAGAGTTATTTGAAAAACAAAATACTTATTCAATTAAATTAAAATCCTAAAAACATGGTTAAAATTATTTATAAATAAAATCAGGTTCAACACCCTTCAATTATCAATAAATTAATTTTAAAATAGTCTTTAAATAATTTTTACAAACACTTAGCATGCAAAAAATTTAGATCAAAATGAATACTATAAAATTAATTGGAAACCCCTATATGAAAAGTATGAAAAATACATTGAAACATTTTATAAACCCATAATGGTATCACATATAGGAATAAAATGATATTTAAAGAATTTATAAAACCCATGTATTTCATAAATTTTAAAATAAAATAATTTCATATAAATACCTACTTCAATTAAGCAGAAATCACTCACCTTCAATGGTGAAAGAAAAACCATGAAAGTAAATAGTTTCTAAAATACTTAATAAAAAACATATTATTAGAATAAAACAAACCCTATATTCAACCCTCATATTCAATATGGTTCATTTGAGAAAATAAAACTAAGGTAGGGTATAAATGAGACCTAATCGTAAAGAACTCTTATTAAAATCAAAGAGGAGGAAAAAAATACTTAGAGTAAGTAATGATAGTATACTCTATGGATCCTAAAGTTAATAAAAATTAATGATAGGAAATAGGAGTCCAAATAGACTTTAATTCAACAATGGTAGAAATGGAAAATTAAAAAATTAACAAACTGGGTAGACTGCCTCATGATATGGAACTAATAACCATTATGTGACTCCCTTTTCTAGACACCCACCATGGAATGACTCCCCTAGCCACATTATGGTGAACCTCCTCTAGGAATATCCAAAGATATTGAGCCCCAGAACACCACAACATGGAATTCCATATTCATTATGTGAAGATCCTCCCCAGTTTAGCTCCACAATATGGTCTCAACCATGAAACTCCCATTATGGTGTGATTTCAAACCATCATGGTGTGATCCACCCATATCAAAATTTAGAAATGGAAAAAAAATCAGGAAAAAAGTTTCCATACATAAGAGTAATTTTATTTACTCTTGTGTATAGGACTTAGCCCAAATCCAACTATTCTCGATACTCATCACTTCATGATGCCTCTAACTGTGGAGTAACCTCTAACTAAAAATAAAAATCCCAAATAAAAATCCCAAAAAGGAAAAAACCTCACATAAGATCAAAATATTCTGCATTGCCTTAAAAACCTTATGTATCACCACATCATGACTCCCCTTTCCACATCTATTATGAAGTCAAGATTCACCCTATGATACATAATATATATCATACATAAGATATTTCCTTTTCTTAAAAAACCCCATAAAAATATTTATATCATCATCTCATGACATCCCTAGGCCACGATTTTACATGTCACTCACCGTGAAAAAAAATAAACAATGGCATGGAAAAACATTCACTAGAAAATAAAGACACATCATTCCATGATTCCCTTGGATATAAAGTGATCCTTGATCAGCCTTAACTCAAAATGCCCCCATAAAACCCATCATGTTGTGGTGACCATGGGTCATGGTGTGACCGACTATAAACCCAAAAAAAATACCTACACATCACTCATCGTGTTTTCATTACTTTGGGAAACAACATAACCTATAGATATCTAAAACTATAGAATAGTAAAAACAACAAAAAATCTCCAAAAATTGAAAATAATTTACAATTATATTATTTTTACCATAATAGATACATGGGGGGTTTCATAATTATTATCACCATTCCACTTTATTCCCACATAAATTCATTATAAAGAGTGAAAACAAACAAGGAAAATAAACCTCTTTACTTAAGGGTTAAATGGTATGGAAAAAAATCAATTGAGTAAGTAGATAAAATTGTCTATCACATGAAATAGAGTTATATCCATTTTCTCATACTATTTTATTTAAAAAAATGATAATCCCATATTATCACCCCTTAAGTGAGAAAGGAGCATAGAAAAAACCACACAATTCCTCAAAATCCACAGAACATGTCCTCAAACATCCTCAAACATCTCCAAGAATAACCCAAAAAATAATTAAAGAAACATGAATCCAAATGTTCATGGATACCTAAAATAGGTATCCCCTCCATTTAGAATTCATCTAGAATGATACAAAAAAATAAACATTTTTAATTGAACATATATCACTGAAATAATCACATTTCCACATATCAACAAGGGAAAAAATAATTCTCCACACCCACATAAAACAACCCTAGAAACCATATTATAATTATATAAATGAGGTACAACCCAATTTAATACCTCAAATTCCATATATAAGTTCAAACAATCCATCAACATTATATAAAATTGGAGTTTAAAAGACACACCAAAAAATATGCTTCAACATGAAATAACATGGGCTCTAACCTTATGTAATGAAACATAAGGAATATATCATGGGACTTTCACTCATATAACATCAACCCATGATAAACCTAAAAAAGACCCAAACATGTCATAATATCTACTAGAGGTACGAGCCAATTCATAATCTAAATCAGTATATCACTCATCCTAGTTACCCAAGCATGTACCAAAGTATTTCCATGAGAAACTCATCAAAATAAAACTCTAATAACATGGATAAAATCACATATAATCCTCAAGAGGCATAAAAAATAAATGTGGAATGATCATATAGAAAAATAGTATTCACCTCTCCAAATAAGAATAGAAGAAGAACCTTGATAATGTACCAATAAATAATTACCTAAAATTCTCAATTTTCCCTAAACTCATCAAGAATAAATACCAAAATAGATAATCACTCAAATATAATTTACACCTGAGACTTATTCATCTAATAACCCAAATTACTGAATCTATAAAGGTTTACTAAACTAGAAACACACAAGAAAAATATCTCTTATTCTCATGAGAAACAACCATGATCTAATAATATTAACCCTCAATAACATGACTTCCAATTTTAGTCTTATCTGGATGAGATTGGTTCAATTCTACAATTATAGACCTTTTAACCATTTCCTTTTATCATGTTGGGCCAAATTTAAACACAATAGATCTAAGATCTAAATAGAGATCACTCTCAAGGAATAAAGCTTTTAAAATTCCATTAGAAACTAGATCAGGAGAAAATAATACTATGTCTAAAAAATGATTGAAATATTATTCCAAAAAAATAGTACAATAATCCTTACCATTGATGTTTCATGAGTTTTAAGAGAGTTAAAATCTCCCTCAATCCTATTCAACCACTCCATTACCTCAAGCAGGACTTTATCACCACATAAATAGGGATAGTGATTTAGGTTATTCAAGAGCATAAAAGGTTACATCACTACCACTCTATTCTGAGTTTGGTTAGGGACAATATCCGGAAGATTCACACCTAGAGCGCCAGACGAATCACCCTGAGGGTCATCTTTAGGGACCATATTTTTATGTTCCATAAATACCTTTCTATGAGGAATACTCTAGATAACACAATACATATATTGAATCAATTCATGAATTTTAATCTAAAATAAAACTCTCCTAATTAAAACCAAGGGAAAAAACAAAAAAACACAATTCTATAAGGAAATTATATTTTAAAAATTCCTTTTTAAACCACAACCATTTCAAGAAGATCCTAGAAACTCATTTCACAAAAGAAATACCCACTTTCAAAAAATCCCACTTCATTTTTAAAACTGAATAAAACCCATTTCAAAACTTTAACAAGAGTTAAAATACCAAATTCCCTACTAGGGAATTCAAAATATATATATAAATAATCCACTTTCATTTTAAAACATTTACAAATTCCATAATGAAATAAACCACTTTAAAAACACCAAATGGAAAAAAAATCCTTATTATAAATAAACCATAACATAGATTACAAAAATAAATTTCATAGAATACTATTTTAATGAAAATATCCAATTATAACATTGGAATAAACAATAACATAATAATTAAGATCAAATAAAATCCACTCCAAAAACATCACAAAACCCACATTGATCCATGTCCAATAAATTAAAACTAATTTAGGAGAAATTTAAAATAAAAATAGAATTATAAAATAAATTTAGGATAGATTCATAGATTTTCATGGTTTGGATGATCATTTTTTGACCATGTTACAGCCTTGGAGAAGTTTTTATATCTATGTGAATGGTAAATTTATGGTTTTATAGACTGTATGATCTAATTTTGTAACTATGTTTCCTTTCTACTTTCACCCTAAAAATTATTAAAACAACAAAATTATCTAATATAACCCAATGGGGATCAAAGTACCATCCAAATAATCAAATCTTGAATCAAAAATTAAATGCTAAAATCCCATCTACACATGGAAAATTAAGTTTCATTACAAAAGGTGGTGATCAAGAACCTACTCAGGACCTACATCCTAAGTTTTGATAGACCTATCTCTATACTACCATGATACACCTAAATAAAAAGAAGGAACTATGATACCATTTTGTAATAATTTTTTTGGTCTGAACTAAATCATTACTCATACCACTCCCTCATAAGGCTTGTAGCACATTCCTCATTACCATGGGTTGGAAACAAGCACTAGGGTATCACAGTATAACCAGTGGGAACAATTCACCCCAGGATAAAAATAATAAAGTAGTAGAATCCAAATAATAATATTTCATGGTGATTCAATAAATTGTACTTACATGCATATAAAATAAGTGTATATAAATAAATAAACAATTCAAACATGAAATAAGCATGATAAATAGCTAAACCAACTAACTTTCATGTATAAAATATCAACTATATACATAACAGGAATTGGTTCAAGGAATTAAAAATATAAATACATCACAATAACCAAAATAATAAATACCAAATTTAAGATAAAATAGGACAAAATATATAATACATCAACATACATGAAATAAAATAAAACCCAAACCATCATGAAATCAACTCCATGTGATACATGATCACTCACCACATCCCAACACGTTCATCAATGTACTATATGAATAACAACTAATCAGAGATCATAACCTGGGAAGCTATATGAAAACATAAGAGATACATACACACATATAGGTGTGCATAAAGTATGTGATCTAAATATTACTAGTATGATTTCACCAAAGTGAATATGTAGTTCCTTTTGAAAAAAAATTCATAAATTCTTGTTTGAACATCATTTAGAAAATAAGTTTTTATGAATGGAAAGTATACCCAAAATAAGTAACATAAATTCCATAATTTTCTAAACAATGAGGTAAAATAATTTTGAAAAAAACAAACACAATGAATCTTTCAAACCATAATTTTACACCCATGTGAATAAATTAAACTTTTTTTTAAAATAAATCTTTCAACCCCCTATCAACCAAGTGGTGGAATACACCATTTGGAAAGGAAAAAATTTTAAGACATGTAAAGGGTTGAATTATGTAACGAATCTATTTTTTAATTGTGAAATTTTAGAATATTTTTTTAAGAAATAGAGCTAAGAATTGAGTCAGCACCGGATTCTGAGGCTTGGGGAGCCTAAAAATTGATATAATGAAAATATTTAATATATTATATCAAGTGCATGTATTTTTTATGAAATAATAGAATAAATCCCAAATTTATTCTTGAATGAGAAATCTGATGCTTCCATTAAATTCAAAATGAGGGTTTTACCCTTGGTGTGAGATAATATTTGTTAGCTTTGGGTGGTTCGTTTAAATTCAATTGTGAGCGAAAATAATAAAATAAATTGATTTGTTTATTTGTTTGTTATTTTATTATAATGACCAAATACCCTTCAATAAAATCCTAGTTATATCCAAACCCAAGGGTTATCCATATAACCTTATAATTCTTGATAGGTTCGTGGAGGAGAGTTTGGTAGACAACAATGGGATCAAGGATCGAAGATCGATTTTCCAAGGATATGTATTCACCAAAGGAGTTCATGGATCTCACCAATGAAAAAAATAGAACCATTATTCATCATTGATCAATCCAAAATTGAGGTAGGACATTTTTAATGTTAGATTTAATCCTTTTTTGGTCACCTTTTGTCGAACATGAATCAATCATTCTAACAAATTCATTCACAAGTCGATTGTTGAATTGTGGGTAAGGATTTATCATTATAGAATTAGGAATTGATATTCTTTGATAATACTTGTTTATTTGTTATTCATTGATAATTATCATGAAAATGGATTAAGTCCAACCTGAAAAATGGTTTAGGTTTTTTTCTCATGTTTGTGTTTTATCTATTCTTATCTTTGTTCATTGCACATTAATCGTTAGCATTTCCTTTTTCCAGTGGTTCAACAAATACCCCATAAGTGATCATTTCCCAATAACTATTTTGAATAATGGATTGTTACCGTGGGTTAGATTTTAGGATCTATGTAATGATTATAGTGTGTAACGATGATAGAAGATCATGACTATATTAGGAGTTCCAGTTTCATAGGTTTTGGTGTTTAGGTGATGTGGCATGAAAAAGGATGTTTATCAAGAAAAAAGGGTGTCTAGAATATATCCACTAGAAATGATCGGGCTACTGTCAACCAAGATTTTTGTTCTATAGTGAGATTCATTTTTGTTTCATAGGCAGTAGTGGCGCAGAGTGAAGATGTGTTAAAGTTTTGGGATTCTGGAAAATATAAACATACATGACATGTAATCTGAAGAACATATGCCATGTATTCCCTATAACTATAGTGTCTAAGGTTTCATGAGAATTCAATATCACACACCATGTGAAACTGACCACATGTTGTGTGACCCATAATTGGAAACTCATTGTGTACAAATGGGGTGCATGGATATGAGCACGGAAAAATTACACGGGAAGAACAAAAGTGCATGGGCATGACCATGTACTAAGAAACGGCTAGGGTACTCATACATAGCTAGGTATTCAGGCACAGCTAGGTACACATGCACAACTAGGTACATGGGCACAACTAGTGTACACAAGAACAACCAGAGTACACAACCATAAACTATTGAACACAGTAATGGACACAGGTAGGTCCAAACTTAGAGGGACACATTGTGTACTCCTAGTACACACTGTTTAATTTTACTATGGTAGGTTGAGGAACTCATTATATTTAATATATACTTGTATCTATAGGGAATGTTCCCTTAGTCCATCCCTATGGGGGTATAGTAAGGCATCTCATCCTAAGAATAGGATGTTATACCCTCTACAGGATTAGTGTTGGATGGAGTTTAGGAATCTCTCCATGTGGCCTGGGGTGTGATCATCTATTGTTTCCTCTTCCTTATATAGGGTTAGGGATTACATGACCAATGTACCTAAGCATTTAATCCCATGCCTAGTGGGTTATTACAGATAGGGTAATTTATACCTCATATGATCTTGACAATATCCCTATCTATGTATTGATATCTTTATATTTCCAAAAAGTACTTATTCATTATGAGACCTAATGAGCATGACCTCTTAGATGAGCATCATCTATGTTATCATACTCAAGGACTGAGTTATCCTGGATGAGTGTTACCTTGAATCCTC
The DNA here is from genome assembly GCA_963277665.1 of Viscum album. Taxonomy (NCBI): domain Eukaryota; kingdom Viridiplantae; phylum Streptophyta; class Magnoliopsida; order Santalales; family Viscaceae; genus Viscum; species Viscum album. Next base: position 305,773,368 of record OY728158.1, read on the forward strand.
AAGAAAAATACTAGGATGTAAGTATGGTTGTGGATTTACCATGAGAATTAGTGTCTATTTTGAGTATATATAGGTTATTTTATTATTTTTATGTCTCATATTTTGATTGAAATATCTTCATGATGTGAAAATTACATTTATATCTCTTGATTATTTGTGTTTGGTTATTTTTAGGTTCTCTACTAGGTATGTATATACTCACCCATATATGATCTCTACCCATACATGTCGTGTCTTATGTAGATTAATGGACTTTAGATAGAATCCTAGGTGGACCATGAGAAGGTGTAGCATAGTTAAGCTAGATAATCCATAGCTAGTGTTGCATTTGAGATTCCCCTTATTCTTGGTAGGTTGGACTCTTTTCCAGTTTTGGTGGGATTGTTTCTGGCCCTTTATTCTTTCTAATACTTTCATCATACTTTAATTATGGGATATATATGTATGCATGAATTTTTTGTATCAGTCGTATTTTATCTTTCATCATGGTGTTGGTGGTTGGAGATGTGTGTGTGTGTGTGTATAGGTACCTTAGTATAAGGCTTCACATGTGTGTGAATTCATACTCAACACTTATCATTAGCCCCTAGCCTATTGGAGGTGTTCTTGGGGTGTCACACTAGGATTATCACCAGGAAGGTGAGCCATGGTGGGTTGGGTAGTTATAGAGTGGTATTAGAGATGGTTTTTTATTAGGAATGGAGTTTGGAGATTGTTAAGTTATGAGGTTTGGTTTGGTAACTAGGGAAACAATGTTAAAGTGTCTCAAGTTTGTCTCTCAGGCCAGGGACTCTAGTGTTGGTGTGGAAGTTGATGTATCTATTGACCAAGAATCTAATAACCAACTTGTTGACTCGGTATATATAGGAACTGGTTTCAGGAAAAACATTGGTACATACATCATATAAAAATGGGTTGTGGTTTCCATGTCCTTCTTGAGTCAGATCCCTAGATATACTCTTTTGGTTGTGGTATATCTTGAATTTTCAAGATGCCTCCATGATGAAATCTAGCTAGGATTCTATAGAAAGATCGTAAAGATGATAATCCTAGTGATGAGGCTTTAGTAAAGGGACCTATTCAAAAGTTGGTACCTCTAGGTGGTTTATCAACCTTACCTCTACCCATTGAGTAGCAGGTTATACTGAAAGTACCAGAAAATGTTGTGCATAGGATAATCATACTCCATGAGCTTCATAAGAAATGATCCATAAGGTTTTTGGGTGAGACAGACCCCCAGGTAGCTAAGTATTGCCTTGTGGCAGTTACGTGAGTACCAGAAAATGTTGTGCATAGGATAATCATACTCCATGAGCTTCATAAGAAATGATCCATAAGGTTTTTGGGTGATACAGACCCCCAGGTAGCTAAGTATTGCCTTGTGGCAGTTACGTGAGTTTTCCACCATGTTATGACACCTATCGATTAGATGGTGGTCTTAGTGGAGAGTCTTCTACATGGATTCATAAGGATATGGTAGAGTCTAGTGAATTAAATGCATGATGAGGTATATCATTCTTAGATATAGTTTGAGTTTCTCTTTATAGATGATTTCTATCCATCCATGCTATGAGTAGTGCACATCCATGAGCATTTAAAGATTCACTAGAGCAGCATGATAGTGGAAAAGTATTCATCAAGGTTCACCAACCTCGCATGATAATCCATGGATATGATTTGATATGTGTTATTTCAATCTTGTACCTTCATGTATCTCTTTTCATTAGTACTTATGTTGGGGTTTTTGAGAAATCCTTAGTGGTGAAGAGCTTCTTGGCGGAGTAGTGACCAACAGTTGGTGATAATAGAGGGCACCCTAGAGATGAGAATTTAGAAAATGGTAGTCAATAGTAAACTTAGGGATCTATAATTATGATGTATTTATGGATATGGTCTCAGTATGGAGGGTATATAGTTTAGGGATCTCAAAAAAAATCCAATTAGTTGAGGGATAGGTGATGTTTCTCCTGTGATGGGTGGAGAAAATTTTCATTGGATTTTCCGACCCACTATGTAGCTAATAGGGAGACATTCAATAGAACACATAGTCATATAAAATAGCTATATCATGGAGTTATATTAGGTGGTGGACATGGAAGACTATCTAGGAGAGTAGAAATAGGAGGCTGATGATTTGATTTGTTTCCACCACCACCCCTAGGTGGTCGATTCTAATCTCAGGGAGCTGGTGGTCAGTGATGAACACAACTGCAGGTAGTTAAGGACAATAAACTAGAGGCTCTAGGGATAATTAGTGGTAGGATTTGTGTCTTCTAAACTTTAACCATAGCATCTATAGATATAATAGAAAGCCACTCTTTTCTTACCACATCCTATGTTCATGATCTAGAAATTCCATTTAAGTTTTTGACTTGACCCTTGTTCTTAGAGACTCCCACCACAGTGGATTCAATGATCAAACACTTCTACTAATAGTGTGACTTGATCCTTGGAGAATAGATCCTTCAATGTTATATTTTCATATAATTGATTAATCCTTATAAAATTATACTAGGAAGGATAGATAGATCATGCATATATTTACTGTTTTAGGTGAAGGATGTAGTGTCTCCATAATGATGAGATGAGGTTTTTCTTTATAGGTGAGAAGGAAACCCTGGAAGAATAGGATGGGCACATACATAGGAGTATATGACCAATTACTCACCATTTTTATAGTATTACCCTTGAAATAGTAGATTTTATGAGTTTCCAGTTTCCTAAAGTGGTGGTGGGGTTTTAGGACGTCTTCCCTGAGAAAGTTCCAGGTTTACCTCCCCACTGAGATATTGAATTCTGCACATAACTTCACCAGGGGACTACCCTTATATCCATGCCATAATATTGGATGGCTCCCATATATCTTAGATAGGTAAAGTTGTAGTTGAGGGATCTACATAGAAAGGACTTTTTCAGACCTAATGTGTCACCCTGGGTAGCCCTAGTTTTTCTCACCAAGAATATAGATGGGAGATTGAGGTTATGTATGTATTACCATCACTTTAACCAAGTGATTATCAAGAATAATTATCCACTACTAAGACTCAATAACCACGTTGACTAGTTGAAAGGTTCAAGGTGTTCTCTAAGATTAACCATATGTCACGCTATCACAAGCTCCAATTTCGGGATGAGGACATACAAAATATAGAATTTCAATATTGATGTAGTCACTATGAGTAATTGGTGATGCCATTCATCATTAAGAATGAATTGAAAGTTTTCATGGAACTCATGAACTAAATATTATATCCCTTCCTAGACCAGTTCATGGTAGTCTTAATCTATTATATCCTAGTGTATTTAGCATCATATGATGAACACGCAAGACATTTGAGGATGATTCTGGACCTAATTTGAGGGAAATAACTTTATAGGAAGCTATAAATGTGTTATTTTTGGATTATAGAGGTTCAATTCCTAAGAAATTTCATCTTAGAAGTGGGAGTAGTAGTGGGTCCATTCAACTTTGTGGCGGTGCTAGCTTGGGAGGCACTTAAGAGCATGGCTGGGGTTTATAGATTCTTTAGGTGGGAAACATACTATCAAAGGTTTATACCCCATTTATAATGGTATCATCACCCTTGACTATTTTTACTTATAATGGGAAAAATTTTATTTGGAATGAGAGGTTCCAACATTATTTTTAAAAGATGGGCAGAGGTTGATGAGTGCCCCCATCTTGAAACTGATAGAGGAAGGTGTTGCGTATGTGGTGTTCTGTGATTCCTTGAAAATGTGGTTTGGATGTGTTTCCATATAGATTAATGTGGTGATAGCCTATGGGTCCTGACATAGGTGACCCCATGAGAATAACTACATGACCCATGATCTAGAGATAGAAGCAGTGGTAGTTACCCTGAATATATGGTGGCACTACCTTATGGTTGAGAATTTTATCACCAATTATGACCATAAGTGTCTTAATTGTATATTTTTGTAGAATTATCTTAACATGAGATAGATTTGGTGGCTAGAGTTCCTTGAGGAATTTGAATTTTATATATTCTATACTCCCAATAAGGGGAATGTGGTTTCCGATGCTCTTAGTAGAAGATATTGTTTGTAGTTTTTTAGTGAGGAATCTATGTAATTGGACACATTGAAATTGTACTTAGTGGATGAGGATGGTTAATCTTACATCCAATTGATGGTTATTACCCCTATAATTCTACATCAGGATAGGGAGTCTCATCTTTGAGATACTGACTGTGAGACCTTGTGTGTTCAAATATCCACCGAATGTTCTCCTAATGGATTCTTTAAAGGTGGGGAACATGTCATCCTTTTCATAGGGTGGATGATGGTACCGGTGATGTTGGGAGAGGAGGTACTGATGGAGTTTCATGCATCCCCCTTGGTGGTTTATCTAGGAGTGAAAAGGATATACCAGAACCTTCAGCGTTAGTTCTAGTGGCCGGGAATGAAGAAGTGTATAGCTGAGTTTTCTTCTCGATGTCTGAATTTTCAGAAAGTAAAGGATGAGCACCAAGTTTCCATAGATTTTGATCAACCCCTTGAGGTTCTAGAGTGTATGTGGTATGGTAAATATATATAATTCATGATGTGGATTCCATGATCATCTATAGGATATGATTTTATTTGGGTGATCATAGACCAATTCACCAAGTCATCATACTTCCTATCTATCTGAGAGAATATTTTAATAGAGATATTGGTATGCCTTTGCATATAAAAGATATTATGGGTTCATGGAGTTCTCTTTATAGTCATTTCATACTATGATGATTGATTCATGTCATGATTATGAATAGGATTATAGGAGGACTTTGGGAATTAGTTGTGTTTGAGCATAGCATTTCACCCCCAGACCGATGGCTAGACTAAGTTGACCATTTAGGTTCTACAGACATGCTACAAGATTTCGTGTTAGACTATCCATAGTTGGGAGGATCACCCACCATTGGTAGGATTTTGTATATAATAATAGTTACCACTACACCATTAGTATGACACCATTCGAGGAATTTTATGGGAGACCTTTCAGGTCACCACTATGTTGGAATAGTCTAGGGGAGTCTACACTTATGGGAAATGAGTTAGTTTTAGTGATGAATGAGAAGGTTTAGATCATTTATAAGTGTATGACGACTTCCTAGAGCCATTATAAGTCTTTTACAGACTTGTAAAGGAGGCCTTTAGATTTCTAAGAGGGAGATCATTTGTTCTTGAAGGTATCACCTTGATGAGGATTGTAGATTTTTGTTAGGGAAACAAGTTATCTATGAGGTTCATTGGATCTTTCTAGATACTATGTAGGCTTGGTGAGGTCGTGTACCACTTGGCCTTACCATCGCTATTATCTTGGGTACACAATGTCTTCCACATGTCACAGCTAATGAAGTATGTGCATTACCCATCACATGTTATCAACTTAGTATAGTTGCACATCAAGGATGGAGCTACCTTCATGGAGTACCTATTAGATATTGAGGATTGGTAGGGTAAGATCCTATGTGGGTGAGAAATTCCCTTGGTGCATGTCTGATGGTAGCATATTAATTTGCATGAGAGAACCTGGGAGTAGGAGAACCAGATGTGATCTCAATACCCTCATTTTTTTATTAGGATTTTTACTTTTTTGGATGAAATTCCTTGAGGTGGAAAGAATTTAATGACTCTATTTTTTTCAATTTTGAAACATTAAAATATTTTATGGAATATTTTTAGATCTAGGAATTGAGTCAATGTGGGATTCTGGGGCCCGGGGAGGCTCGGTATTGATATAACAAAAATATTAAACATATTATATCATGATAGTATGGTTTTTATAAAATACTATAATAACTCCCAAATAGAGTCTTAGATGAGAAATATGAGACAACCAATAAATTTGGAATGCAGGTTTTACCCTAGGTAGGACATAATATTTGTTGGCATCAGGTGATTCATTTAAGTGCAGTTGCTGACACAAATAATAAAATAAATTTGTTTATTTGTTTGTCTTTTATTTAATTTTTATAAACTAATATCCTTCTATAAAATCCCAGTTATAGACAATCCATAGGGTTAGCTACATAACCCTAGTTTTCTTGAGAGGGAATAGAGGAGATCATAGCAGAAGACAACGGGATTGAGGATTGGAAATCGATTTAAAAAGGAGTTATCTTCACTAAAGGAGTTCGTGTATCTCACCAACAACAATGACATAAAACCATTATTCATCAGTGATTGATCTGAAATTTAATTAGGATGTTTTTTATGTTATATTTTATCCTCATTTTATTATCTTATGTCTAACATGAATCATTATTTATAATGAATTGATTCATAGGTTGATTGTTGAATTTAAGGTATATATTTATCTTCCTAGAATTATGAATTGATATTGTTTTTTAATACTTGATTATTTCTTCTTTGTTCTTCATTCTCACGGTAATGAATTAAGGCATACCTGAACAATGGTCAAGGTTTGTTCCTCATGGCTGTATTTTGTGAATTTATCTCATAATTCTTCATACATTCATCATTGAAATTTCCTTTCGCCAGTAGTTTTAAAAATACCTAGTATACGATCATTATGTAATCTCTCTTTGGAACAACGGATCATTACTATAGGTCCAGGTTTGGGATCAAAGGCACAATTGTAGTGTGTAGAGATGATGGAGGAGTGGGATTGAATTGGGAGTTCTTATGGGTTTTGGAATTCTAGTTATTCCGCATGATGGAATATATTTCTCTAGTAAAATGGGGGATGAAATATAGCCACTGGAAATGATCAAGCTTTATAAAACCAATATTTGAGTTCTACAGTGAGATTTGTGGCTAGAGAATAGGTATCAGTGGTGTAGAGAGAAGACACGTGACTTTTTTGGGATTCTGGAAAATCTAAACGTACACAACATATAGTATGAAGAACACACATTGTGTAGTCCCCTATATTTGGTAGCAAGGGTTTCATGAGAATTAAATATCACACATCATGTGGTAATAACCACATGTCATGTGACCCATAACTGTTGACCTGGTGTGTGCCTCTAGGGTACACGAGAACGAACATGGGAATAGCTAGAGTACATTGGGCATGGAAATGTACTCATACATATCTAGGGTACTCAGACATGGTTAGGTATACGGGCATGGCCAAGTACACAGGCACGGATTGTATACATAGGGATGGCCATAGTACATGGGCATGGGATGTCGAACACGGGAATGAACACGAGTGGGTATAAACTTATAGGGACATGTTGTGTGCTCCCATTACATGTTGTATACTTTTACCAAGGTAGTTTTAGGACCTCATTCTCTTTAATATAGACTAGTATCTATAGGGTGTGTTCCCTTGGTACATCCTTGTGGGGGTATAGTGAGGCATTGCATCCTAAGCATAGGATGTGATACCCTCTATGGGATTAGTCTCAAATAGAGTTTAGGAATACCTTTGTGTGGGATGCAGTTTGATCATCTATCATTTATTATTACCTAGATAAGTACAAGGATCATGTGACCAACATACCTGGTTATTTGATTCCCTTTCTAGCGGGTTATTTTGGATAGGGTTGGGTATACCGAATAGGCCCTAGGAGTGATCCCCCATCTATGTATTGTGATATGTATAGTTCTAGTGGGTACTATTTAATTGTGATTATTGGAGATAACAACCTCTCATATGAGCATCATTAGTGTCATCAGACTCAATAAGTGAGTTCTCCTAGGTGAGTGTTACCTTGAATCCCAGAGAAAAATATTAGGCAGGTAGTATGGTTATAGATTTACCATGAGACTTGGTCTCTATATTGAGTATATATGGTTTATTTTATTATTTTTATGTCTCATATTTTGATTGAGATATCTTCATGATGATGACCTGAACTTTATCTCTCTTAATGATTTTTGTTTGGTGATTTTAGGGTGTCCTACTAGGTATGTATATACTCACCCCTACATGGGCTCTACCTGCACATCTTGTGTCTTAGGAAGAACATGGGACTTTTGATGGAGTCATAGGTGGACTAGGAGCTAGTGGAGTATAGTTATTCTAGATAACTGAAAATTCATTTTTTATTGGATTTTCAAATTTTTCTTTTAAGGATGTACAGAAACCAGAAAAAAATAGAGCCCAATGACACATTTCAAATTTCAAAAAAAAAATACAAAACCCGATGAGATCAAGATCTAAACCACCCATGTCATCATCAAGAGTACCACTGTTTTCATTGCTGGTCAACATCATCACAAGTACTAATTTTTTCATCAACATCCATTACCACATCGTCATCAACATCCTACCACAACACAATATATTGGAGACCAACATAGACCGTCAGTGCCATCGAAAACATCGCACCATGGCGTTGTACCCCATCGAGCCAGTAATAACCAAATCACCAAATCTAAAATCAAGCAAGAACGCCTTATTGAAAAGAATAATTCATAGACACACTATCTTAGAGAATAAAAATACAAACCATCTTTGAAAACATAAGGAAAAAACAGAAAAACATAAATCAGTGTCAAAGATCTTTGTCTAGCATGATGGAGGCCACCCAACCACACTTCCCAAAATATGGGTGTTACCACCACTCTGACTCCAACCAGGAGAGTAGAAGAAGAACATTCAGTTAGAGCAGTGGTTGAGAAGTTGACAGCTCCAAACAGTGGAAAAAATGAGGATAAAACCTAGGAACAAACCAACCAGAGGCAAGTGACCCAATAACACCATGAGATCTGAGTATAGTTATGCTAGATGGACTGTGGTTGGGGTTTCATTTGAGAATCCCCTCTTTCTTAGCAGGTTGGACTCTTTTCCAAATTGTATGGGCTTATATTTTGACCTTTATGATTTACCATACTTTTTAATACTCTAATTGTGGAATATAGAAGCATGCATGAATTTTTGGAATTGGTTTTATTTTATCATTCAGGATGGTGTTATTGGTTTGATATGTGTTTTTGTATATGGGTATCTTAGGATAAGGCCTCCCATATGTTTGATATGCATACTCGATGCTTGTCTCCATCCCCTGTCCTATTGGAGGTATGCATAGGGTGTCACACTTGGATTATCATTATCTAGAAAGGCCCCAATGGGTCAAGTTGTTATGAAATCCAAACCAAACGATTTTTACTTATTTTAAAACTTTATATAAAAACACCCTTTTCAAAATGGTTAAGAAATTAAATCATGTCATAAAGTAAATAATGAATACAAAAAATAGAAACCATTATATAAATAATCATAATATAACTGAGAAATGATAATGTAAATGGTGCCACTAATACAAGATGATAAAAATTTGATAAAATAAATTATACAGCTCAGAATACTCTATATACAGTTATCAAAAAATGAATATATTTCATGGGAAACTCTCTAGGTCCTAACATGAGATGTTTTTATACATACTCTAGTGTAACTAACTATCAACTTATATTATGATCCCAAAAAGGTAAAATCTTTAGATAATATCCTATATTATTAATAGGGTCCTATTCTAAGTTATCTCCCATAATTTAACCAAACACTTCTCCATATTAACTCCCACAATCAAATCGGACACTCCCCTAGCAAGGACAGAACCTACACTAGGGGTTGCTAGGAAATTATCAATGAAGTTAGTATAGAATAAACTAAATCCCTCACCTAGTTACCTAGGTTCCCATGAAAAATTAAACACATTGGTGAGAAATAAAAAAGTCATATTATCATCACAAGAATCAATAAATAAGTATAAATAATAAATCTTATCTCACTTCCAACACTATCGCAAGAAACAACCCCTTTTTACAAATGAATAAGTATAAAAAACAATTTTACTTGACATACTATAAAGGGGAAAAGTATATAAAATACATAATAGTAAGGGGATCATAATAAGGGTGTATATTCATCAAACAAACTCATTTATAAGGTTCCAACCAGACCTTTAAAACCATCTTGGGATGATAAGTTATTTTTTCATCCTTTGAAAATTCATCTAGGATTATCACTTTAAAATAAAAAAACTCTCCTCCGATAGAAATCATTTGAAAAATAAAACACTTATTAAATTTAAATAAACTTCTTAAAACATGGGTTATATTCTTTAGAATTTAAAATAGTTCCATTACCCTTAATATATCATCAAATCTATTTAAAAATATTCATTCATGAATTTTCACAAACACTTCTCATACAAACAATTTTTCTCAAAAATATACTATAAAATTCATTGGAAAACCCTCCATGCCAAGTATGAAAAATACTTTGAAATGTTTGATAAACCCATCATTATATCTTATATATGCATAAATTAATATTAAAATAATTTATAAAACCCAATCATTTCATGACTTATAAAATAAAATAATTGCATAAAAATTCATAGCTCAATCAAGTGGAAACCACTAACCTTTAATGGTAAAACCCAAAACATATAGGATTACAAACTCAAAAATCCCTACACAACTAAATCCACATGACCAAACCAAAACAAACCCTATTTTTTACCATTGAAGTTTGTTAGGGTTAATTATAGAAAAGAAAATTGAGGAGGAATGAAAGTAAAAGGAAGAGTATAAGATAAAATGAGACTTCATCTTGAAAAAACTCTACTTGAAGTCAAATAGTAGGCTAAAAATCCATAGTGTAAGGAAGGAGAGTCTTACTTATTGATCCTTGGTTCAATACAAATAAATTATAGTAAAGATAAGGAAAATTTGACTTTAAGTATATAGGGGTAGAAAGGGAAAATTAAAAAATTAAATCTAGGTAGATTGCCTCACCGTAACATCTCATTACTATCTTTCAGGTACTTATAACCCCATTTTTTATCTTCCTTAGTTTAAATATTATTTAGGGTTGTTTTTTAAGAATTTTTGAAAATTTTGGAATTTTTTGGGATGGTTCGTGGTTGGAACATGGTTAGGGAAAATCATGTGGGTTGGACCAGGAAAATGTGTGCCTTATTATGAAGTTCTAGAGAGGTGCATGGTTAGTTCAAATAGTGCAGAATGCCCCTCAAACTATGCGTCTTGGGATAGTTAGGATTTCATGATTTTAAAACCATGTATCCAAATTTTTCACCCTTATTTAGTGTCCCAGGAGGTATTACACAGTTGGTGCAAGGCTTTTCTAACCAAGTAGAAAAACCATTGAACTCTCTCTAGAAGCCCAATAAGGGTACATGGTTAGGTGCATAATTTTTTAACTATACAACCTAACCTTGGAAACTATGTGATGATATTTTTAATCTACAAAAAAAATTAAATTCTTGACCCCCACCCCCCATTAATTCTAATATCCTCCTAATCTAACCTAATTTGACCCTTTGGATTTTGGAGGCTCTCTAGAGAGGATTTTGGCTCCTCTAACCCATTTCTTCTCAGATTGAAGTGTCGTAGGGTATGATTTGTCCCTCTCCGGTATTTTTAAATCTATTTGGTTGGGAATACTCCTTTATTATTATCTCACCTTATTTTATAGCAGTAAATACTATGGTTTTTGATGGATTTAAACCTTGATTTAATGGATTGTGAATCTAGGGAATCCTATTTGATCTTCCTCACCTTTGACTCTCTATTAGTGGTTCCTGCTTCTGGTGATTGCTTGATTATGTTAATAAAGGTAGTTGGTTTCATAATTATTTTTCTTACACTTTAAACCTTTATTTATTTATTTATTTGAAAATTATTTTGAATTATTTTCCTTGAATTGAGTAGATTTTATATTTGGTTTTGAAGAGGCATAGAATTGTGAAATAAAAACATTTTTCAAAAGCTTTGAAAATATTGAGTGGATCTTGGGAAAAGATGGCTTGAAATGAAGATTTTATTTATGAAATTTTTTAATTTTGATTCTTTAGAAAAATTGATTTAAATGAAAGATGATTTTTAAAGGAATTAATTTGATGAAAACCTGTGATTTTTTTTAATTGAAATGGAATGTTGAAACTTTAATTGGGAATTTGAACTATGAATGATGAAATGAATTTAAAAGACCAAGATTGATTGATTTATTGATATAAATCACATGTGATCTTGAGTAGTTATTGGGTTATTAGTATAATAACACTAGTAATATGAGCCCCTATAAATGGATTGATGATGAAAACTCTAACTAAAACATGTTTGGCATGATTTTTCCCCAATGGGGTGTTGATAGATTCTATCCCGATAGCCTGAGCCTTAGGTGCGTGTGTATACATTAAGACATGATTGATTGGCTAAGTAGTGAGAGTATCCTAGATCCAATAACTAATAAAACTTAGGGAAAATGGACATAGTTCTTGGTTTTGATTTAATTATTACATTATAGTGTTTATTGGGATGTTTTTATTCACACCCTTTTGTTTTATGAAAATTTTCATTTAAGCTTGATTTTGATACACTTGTCACCTATTTGACCTGAAATATTATTTGAATAAAAATGTGTAAACAATTCTACATGCCTCTTATTTTTTAAATTGAAGCATACATGGTTTATTTTTTATTGAATTTATTATGTAACATTTGGTTAAATCCAACTATGCGATTTTTTCTCACACCCTACCTTTTCCATAGAGAATTTTTAGATTATGTTATGAGATGTCCAAGAAATAGGGAAATAAACACTTGGAGGTGGTTAGTGTACTTAACTAGATGGACCTTGGGTGATAGCAATGACCATTGGAGCTGTGATCTACTCATTAAATAGAGAATATAGAATTTTTCTTGAGGGATATCATGTCATTTTATTGGATGATGTATCATTGATATTTATCTATTTTGTTGTGGTTTTATTTTATCATTTAGGATTGTTGAAATACTGATAGTTCAATGATTTATCTTCCATTTTCCTATATTATTTGTTTTATCTTGTATAGAAATCATTCACATTTGATAGTTTATGATGTTCATGGAATGTATCCATCTTGTGGGAATCATTAATTCCCTTAGGGATTTGTTAATTCTAGATTGGGTACTGGTGTACCAAGTTATTTGGGTTGGTTCATGAAAAAATGGTATCAAAAGAGGTTTATTGTCTTTACTTGATGTTGGTATACAGTCCAGGATGTCCTGGTAGATAGGTGGTAGGATTTTTATGACTTAAGGGGTAGTTTACAAGTGATCACTTGTCCATATATCTGTATAGAGATCCTTTATTAGACATGGGTGTTTGGTAAAAGTGAATTCAAGGAATATTTTGATTTGATCCTAGTATTTTACCAAACTTGATCAGAGTATTTTAAAATCCCAAAAAAATGAATTCTATCTTATGGATTTTATATTCCTATATCTCTTTATTAATTTTATTATCTGAGTAACTTTATTGATGTTTTCATGTTTCATGTTGATATTGTATAGTACCATGCCCCCAAGAAGATGTTTGAATAGACCTCAAGAGGGAGTTAGAAATGAATGACATCAAGTGAGCCCTCTATTTGATCAGAAACTCATTATGATATTGGTGTGTATGGTTTAAGATCTGGGATAGGTAGTCGGACATATTCTCGTTCAAGATCTATTAGTGGAATCTCATAGGTATGAAACTAGAGATCATGCTAGGAGATTCTTCAGTAAAATCAATATATTTTAAAGTCTTGAATGATCCTAAAGAGGTAGAGTATTTGTTGAAAAAAATTTATCTACTTTTTAAGTTCTTGGAAATTACAGATTCGATAAGTGTGAAATGTGATACCTTCAATATTGAAGGTCCTAGTAGGTGGTAGTGAGATTCAATGGTCATGGTGAAAAAATATAAAGGCTTGAAGTGGATAGAATTTAGATCTGTTTTCACAAAGAATTTTTATCCAAAGTCTATAGTTTTGGTGAAATTGAGTTTATTAGCCTCCAAAAAGGATGTAGAACCATGACATGGTATACAAACCATTTTTTTTAACATATTTAGTTTTCTCTAGAGGTAGTATTGAATGAGAAGCTAAATGCCTGAATATTTTAGATGGGTATTTGACCTAATATATTATCTTAGGTTCTCATGTTGAACTTCACCTCTTATGTGGATGGTCTGGACAGATCTATGATGGTTGAGCTTGACCTGGCTAGTAATTCAGGGTTGGTAGGAGTTCCTCCTACTCCTAGTTGCAGTTCTTCTAGTTCCTTAAAAGGAAAGAGGAACCGGGATAAGTCTTATGGAAGATCATGATATTATGAATCATTCATACTTTCTATGATGTCTATCATAGGTATATTGAAATTCTTTCATCATATCCAAATCAGGAATTCAAAGAAATTTTTTACTGAGACACCAAATATTTATGGTTTGTGCAGTCATTCAAGCCATCTGTAGAATTTTTTCATGTCTTTTATTCCCCATGCAGTGGTACAGACACATTAACACCTAAAGGTACTACAGTAAAGTCATATGCTTCAATAACTAAGGGGTTCCATCCATAGGCATCTGAAATGTAGCTTCTTTTCATAGTGGAAAAGTCTCTGGAAAAGGTTGATGTGGGTCTAGTGATAGTGAGAGGTATCATCACTATAACTTCATCTTTAGTGACTACTCTATTTGATACCGGGGCACATCATTATTTCATATCAAGAAAAATTGTGAATTTTATTAACCTTCCTATGAAGATTATGTCTTATGTGATGGGTATTATTATGCCCCTTGGAATTAAGAGAGAGTAGGGTCTTTGATTCCCTTCTTATTCCTTCTCTTCATTAGCGATCAAGATGATTTGGGATTTTCTAGTTCTCCATATCAAACCTATAGATGTCATTCTTGGGATGTATTAGATTATTTACTATAAATCTAAGATTAACTATTATCTTTGATGGTTCTCCATCAATAACCCTAATGGGGTGTGTCATGATTTATAGGGAGAATGGGACCCAAGATCAAGTAGATATGGACCACCTATTCTAGAGTTGGGTATAATGATATCAATGTTTACTTTTGACCTAGATAATGAATCTTTGAGTGGTTATCTTCCTTCAATGGTCATTTAATTTACTAATGTGTTTCTATATGAATTTTATAGATTTCCACCAGTAAGGGATGTAGAGTTTTTCATTAAATTGGTACTAGATACCCATCCCATATATATAACCTCTTACAATATGGAACTAGTTGTATTTAAGGAGTTAAATGCCTAGTTGGATGATTTGTTTGATAAAGGATTCATTTTCCCAAGTATGTCACCTTGGGTGGTGCCTGTTCTTTTTGAAAAGAAAGCTGGAAGAATCCTTCACCTTTGAATTGATTAATGAAAACTCAATTGAATCAAGGTAAACAATAACTCTTCATTTCATCATATTGATTATTTTTTTGATCAATTAAAATTTGTGAATTGGTTCTCAAGTATTGATATTCAGTCTTGTTATCACTAGTTAAGAATGAAATATTCTAATATCTCAAAGACCACTTTCTGGAGTAAGTATGGCCATTATAAGTACTTTTTTATATTTTGGCCTAACCAATTATCCTATAGTTTTAATGGAACTGGTGAATAGGATATTCCATGAGTATCTAGATGAGTTTTTAGTGGTATTTTTGGATGACATCTTGGTTTACTCAAAAACTAAGGAAGATCATGCGCGTCATCTAAAAGTAGTTTTGTAAATTTTGAGCGATCAAAAACTTTATGCCCAAGCTATCAAAATGTAATTTTTGGATTTGGGAAGTGAAGTTCTTGGGATATGTGGTCTCATAATGTGATAATTTAGTTGATCCTAATAATGTGAAGGTTGTTATGTCATGGGAGTAATTACACAATATTATTAAGATTTAGAGATTCTTGGTCTTAGTGGGGTATCACCACCAGTTCTTTAAATATTTCTCAAAGATGGATTCTCTAATGACTTCTATCACTCAAAAATGAGTAAATTTATTATGGGATTCAAAATTTTAGAGTGATATTAATGAGGTGAAGTGACTTTTGACTTACGTTTTAGTGCTGACTCTTACAGATGTTGGGTAGGCCAATGTGGTATTTTATGATGCATCCAATTCAGGTTTGTGTTGTGTTTTCATGTAGGATGATTAAGTGGTGTCCTATGGTTCCCAAAAACGTAGTATATATGAGAAGAACTATCTACTCATGATCATGAACTCACGATATTGATTTATGATCTTAAGATTTAGTGACATTACCTTTTTAGGGAAAGATTTATTGTTAATTTTGATCACAAAATCCTGAGTTATATATTCTCACAAAAATATTTGAATCTTCATCAGAGGAGATGGGTAGAGTACATAAATTATTTTTATTTTGAAACTTCCTATACCCCGGGTAATGATAATGTCATTTTTGATGATTTTATCAAGAAACTGATAACCTATTTCATGAAGGAATCATCAAAAGGAGTGGAATTTGATGGATCTATTTGCTTGTATGTATATGGTAGTTTGGGAGGATGAGACTAGAATTATCCTAGAAGGTGGTCAGTTTACCTCCTATATTCTTGAGATGATTATTCAAGAACAATTTCTTGATGATGAGTTCTATAGAATTAGGGACTCTTTATGGTGGTGAGACCATTAGCGAGTGGTCATTGTCTTCTAAGGGTATCCTAGGCTTCCAAACCTAGTATGTTATACCTTTTCCCACGTGAAAATCAATGGCGATGGATAGTTCTCAATGGATGGTACACCCTAGAACCATGAAAATTTTCTATGATATGAGGTGAAAATTTGTATGGATTGGTATGAGATGAGATATCACTGATATTTGTTTTAATTGTTATACCTATCATGAGGTAAATGATTAACACCAGAAACCTCTGATTTTTCTTCATCCCCTTCCCATTCCAACTTGGAAGTGGGATGATATTTTTATGGATTTCATGGTTGGGTTTATACATACCCATAGAGGGAATAATGTGATATGGGTAGTGATTGATAGGATAACCAAATAAAATCATTTTATCCCCATTTGTGATAAAACCAATGTTGAGGACTTGGGAAGTTTATATATTGATGAGATATTCAGATTACATAGAGTTTCATCTATTATATTTTTTTATAGAGAACCTCGATTCACTTCTCATTTTTAGAGAAACATCCAGGAGACAATGGGATATTAGGTTAGTTTAAGAAGATCATATTATCCATAGATGGATGGTTAGACAGAATTATCTATATAAATCTTAGAAGAGATGCTTCATGATTGTGTTCTCAACTTTAGTGGAGCTTGGGATGGCCACTTGGGACTGGTTGATTTTTCCTATAACAATAGTTACTAGTCATACATCAAGATCAAAGCCTTTGAGGCCTTGTAGTTTGACCATGTAAATATCCATTGTGTTGGTATAAGATTGGTAAATCTTCCCTAGTTGTTATAAGTTTATCCCAAGAGATAAAGCTAAAGGTTCAGTTGATTCTTTAGAGAATGGTGATATCCCAGAGTTAGTATAAGTATTATACTGATCATCATCAATTCCCTTTGGAGTTTTTAGTTGGTGAATAGGTGTTTTTTATAGTTTCAATTCGGTTAGGTCACCGATGGTTTAAGAAATAGGGAAATCTAGCACCGAGATACATGGTATAGTTTGAGGTTTCTGAGTAGGTTGGTAAGGGGGCTTACCATTTGGATTTTTCACCCCACTTGGAATTGATCCATAACATGCTTCATGTGTTGCATCTCAGAAATTATCTCTCCAACCCATCTCATGTCTTGATTTGGGGGGACCATGATGTGGAACATGATTTATTTTTGACTAAGTATCAAATTCAGATTATTTATTCTGAGATAAAGGTTCTTCACAGAAATTCTATACCTCTAGTTCGAGTGCTTTGGTATCATGGTTCTAATTCACATAATACTTTGGAGCATAAGGCAGTGATGAGAGAGAAATGTTCTCATCTCTTTGATATGGATTATTCTTGATAGACTTATTGGGGGTATAAAGAGTTTATGGTGGGGATATTATAACATCTCATTACCAGTTTTCAAGTACTTCTAACCCATTTTTATCATTATTTATTTGGATCTTTTTTCAGGTTATTTTTTGATACTTTTGTAAAAAAAATTAAGTTTTTGGGCCTATAAATGGTTATAATATGGTTAGGGAAATCATGTGGGTGGTCCTAGGAAATTGTGTGACTTGTTATAAGGTTTTTGAGGGGTAAATGGTTAGTTCAAACCATGCAGCATCCACCTCAAACCATGCGGATTGGGAAATTGGTATTGAACGATTGGTTTACGGTTTTCAAACCATGTGGCCAAACCATTCACCCTTTTCTAGTGTTCCAGAAGGGAGTTCATAGTTTTTTTAACCATGTATCTAGACTGGTTGATTCTCTCTATAAACCCAGTGAGGGAGCATGGTTTGTTCTAACTATATAACCTAACCTAGAAAATTGTGTGATGAGATTTTTAATCCCACAAAAATTGTAATTAAAGTACTGAACCCCCATTATAAATTTTAATCACCTCTTAATAAAACCTAATTTGATTCTATAGATTTTGGAGGATCTCTAGAGAGGATTTTTTATCCTCGAACCCATTTCTTCCTGAATCAAATCACTGGTGGATAAGATTTATCTTAATCAATTAAGACTTTGGTTGGGAATCCTCATTTCTTCTTATATAACCTTATTTGAGAGTAGTGAATCCTCTTGTTTTTTATGGATTGAAACCTTAATTTAATGTATTTTAAATCTAGGTATTCCTATTTGATCTTCCTAACCTTTGGCTTTCCATTAGTGGTTCCTATTTCAAGTGATTACTTGATCATGTGACTAAAGGTAGCTAGTTCTATAAGGATTTTTCCTATACTTGAAACTTCAATTTAAATCTTTCATTTTTTTCCTTGAATTGAGTAGATTTTATGTTTTATTTTAAAGTGGCATGAAATTTTCAAATATAACCCTTTTAAAAATCATTGGAAATATTGGGTGTATTTTGAGAAAATATGGATTGAAATGAAGTGTGGATTAATGAAATGATTTAATATTGATTCTTGAGAAAAAATTATTTAAATTAAATATGATTTTTGAGGTCATTAATTTAATTAAAACCTATGATTTGATTTTTTTTGAAATCAAATGGCATGTTGAAACTTGATTTGGTACTTTTTATTGTGAATGATTAATTGAATTGAAAATACCATGATTGATTGATTGATTGATTGATTGATTGATTGAAACCATGTGTATTATTGAGTAGTTAGTGGGTGATTGGGATAAGAACACTATGACTCTGAACACCTGGAAATGAATTGGATATGACAACTCTAACTAAACAATATTCCTAATGATTTTTCACTAATGGGTTATTGATTGATTTTGTCTCCATGGAATGAGCCTTAGTAATGTGTGCACTCTCACAAAACGGCCTAGATACCCTAATAGTATGACACTCAATTTGGTCCTTACATGTTCTGAAGGGTATTCATAATATCCATTGGTTGGAAATTAGCACCTGGCATCAAATAAGAAATAAAAGAGAATGGTTTTTCCACAAAATAGCGGAAGATAAACAATACAAGTCAGTATTCCAACACACCTCAAGGATTTATTACCAAAATAAAAATGGTAAAATAATACCCAAATATTACATCATCAATAAAAACAACATAATCCAAATCAAGGCTCATAAAACCCATGTAATAGGTGTATCACATCTCCACCAGTCATCTTTTTCACTCCAGGTCCCATAAATAAAGTACAAATTCCACCTATAAGTGGCACTTTACCATTTCTTGGACATATCATAAGGTAATATAAAAATAGCCAAAAAATTTGGGTGTGATAAAAATATCCCAGTAGGATACCATGAAATATTCCATAAGCAGTTCTATAATAATAATCCATTTATGTTTTTTATCAAAATAAAAAAGATGTGGAAATTAATTTTCAAATATTAAATACAAAACATTATTTCAAATCAAAAGATGGTATATATATATATTATTAAATTAACATTTTATATAAAACATTTATATAAAAAAATTCATGAATAAACCAATTCTAAAATCAATGGCATGTATAATCAATCAAAAAAAACAAAGCATCGTGTTAATAAGCCCTAAGTTATGTTAGTTTCTGGAAATAGGATCCTCATACTTCTCAATCATAATCATGACTCAATATTTGTTTTCACACTCAAAAAAACACCCCAATAAGGTACCCATTATGGGAAATCAATCAACACCCCAAAATGGAACTCATCACAGGAAAACATGTCGAACATGTTTTAGTTAGTGTTTTCATCCTTAATCCATTACTAGGGAGTCAGAGTCTTAGTGTTCTTGTCTTAATCACCCAATAACTACCCAGGATCACATCTACTTTAAAAAATCAATTAATCAATCATGGGTAAATCAATAATTTAAAATCATTTCATCATTCACATCCCAATTTCCCAATTTTAGTTTCAACATGCCTTTTCATTTCAAAACAAAATCATGGGTTTTTATCAAATTCATACCTTTTCAAATAATCTATAATTTTAATAAAATTTTCTCAATAATAAATTTAAAATAATTTCATCAAATCCACTTTTAATTCAAGTAACCATTTTTCTTAACATCCACCCAAAAATTTCAATTCCATTGAAATTGGGGGATCTTCACAGTTCCATGCCATTTTTAAATCAAACATCAAATCATCTAAAATATATGTTTTTAAATCAATTAAAAACCAATTTCAAATAAATCAAGAAATATAGGGTTTTAAACGGTAAATCATTATGGAATCACCTACCTTTAGTCATATGATCAATTCAACACCCACAACAGGAATGCCAATAATAACAGAGGTGAAAGAGATCAATAAATCAAACCTAGAATCAAGATCCATAAAATAATAGATTAGATTCACCAATAACGTGATGATATATACCTCTCTAAGAAGTAGAAAATATGATATCATAAGAAACCAGACAAGAGGATATTTACATATTGGAAGGAGATCAAATGTATTAACTGGTTCTTTGATCTACCAATAGATTGGATTTAAGGAGTCGAAATCACCTATTAAGAATCTATAAAGTAAAATTAAT
Organism: Viscum album; assembly: GCA_963277665.1. Classification (NCBI taxonomy): domain Eukaryota; kingdom Viridiplantae; phylum Streptophyta; class Magnoliopsida; order Santalales; family Viscaceae; genus Viscum; species Viscum album. The sequence goes on from OY728158.1 coordinate 305,794,259, forward strand.
CGTATTATGGTTATATGGGGGGTTTTAGAAGTTAAATTAGGGGCCCTATTATTTTTAATAAAAAAATTACGGAAATTAAAAAATTTGTTCACAGTTTTCTACATGGATCGCATGGTTAGTAGTAACTATGTTCCCTAACTGTGCACCCCTATTGGACTTCTATATGGGGTGCATAGTTTTTCCACAAGGTTAAATGAATTATGAGAAAACTATGAATATCCCAAAAAATTTCCAAAAATTTCTAAATTTTACCTAAAACAACTTTATGCAAACCCCAAACAAAGTATGATCAAAATAAGGGAGAAAAGGTACCTGAAATATAGTAATGGGATGTTATAACCTCCCCATCATAAACACTTTCTATTCCTAAAAAATATATCATGGAGATTCCATATCAAATATATGATACCACTATTCTCTCATTAGTGCCTCATTCTCCCAATTATTAAACCATGCTACCATAGAACATAGAACAAATGTATCATCTTTCCACAAATCAGGTTCAATAATCCTGACTGGATGCTCAGTCATGGTTAAATTAGGTTCAACATCAAAATCTTTCTAGATTAGGAAATGAAAAGGGTTATAAAGATACTTCCTAATTTGTGATAAATGAAATAAATTGTGCATCTAAGTCAACTATAGTGTAAGTTCCAAATGTTATGACACTTTCTCCACCTGATCAACAATATCAAAAGACCCATAAACCTCGACATAATTTTTCCCTATTTCTCAAGATTTCGGAAACCCAACCAAGGTGAAACTATGAAGAACACCTGATCACCAACAAAAAAAAATCTAAATTTCATAAATGAAGATCGGTATAGGATTTATACCATCTCTACACCATCACTATTTTCTAATGAATCAATTATATCTTCATTGTGGTCTCTTAGAACAAACTCGGACCAACCAAGGAAGCTTCACAAATCTCTAACCAAAAAAGAGGATATCTACAAGTCCTATCATTCAAGGATTTAAAAGGAGTTATTATGAATTCATACTGGTAACTATTGTTGCAGGAAAACATTACCAATCCCCAATAAACATCCTAAACTCCACCAATTTCAAGAACTCAAGCAAGAAGCATGTCCTCAAGAATATGTATAACTCATTCTATTTAGAAATACTTCTAAAAATGATATGTCATGCTCAAATGTACCTGGTATCCCATTACCTCCAATATTCCTTTACAAAAATGATAATTAAAATAGGGATACCTATTAGAGACTATAGCATAAATAACACCATGCAAATGAAAAATCTCTTTCACATAGAAACTTCACAAGCCCTCAAATTTGGTTGTGTCTCAAATGGGTAAAAATTTAGCTGATTTGGTCATCCTATAAATCAAAACCCATATCTCATTATTCCATTAAGGGGTACATGGAAACCCAACCATGAAATCCATATAAATATTTCCCCACTTCTAAGTCAGCACTGAAAGTAGCTGAATCAAACCTAAAGTTCTCTGGTGCTCAGCTTTGACTTGTTAGAAAGTATAAAAATGATAAAAAATTCAATGATGTATCATCTCATAGTTAGACATAATATTCTTCACTACATATCATAGAACATATTTATGGTACCATGGTGGATAGCCTATTGGGAATTATGTAAATCTTCTATCATTGTTTTTCTCACTAGAAAAGTTACAACATACTTGTCATGACCCGTCCCCCAGGGCACGTGCTGTTACTACCATAATCCCTCCTTCCATAGACTAGGTTCTAGCAACTAGCACTGAATATGAATATCCCAAAAAGGGAAGGTATTTTCCTTTAAACCTATACACATGCACAAATCTCAAACTTTGGAATGTTAAACACTAAGTAAACCACAATTGTCACTGAGACAACTACTAGAAGTATAGTAAAAACTGAAAAGGAAAAGGGGTTATAATACAAGACCAAAACCATAAAAGAATGTAAAAATTCTAAGGTCTATCTTCTCAAAATCTACTTGAAGGTTAGTTGGATTATAGCCGTATGTAGACGTAGAAGTACGTCTCATCCATCCTATATCATTGAGCACCACCTGGTCCTGGTCCATCAAGGTCTCCGTCGAAGCATTGGTCACCTGCATGAGACACAACACGCATGGGTGAATCCTATGTAGGGGTGAGTAACAAAATACTTAGTAGGGACCCCAAAACACAAAGTAAAGACCACAAAGTAATTTCACACAGCAAGATCACAAAGAAAAGACCACACAGCTATATCACAAAGAAAAGACAACTCACACCATGTATAACTCAAATAATAGGAAGTAGAATTATCAGTCATAAAGATGAACATTTGTACTGCTAAAGGATTCATAATTTGGGACCACTCATCATTTGGGCCAACTGGATCATTGAGACCTGCTCATCTCAAGGCCAACTATATCACTAAGACATGCTCATCTCTTGGGCCAGCTGAATCACTTAGACCGTTTCGTCTCTTGGTCCAGCTGGATCACTAAGACTCGCTCCTCTCTAGGATAGTTGGATCACTAAGACCTTATTATCTTTATTCCATATGGATCACTAAGACCATATCATCTCTTGGATAGCTAGATCACTAAGACCCGCTCTTCATATCCTTCACATCACAGCCAGCCATAGGATTCATGCTCGTAGCATGCTTGATTTTGAGAGAATCTACTCCTCAATCCATTGGTCTCATCTCAATTACCAAAAAATCTCACTTAGAGTATTCCCAAAGGATATTATCATTTCAAAGGTACCAACACCATATACTTAATGTCAATTGGTCGTCTAGTCTAAAAGATATTGTTGTTTTAGTAAATAGGCGCTTGTTGTGTCTAGTCCCGGTCCGACCTGGTTGAACTGACCCGACCAACCCAGCCTGGGGGTCTAATATGACCCAACCTAGTCCAGTTGACCCAACCCAGTTTGGTGGGGTTTGGGAAGGCTTGGTCTAGCCTAGATACTGGGCTAGGCTCATTGGCCCTTACTGGACCTATCCCAGTTCGGTTGTGGATCTAACCCGTTGAGTAGCCTAGCAACCCAGTTTCATCCGACCTAAACCACAACTGTTGGGTCAGTTCTTTCTCATCATGGGCCACCCAGCGGCCCAATTTGTATCATTGGCCTAGCCCACATCGGTGGGTCAGATCTTCTCTATCCTGGGCCACCTAGTGGCCTGGTTCGTGCCACTGGCCCAACCCGCATGGCAGGCCAGTTCTCCCCTTTCCTGGACGCCTGTTGGGCATCCGGTTCTTGCCACACATAGCTGACTAAGGCCAGATTCCCCTTCTACACACCCGCTGCCATGACACACTGCTAGTGCGCTACCTCCCACCTACCATCGCGGCCAGGGTGCCATAGCTTGGTGTCGCATCCTCCTTCCATCGTCGTAGCCTCACGTCATGGACTCTCATTTTTGTCGTGGCCCTTCCTCCTGGCATCTCTTTAAATGATGTTCCACCTTCATTGTGTCACAAAGAACAAGAAGGAAAAAAGGAGAGAGGAGGGGGAGGATTCACACACAGAAAAACCCAAAGAATGATCCAGGTCTTTTTTCATGTTGTCACAAATGCATTCTTATTATCAGGATCACAAAGAACCAATAAATAAGGTGGAACAATCACAAAAAAGATATCCCCTTTTTATCCCACAGCATTAACGATCCTGCATGAATGATCAATCTGTAGGTTAACTTTTTGTGAGTTAAACCAAGTTCTTCAGGTAAAAGACAGAATGTGGAAAAGTAAAAACTCACTTAAAATAAAACCCCCTACTTGGGAAGGACCGTCGATCTAGGAAGAATGGGATTATGTTCCTCTGTTATTCACTCTTGATCCACATCCCACCATTTATTGCAATTATTCAAAGGGTTGAAGAAGGTGCATTCATCGTTCATTATCGCCACCCACCAAAGCCTCGGAGCAATTCCAGGATTATTCCAACACACCTGCATTTCTTATTAGTCTATTAATTGATGAAACACAAATAAGTGTTTCTATTATGTTGTGTTGCAGTTTCATTACATTAACTCATTAATGAGGTTCATCGTCGCCTTATCTCTACACCTCAATGCTGATGTGCCATTGCTCAATGATGAGGAAAACAATTAAAATAACTTTTTAAATTATTTTATTTTTCTTTCGAAAATTCTGAAAATTAACTTTCACCCTCGACCTACACTGGTCGAGGTTAAGCTCTACCTAAGGGAAACACTCCCTCACGATCTCAATAGTACTCTCATATTTCCAATCCAAGTTACCATTTGGGGGTTATAATGATTTGAAAATAAAATAATTGTTACTTAATTATTTTATTTATGGAAAAAAACTACTTTCCACTCTTAGACCACACCAGATAATGTTAGGCCTTTTCTAGGTGAATCCCGATGCTCTGAGTTCAACGGTGCCCTATGATTTTTAATCCAGACATCGGTTTAAAAGTTATAAAAATTTTCTTTCAAGTTTATTTAACGAACCTGAAAAATAGTTCAAAAATACGTTTCAGCCACTCTGGGCCTTAGAATTACGTGCCATCTCAAAACCTGGTCTCGAAATAATACCTTTTAATTTGAAAAAAAAATCATGGAATCCTAGGGTATTATATTACTCCCCCCTTTAGGTATTCACATCCTTGTAAGACCAAACAAGGTCTCATCAAACAAATGGGGGTACTGAGCACAAATCTAAGACTCCCACTCCCACATGCTCTCATGTAGATTCTCATGTTGCCAACAAACACACACCAGAGTTATCGACCATCCATGAAGGATCCTCTCATGTCAATCCTCTATCTCTACTAGGTACTCCATGAGTGTCTCCCCATCGTCAATCTGCAGATCTCCATGTTCGATGATGTGATAAGGTTCGTTCACGTATCTCCTCAAATGAGATGCATGGAAGACGTTGTGCACCCTCTCTAAATACGGCAGTATATCCAAGTGATATGCCACGTCACCCAATTTATGCAGTATCAGGAAAGGTCCAATGAACCTCAAAGATAACTCGTTGCCCCAGCCAAATCTTTGTATCCCTCGTCGAGGAGAGTCTCGTAGGAATAGATGGTCCCCTCCTCAAAATCCAAGGGTCTCCATCACCTATCAGCATAGGAATTTTGTCATATCTGTGTAGTCTTCATCCACTCTTGAATGACCTTCACCTTCTTAGTGGTAGCCTATACCATCTCTAGACCCATGAGTGATGACTCCCCTGGGTATGTTCAGCATAATGGTGACCTTCATGGTCATTCATATAGTGCCTCAAATGGTGCCATAATGATTTTGGAGAGGTAGATATTATTTTATGCAACTCCATCATTGGTAGGTGGTCCTCCCAACTACAACCAAAATCAAGAACGCAAGAATGAATCATTTCCTCCAAGGTCTGTATGGTTTGCTCCTTCTGACCATCAGTCTGTGGGTGAAAGGCTGTGATCAAATGTAACTGAGTCCTAAAATCCTCCTATAATTCCTTCCACAAACAGTATGTAAAGTGTTCATAATAATCTGAGACTATAATAGATGTAAATCCATGTATTCTTACTATATCTTACACATAGAGGCATCCCAATATCTCTACTGAACCCTTCTCTCAAATGGGTAGGAAGTGGGCCAACTTTGTGAGTCGGTATACAATCACCCAAATGGTATCATTCCCCCTAGAAATAAATGGTAATCCCATCACTAATTCCATTGATATTCCATCCCACTTCAACTCCGGTACCTCAAGGGGTTGTGTCAAACCTGTTGGAACATGGTGCTCAGCCTTTACTTGCTAACAAGTGAGGCATCTCGAGACAAACTCTGTTACTGCCTTCTTCATCCCCAGCCACCAGTAATGACTTTGGAGGTCCTAGTACATCTTCACCACACCTATATGTACTGCCAAATAGGATATATGGAACTCCCTTAGAACCTCCTCCTTCAAATACACTGGTACTACGGTGCGTCCTCTTAAAAGGATGTTGCGATCCCCTCCTTTAGAATATCCATCAGGGGCATGCCCTATGGACATCTGAGCACGTGTAATCTCACAACTAGCATTTCCAAGTTTCACCTCCCTGAATTGTTGTAAGATTGGAGGGGAAACTACTATCAACTAAATATAATCTGCCTCATCTATCTCCACAAAGTATATCTGAAGTGAGGCCAACTACTTTGAGACCTCATTTAGTAGTTGTGAACTCGATCTCCTGCTAAGAGCATCTGCCACCACATTCCCCTTCCGAGGAGTATAGATTATCTCAAATTCATAGTCTTGGAGAAACTCTATCCAACATAACTATCTTAGATTTAGATCCTTCTGAGAAAATATATACTTGAGACTCTTTTGGTCAGAGTAAACGATGAATCGTTCACCCATAAGGTGCCACATCTTCAGTGTGAAGACTACTGCTACCAACTCAAGGTCATGAGTCAAATAGTTCTACTCATGCAGTATCAACTATCATGAGACATAATAAACCACTGCTTTCCCCTATATTAGGACACAACCAATCCCGGTTCTTGATGTGTCACAGTACACCACATAGTCGGCACCCTCCTTTGGAAACCTTAAGATAGAAGCACTCGTCAAGCTCTCCCTCAACTGTTGAAATATCTTCTCACATACTTATATCCACAAAACGGTTTTTCCCTTATTCACCAACACTATCATGGTTGATTCCACTCTAGAGAAGTTGGTTACAAACCTCCAATAGTACCTAGCCAACCCAAATAAACGACGCACCTTGGTAACGCTCTTGGGTGGTTCCCAAGCACACACCAACTCAATCATCATTGGATCTAATGAAACTCCAGCCTCTGAGATGACATTTCCTAAAAAGTGTATTTTCTTATCATGAAATCACACTTCAAGAGCTTTTTGTAAATATGGTACTCTCAAAGTGTGTTCAGAACCATCCTGAGGTGTATCGTGTGCTCCTCCTCGGACGTTGAATACACTAAGATGTCATCAATGAAGACAACTACAAAATGGTACATGTATGACTGGAATATTCTATTAATGAGTCCCATGAACACTATTGGGGCATTCATCATTCCAAACGGCATTACTAAGTACTCATAATGGTTGTAGCGACATCTGAAAACCATATTCAAGATGTCCTCATCTTGTACTTGAAGCTAGTGATATCTTGATCTGAGGTCTATCTTTGAGAACCATCTCACTCCCTTCATCTGATCGAAGAGGTCATAAATCCTCGGTAGAGGATACTTGTTCTTCATGATCACCTGGTTCAAGTGTCAGAAGTCCACACATAGCCTCATGATTTTGTCTGCCTTCTTGGTGAATAACACTGGGGTTGCCCATGGTGAAATACTGGGCCTTACAGACCCCTTCCTCTACAAGTCCTCCAACTGTAACCTCAACTCTTAGAGATCTATGGGATCCATTTGATATGAAGTTGTAGATATCATTGTCATATTGAGCTATAGAACAATGCATAAGTATACCTCTCTATGAGGAGGTAGTCCTAGAACATCCTCTGGAAAGACGTCCTCGTACTCATCCACCACTGTAGGAAACTGTGGACTCATCTCATCCATTTCACCAAGGTTCATTCTAGCCAACTGATGAGTGATTGACTGCACCCTCCTATGTGTGAGCCCATCCTGTGATTTTTCTGTTTTCTTTTTACTAATAGAGCAGAACCTGGTCCCATATCCACGGACACAGCACAGTGTGTGCCTTAAATAGTAAATCTGGGCATGAACTGTGGATAGCCATTTCATAACCAGGATGACGTCATAAGGCCTCAGCGCATGCTACTAGGAGATCCCAGACAAAGATATTGCCTCCAATAGTAATATCACACTACCAGCACAAGTGTGTGATCATTGAATCCCATCCTATAAAAGTCTCTAATCATAAGTATTGAGCCAACAGCTCGATCAGAATCTTTGAGCTTCAAACAAGGTATGTGGAAAGGAAATAGTGACTACAACATGTGTCTATAAGAACTATAACTAAAGTGGAGAAGATAGAGATTGTACCTTGTATCATCTCTGGGATGTCTGGATTGTAGGCCTTGACAGCCTGAAGCTGGGCCCACCCCTCTCTACCAACTCTTGGAGCTCGTGACGGACCACCTGGGGGTGGTGGTGGTAGTAATTTTTACCTAAGTCCACCACCTACCACTCTACCTATTCCTCTACCACATTTTCCACCCTTCAAACCACCTAAATCGAACCAATGCCGCTACCTCAGTGACCCTTCAACCGCCCACTGATCATCTGTGTGGTGGGTTGGGTAGTCATGAGCCATGTGTATCTGCCCACCACATGAGTAGCATGCCCTACTCCTCTGCTGACTCTCATTTCCCTGGTGGCCTTGTACTGTTAGATTTGGTGTCTGGAACTTACAAGTGGTATCAAAGAGGTTACATCATAGTTTATAATTATTTAAATATTTTTTTGATGATTTATTCATTTAATAATTTAGTTGTTGTAATTCAAGTAAATCAGTCTGCAAATATGAATCTCGATATCTATTCCTCCTCTTTCATTTCTCGTTCACCTTAAAGAAACAATATTTTCTTTTAATTTTGATTAAAATAAAAAAGAGGATCTCATTCAGAGGTTCCAAAGGTTCCTAGTCATACAGCACCAGAACACACAGTGTGTATTCGGCAGTACACGCCATGTAGTCAAGGTTCAATGCACTGGGTCTAGTCCACTAAGTTAAGCCATGTCATTGTTGGTTGTCTATGTCTTAATGACTCTGTGTGTTGACAAAGAATAGTTGGCATGCGGTTTCCAGATTACACACTATTTGGCCCACTAGACATGGTGTGTAGTCCCTTTGGGTTAAGTTTAGAATGTGTACCCTATACACGGCTTGCCCGGTGAGAGACCGTGTAACGTGGATACTACACGGTGTATGGCCCACTGGACACACCATTTACTCTAAAGATTTCTGAAGTACACTCACACCATGTATCCCCAGTCATGTACTTCAGATGGATGATGAACAATAGTATACACCATGTAGTTGAAACTACATGTCGTGTACTCGTCTAAATTATTAATATTTATGAAAATTTATTATTATATTATACAAACCCTTGATACATTTACCATGGTGTGGGTGTAAAGCTGAGGCATAACATGTGATTGGATTTTTATATATATGTTTTTAATTTAACATATGTGTAATGTTTATTTCTACTCATTGTGTAGTTATGAAAAGGAATTCACCAGGTTTCCTCCAAGGTACAAGTTATGTACAAAGATAATTTTAAATGAATTTATTTGTTTAAAATTATGATGGATGAGAATCTCAAGGAAATTCAGAAAATGGTTTAAGATAAAAGGACTAATTAATTAAAGTTGATAATTAATTGATTTGAGCATGATTTATATTAAACAAGAATAATTAAAGAATTGAATGCTAGTTTTATTTATGTGTAAATATTTTTGCATGTATTGATGATCATGAGATAGACCAGAACCTTTGTATGTGGATGATTTATTTTAATTTATTTATTTAAATTAAATTTTTCGGCCTTTGATCCTTCTCCTCATTAATATGTAGGGTATGTGTGTCCAAGGATTCTTTTATGTAAAACCCTTTTTACCCCTCACCTACATGTGAGTTAAAAAAGGCATATGTAATGGATGGAACTCCTAAGATAGTGGAGACGGTTCAATCTAGAGTTGAGATGAAACCAATCCCTAGAGATACAAATGTGGATAGGTGGAAAGCTGTAAACATGAACCCAAAAGGTTCAAGGTGTTTATCCCCTAGGTTAGGGTTATTTTATAAACCTCTAGATAAACTAACCATTAGAAAATATCATGATCATTACATTTGATTTATTTTATTTCTGTCAGTTGTATGGTTTATCAATATGGATGTATTGTCGCAATCACATAATTAATGAATTAAACAAGCATGCAAGATGGAACTAAAATAAACCAGGACTTATGCGTAAATATTATCAAGACACGGTTAATAACTTAAGTAAGTTACACTTAATATTAATAATCATGTGATAATGATAATAATAAATTCACACATAAGAGATAAAAATACCTCAAATAAAATATTAATTCATACCAAGACTTTCGTTACATGATTAAAGGAAAAAACTCAATAAAACTATATGTTTTACCAACCCTTGTTAGAACACTTAATTTTATATATGAATCCCTTATGAAAGGTTTCAGGTTGAATTAACCATATTACATCAAGAGGAGTATCCCTTTCTAGACTTGGTGTAATATTGGAGGTAAGAGTTGAGGAAATCCAAAGTCAGTATTTCAGGATTTGGGAGTCCACTCAACAGATCATGGAACTACAAGCCTATAGTTGGCAAAGACCTGCCTACCTAAATACCTTCAAATTGCTTGACCAGGCCTTGTTGGGGTTATGTGAAGGGGAATATGGATCCTTGCCACTAGAATGTCATGGAAACTAGACATTCTGAGTTCAATGGTGAGGGCCATTGGTACTTGATAAAATAGTGGGAGACATAATAAAATTAATTTATTATTTCTCATAAAATGTAATCAAGAAAGTAATAATGATCTACTCTTTTAATTGTAGAATAAAAATGAAAATCTCACCAACCACACTATCCCTACGATCAATTCTAGATAAAGACAACATCCTCACTATCAGTAACTTATAGGAATGGTTTAGAGACCTCTGGGTTATCCTATTCCATGAACGGACGTCTTACATGTTGGAGTTAGCATTACCTGATCCTCCTACTAAAGAGGCAAGTGAGGCGGATCTCCTAGTCTATGAGAAACATATGAACAACGCGGTTGATTTTCAATGTTTGATGCTATCATCAATGTCTAGTGATCTCATGAAGTCTCATGAAAACATGGATGCTTATAGAATGCTTGAGAACCTATGTGGTATTTACCAGGAGAGAGAAAGATAGGAAAGGTTTGAGATCTACAAGGCACTCTTTTAGAGTAAGCTTGGAGAGGGTGCCCCATATGGGCCTCATGTAGTCAAGATCATTGGATACATTGAGTTCCTGGAGGTTTTAGGGTTTAAACTCCCTAAAGAACTGGGAACTGATCTCATTATCACATCACTCCCTCAGAGATTCTCCAATTTTGTTGTCAATTTCAACATGCACAACATTGAGAAGTCTCTTTCTGATATTTTTATCCTCATTCTCCAAGTGGAAAAAGATATGAAGTGTGAAAATTCTTCTGTCCTTATGGTGAATAAGAGTAAAGGGAAGGAGAAGAGCTTTAAGCCCAAAGATTCTTTATATACTTCCAAGAAAAGGAAGACCAAAGGGTAGACAAGGGAATATAAGGCTGTTTTTTTCACATGTGGCAAGAAAGGACAGTGGAAGAAGAACTTCACCCCACCTAAGAAGTATGGGAAAGCTTCATGTGAATTTTTTATTGAATGAAATCTATATGTTTCTAAAAATTTTGTATTAGATACATCTTGTGGTTCTCACATATGTATCTAAATATAGGAACCAAGTAGATTTAACAAGATTTACTGAGAGGAGTTAGATCTGCGAGTAGTAAATGGATCCAGACTTACTAATGTAGCTGCTGGGGATTACCACCTCACATTGCCAAATGGGATCATCTTGGTGTTAAAGGGTTGTTATTATGTGCCATATATTAATAAAAACATTATTTATTTATCCAAATTAGATACAAAAGGATTTTTTTCAATTTTGGAAATGAATGTTGCTTATTTTGCAAATATAACATTTGTTTTGGTAGGGAACATTTATACAACAGTCTTTACGTGTTGGATTACACAAACCAAGTAATGGAAATCAACAAAAAAGATACTTCACATGACTCATACCACACCCAAATTTGGTGAATCATTATTAGTTGATAATAATGATACTCTAACCTAAAAGGAAGCAGTAAGTGGCATAGATGTTTCCAAGTGGCAAGAAGCTGTGAATTCTGAAATGGATTCCATGTACCAAAACCAAGTTTGGATTTTGGTGGATCCTCCAGTTGATGTAAAGTCTATTGGTTGCAAATGGGTATTCAAGAAGAAACTGGACATGGAAGGACAAGTCAGTACCTATAAGGCAATTAATACTATAAATTGTTCTTATAGCCACGGATCTATATCCATGGATTTATAGCCATGGATAATAATGTTCGTGGCTATAACTCACTTATACCCATGGCAGATTTTTTTCTCTATGGCAGCAGCCCACCGTGCTACAGCTTCCCCCCCCCACCCTCGTAAATTTCCTCTTCCCCCCTCACGATCCTCCTCCCACTTACCCTCGCGATCATCCTACCTCATCATTGCTTCTTTGACGTGGCCACCCCAACTTCTTATGGACGATGCTCCGACGACACCCCAACGTTGCATCCCCACCTCCTCATCTGACATGCCTCCTATGCAGCCACCCCTCCTCCATGTGATACTCTTTCTACTATGAGACTCCATCATGACTACGATGCCACTCCGACATCGCTCTGATGCAGCTCTGACGCTACTCTAACAGGGCTCTGTCCCGGCCACTCCACCTCTTGGGACCCTCCTCCTTCAACTTGGCCACCCCCGAACATTCTCCTTGTAGTGACCCCACCTCCCAAATTTCTTATTCAAACCAAGCCCTACCCTCACTATCTTTCTCCTCCCAAAACTTATCACTAACCTCATTCAGTCAATAGAAAAACCCTCTTTTTGGTTGACAAAAAAACCCTCCCTTCTGTGATTTCTCTTACTAAATATTTTCCTACTGCTATCCTATTTAATTGCATCTTCATAACTGGTTAGGATTTCCCCAATTTCCCCTATAAACTGATTTTTATTATTCTATAATATGTTTTTAGTTATAAATTGAACCATATTTATTTGATGAACATACAATTTATTTCATGAACATAAAATTTTCCTGCTCTTTATACTAGCTTAGACTATTTCAAATGTACAAATTGGTTATATTTCACATTCTTTCATGTTTATATTTGTTTATATTTATGAAAGTTTATAGTGGTGACTAAAAATCATGTTCTCCATTCCCTTTTATTGAATTGTTTCAGCTTATATGGTAATATTTTTTAAAAATTCTAGACCATAAATCCCTTATAGTTTATATGTTAATTTTATTAAAAAAATCAACATCCACATAAACCCATTTTGCTTCCCGTAACAATCTCCTGCTCATCCTCTCTACCTCCTCCACCTTTTGGCCTCTTTTGAGCCTCCCCTTCCCACATCTACATCCCCGCCTCCTTGTCACCTCACTTGGCCACTATATATGTCTCCTCCTCCCCGCCTCCCCACCTCCCTGCCTCCCTAACTCCCCCTTCCTTTATCTGTATCCCCAAATCCAAGCTAGAAGGTTAGAATAATCCAGGTTTTTCTCTTCAAAAGATTAAGGAGAGGAATATTTTGTGTTTTTTCTATGGAGTTCCATGAAATTACAAGTCATATTGCATGAAATATCCAAGTTATTTTCTTTTGTGGGTAGATTGTTCCCATATTCATGAGTTTTTTAAGTTGAATTATCATAAAGGGAAGTATTGGGTTAAAATTGGTTTTGGTACATTAGTGTGTTTTAGGATTTTTATGAGGTGTGTTTTAAGTTTATTAGAATTATTTTGTGAATTTTAGTGAATTTAGGATCTGTGTAGTCTTTTTTATTTATATTTCTTTATGTTTAGGTGTGGGTGTACATTTGTAAACTAGTTTTTTCATGTTTGGTTTAATGATGGTTTTAATATGAGATACCATTGGTCTAATGCTTCACTAACTAGAACCAATACGGACTTAGAGAAGTTATGAACTTATCAGTGATCATTTTTTTTGTTGGTTCACTATGGGGTGATGTTCAGGGTAGAAGGTCTCAGTTTACCAGTTGGGTATAGTGAAAAAACATCTAAAGCCTATATTTTTTTGTATTGATCCATGTGTTGTTTTGTTTATTCTATTTCTTTTAGTGAATCCTTATGATGGTTATCAACTCATGAATATGGTATTATTTTGAATTGTGTTATCTTTGTGGTGTTTTAGACTGGTTTCTTGGATGACTATGGGTTTTCTCGGTTTTTGGTGGATATTGTGCTTCTTGAAGATTTATTTATTTGAGGTGTGTGTCTCATATTTTATGCCATTTTATAATAATTACAATTTTCTAGGAGAACTAGGCCAAATCTATAACTCCTTAAGTTTCTCCCTTCACAATTGTTACTGAATTGTTCTTGGGGATGTCACATGATCTTGTGTATTTAACTAATAAATTTGGATAGTTTGGTCATATGTTATGATTTTCTTATTTAAGACCATATATTTTCTATTCGACACCCAACCAACCTCTTTTGTAGGGTATTATTGAGGTATTTCTTTTAGTAATTCCACTTCCACTAGATACTTTACTGGGGAAGAAAGTGGAATTGTGGGAAGATTATAACACCTCATGTCAATGTATTTATTTATATTAAATTATTTTTATTTATCATGATATTTTGTAAAAAAATTAATTTGATTTATAAATTTGGGATATTTTTTATGTTTCATAGTTTTCTTATAGTTGGTAGTAACTCTATGGAAACCATGAGAGTGGTGTTTCAGTTTTGATAAAGCAGTTTTATATGGTGGGAACTTGATTCTCTAAACCAGGCAGTACTTTCCAAAAAAGTGTGTGGGTCATTTTGTTCATAAGGGTTACCTACATTATTGGAATCTAGTGTGGAGTAACCATACAACCAAACTGTGTGATTCCTCTATGGGTGTCAACTTGAAACTATATAATTAGTGCATGATTAACCAAACTATGCAACCTAACCATTCAACATGACCTATTTTGGTAAAACTTAAATTTTGATTATATATACTAAAGAGTGTCCCCCATTCCTCAACGTGTCTGATCCACAACGATTATCCCTTACATGTATATATCTCCCTTAACCTCCCCCACCCCCTCCCAACGTCCTTCCCATCACTCCTAACTATCCTCCCCCAAAACCATCTCTGCATCCCCTCCCTGAGGTCACCATCCCTAGCTCCACCTCTTCGGCATTCCACTCCATTCCTTCCCCCTCCCATCCTCCGTCCAACCTCCACCGCCACCTCCATATTTGACTCCGACTCTTCTGCATCCATCTCTCTCATCCCTGAACATCGTCTCTCTCGCGACACCCTACCCCAATCACAGTCCATTTTGATCACCTCTAGATTCCCTCATCCCTCAACCATCGACCCTTGATCACCTCCAGCATCCAACACTTTTAGCCTTCCCTGAATTATTCAGCTGACATCACATTTCATCGCAGCTCCCGATTTCTCTCCCCACTTTCCCCTATTTTTGATCATGTGAAACCTAGCCTCCCCGGCCACCCTCGTCGATGGATCATGTTTGAAATTTTTATTCAACCTCCTCCAATCACAATAGACATCCCACCTCATGGGATCGACCTTTTGTTGTTCAATGATTGTTGTGGTCACTCCTTATTGTCAAATTATCCTTTATGTACTCTGATTTTCATTCACACGCCCCTCCATTCATCCCCAACGATTGCTTCCCATCCTTCTCCCATAATTTCTTCTCCCCACTCAATCATTAATTTGGATATCACCATTCAGCTCCCCGTTGAATATTATTCAAAAAAACATAAAAATCCCCCTGTGACATATATTTAATTTATGATCCTGCAATATGTACCGATTCACTATGGCTATACTTTTTGTTGGACTCCTCATGTATTAATCATGTTTTAATGATCACAAATCTTATTCAACCTAGTTAACTCCTGTAAATTATATCAAATCATGTGTATTAATGACTAAAGTATTCTCATGCTTTAAGAAGAGTCATTCAAGATCTTAATTGATCTACATTCAGTTTAATTACTTTATACTATCCTTGATTTACTCTCATAATACCTCCTTTGACAAATTCTTAAGTTTAATCCATTCTATTATCATCATTTCTTAAGTCTGAACACAGTTAATTTGAAAAGTCTGAGACACTGTGAGTCTGCCAACTGGTTATGTCTTTCTAACACCCTGAAGCAAGACACCGTGAAGCAAGACACTGTGAAGCAAGACATCGTGAAGCAATACACCATGAAGCAAGACACCGTGAAGCAACACACTGTGAATCAAGACATTGTGAAGTAGACACCGTGAACAAGACACTGTGAAACAAGACACCGTGAAGCAGACACCGTGAGCCATACACCGTGAAGCATACACCATGAACAAGACACCGTGAAACAAGACACCGTGACCACGAGACACAGTGACCATGAGACACCGTGATCAATCTAGACACCATGTGAAGGAGACATTGTTTCCATGACTTACTATGACATAGTTTATTAAACTATTTTTTCATCTTTCAATTTAATTTCTAATGGTCATATTTGATGATTTTAATGCACTAACATAATTAATGTTTCTTTGTAGACATATCATCAGACATTACGAGGTATGAGGTGCATAATACATGCAACCTGTTGGCTCCAACACATGAATTCCAAGATAAAATATAAGTGTGTCCAAGAATCAAAAATCGTGATACTGAACAAAAAACAAGGCCATGAGAACGATAGCAAAAAAAAATACTGAGAGAAAGTTTTAAAGGAAAGGCCCACTGCATGCAACTCGACGTTGTTGAAGAACACACGAAGCATATTTGAATCTTAGAGAACATCTTCGATCTTTTGAACCATATGAAGAACACAATCTGAATCGTGACACTCTGTTTTATAGATAAGTACTCGAACTCTACATTTGATTCATCTCAAAAGTCCAAAGCTGCAAAGACAAACACTCAGAGCACTTCTAAACCCATCTCCATATTTCTACTCTATTGTGTATCTGTTTATTACCTTTAGAGTAGAGTGTATACCTGTAGAAAAAAACACTATGTCTCCTGCATTAAATTGAAGGATACAATATATCCTTCCTAAACCATTCTCTTACTCTTTTTTATACCCATGGATAAGTGTGGAAGAGGTCCCTATGTGGCCTGGTATTTTTTTCCCACGAAAACTGTGGAAGAGGTACCTATGTGACTTGGACAGTCTATGTACTATTTTTAACCCTGATCCAGGGTGTGGATCAGAGTTTATTTATATAAACTGCTTGGTGGTAGGTGATATCCAAGTGGAATGGATTAGGTCTCGGCTTGAGACTGAACCACTTGTTTCATATCTGTTGTGCTGCTTAATTTAGTTTTCTATGTTTTATTGTTTTACTGTATAATCCAAAAATCACTAATTACACTTTGATAATTAGTCTTAGAAAGTAGTTATAACTGGATTGTCTTGGTATAATAACTTCAAAAGTAATATTAATAACACAGATTAAGATTACTGAGAATTAATCAATCTTCTAAGAAGTTACTTAAACAGTCCAACTCTTATAATAGTGTAACCTTGATTAACTAGGTTGTATTTAATCTTTGGGGAAACCTTTTTAGAAATACTTTTTACAGAAATTTTTATAGTTACTCAATTCATCCCTCCTCCCTTGAGTAATCTACTCCAACCAACATTTGGTATCAGAGGTTGTTTATTAGGACTATGTTTAATCTTATTCAACTTTTATTGTAGTTGTACATTAAATATCTGTAAATTTCGGTTAATTATAAATTTCTAGCTCTTTTAAATTAATACTTTATTATGGATAAAAGATTGGAAGGTGTTGTAACCAATAGACCACCCTTCTTTAATGGAACCAATTAGGCTCCATGGAAAATTAAAATGAAAATGCATTTAGAGAGTATGAGTTTTTAAATTTGGGCATCCATTATAGATGAATATAAAATTCCTACTATTGATAGAATCACATGGGATGAACCTACCAAAACTTCCTATAATAACAATTGCAAAGCTATGAATGCTTTATACTGCTCCTTAGAAGATGAAAAGTTTAATAGAATTTCTGCTTGTAAGACTGCCCATGAAATTTTGGATACCCTGTCTGTCTCACATTAAGGAACATCTAGTGAAAAAAAATAAGACTTAATAATTATACCATCAAATATGATAATTTTAAAATGAAACCTGATGAGCCTATTTCTAACATGTATCTTAGGTTGAATGTGATTTTCAACACAATGATTTCTCTTGGAAGAGAAGTCACTGTCAAGGAACAGATCATGAGAATCCTTAGATATCTACCTGATAGATGGAGGGGGACCTCTGTCTCTATTAGAGAATCATGTGACATCAGCAAAATACCTATAAAATAACTCATTGGGAAACTGATGATGTATGAGGAAGAGTTTAAATACAATAAAGAGAAGGATGAACCAAAGAGGAAATATATTGCATTCAAGACCACCACCTCTAAGCACAAAGACAAAGGGAAACTGGAAGCTTCTATAGAAAGCTCCACCAATGAACAATAATCATCTGACAGTGATGAAGATATGGCTCAACTAGCCAGAATATTCAAAAGATTCTACAAAAAGAATAACTTTTTCAGAAAGCCTAACTTCAAGGGAAAATATGACCAAAAAGGAAACTGGAAGAAGGACTGGAAAATAAGTGACAAAACTGATGAAATTGTATGCTATGAATGTAAGAACAAAGGACATATAAAGGCTGACTATCCAAATCTCAAGTACAAAAAGAAATATGAGGACAATGATAGGAGGTACAAAAAGGCAATGAAAGAAACCTGGAGTGCTTCTGAGAAAAGTTCAAGATACTCAGATACATCACATGATGAATAGGATAACAAATCCAATATGTGTTTTATGACAAACATATCTAAGGTAACACTGGACTCTTCTGTACATAACTCATATTATTATGAAGATGAAAGTGACTCTAAAAATATGACTAATGAAGAAATGTTTGAATACTGTATAATGCTTGAGGAAACATTCAATAAACTAAAAGACAAATATAAATCATTAAAGAAACAACATTCTCTTACCGTAACTGTTAAATCTGAACTCACAACTGAAAAGGAGAAAAATTCTCAACTACTCAGAGAAAACAATGAATTAAAAATGTCTAATGAGAAATTAAAGAGTGACTTAGAAAAGTTTACTAATGGGAAAAATACCCTTGCCCAATTTCTAGGAAAATAAATTGCCCCTAAATACAACACTGTCATTGGTTATCAACCTGGTAAAATAAACCTTAGTAGAACAAATTTTGTTTCAAAATCTAGGACATACTGTTTTACTCCCAGTTCTGGACTTAAATCAACTAATTGAATTCATGATACATATTCTACTATTTCAAGTTTTTTTGGACCGAATATAGTTTATTTTTCAAATACTTTACACAATACTTATAGGAAACCTATGAGGAAAATATGGGTTCCTAAAGCACTTATTACTAATATTACTAGACCCAAACAAGTATGGGAACCAAAATCTGTTTTTGCTTAATCTTTTTGAAGTAAAGATACTTAAAGAGATCCTACGAAAGTCTATGGTACTTGGACATTGGATGTTCAAGGCACATAATAGGATACTACTCATGCTTCAAGAACCTTATAAAAGTAGATGGAAGACATGTCACATTTAGTGAAAATTCCAAGGGAATGATTATTGGCCTAGGCCAAATCGGTAACTCTAACTCAGTTTTAATTTCTAAAGTATTTTTTTTATGGTTTAAAATACAATATGCTTAGTATCTCACAATTATTTGATGATAGATTTCATGTTATATTTTAAAATGATGTTTGTAATGTCTTTAATTCTAAAGATGAATTAGTATTTTCTGCATTAAGAAATAAAAATGGTTATTTTTTTAATTTAGATTATTTAGCTTCTCAAAATGCTTCATGCTTAAGTGTATTTCATAAAGAATATTAGCTGTAGAATAGGAGACTAGGACACTATAATGTTCACTCCCTTAGAAAGCTATATAGAAAAATCCTAGTTAAAGACTTACCCAAACTTGAGTTTCCAAATAAAAAAGTGTGTAATCCCTATCAAAAGGGAAAACAACACAAAGTTACTTTTAAACCAAAGAAAGAAGTTTCAACTTCTCAACCTCTCGA